>CM060634.1:32611936-32641936 GCA_030578275.1 Meda fulgida
GGGCGCTCTAGGCTACCCCTGAACAAATGAACTGAAAACTGTTCACTGAAACATTCACTTAAAGACAACTGAGAAAGACTGAACAAAAGAATAACTTATCCTGCAGATTACACACAGGCAGTAAAACATGCAGCCGAAAGCAGTAATCGAGCAGCAGAAAGTGAGAGAGTGAGTGAGAAACTTGGGAGGCGGATGGCCTACTCTTCTCATCTTAGCATGTGGTGTGTGTGTGTGTGTGTGTGTGTGTGTGTGTGTGTGTGTGTGTGTGTGTGTGTGTGTGTATGTATGAAAAAAAGTGTCCTAAATGAAAACTGTGCAACCAAATGTTACAAAAAATACTTTTATGTATGTATTATAGTTCATTTTTCAACTTTCAACTCGTTCGTGATTTTTCAGTTTTTTTCTAAATAAAAATAAGTAAATTTATTCAGTTTTTTTTTTCTATTTACAAACTCAACACACACAATAATGGTCAATAACTGTAATTTGTTGAAAGCTAATATTTTTCTATTTTTCACATGATTATAGCACATTGTTTTGGAATTTTACAGTCAAAAAAATCTAAATTTGTGAAAAACACCTATTTTAGCTTCAGATTCTAAAGGGTTAACATTAACAATTTGAGAACAAAGTATAATTTGCACGGTTTGACGTGATATGATAAGCAATTGTTAGATTTAATCAGCGTGATTTACTGCAATGCTTTTCCCCCTTCAGAACAAAAGTGGATGTTACTTGTTCAGACGACATTTTCCAGTGAAATTATTATGTTGGTCATACTTCCATAAAGTATAATCTGTGATTGTGAACGCCAGTCTCCACACCGGCGGCGACTGACAGCCACACATTCGCCTCTACACATCGTGTTCATGTGCCGAGCAGAGATGGCGACAAAAAGGAAAAACTACGGACTGCAGCTTTAAGAGTAAGCTAGAGGAGTTCAGATGCTTGAGCAGAAGAAAAGTGCATTTTTATAAGATATTTTATCATAAATATATTTATAAAGCCCTTCCTGAGGTCTGATCTGTCACATGGTGTCCGTTCGGGTGCAGTGCTGCTCTCTCACCATCTAAACTCTCATCGGATCAAAGCAGAAGAGCTTCCTCTCATCCGCGGCTCATCTGAGAGGCCGGAGTCCCCGGCTCGAGGATTTAAGCGCATCGATCATTCATGAAAGCGCTTCAGAAACGAGTGTGATTTAGAGGTCTGCAAGCCCGGCGGGTCCATTCGGGACTTTTTATGATTATTGCTTACAATTTATGAAAACCCCAAATTCAAAATCTCAGAAAATTAGAAAAAGAAAAAAAGTATAATCATGCATATGTATATAGTTATATATACTAAATATACAGGGGTGTGAAGTAACGAATTACAAATACTCAAGTTACAGTAATTAAGTAGTATTAATTACAGTAATTTCAGAAATTGTACTTTTTTGAGTAGTTTAAGAATTGTGTAATTTTACTTTTACTTGTGTACCTCGTTACTCGTTACTTGCTTGTGTTAATTTGATTTTATTTTTATCCATCAACGTGATTGGATGGAGTAATTGGTCTCGTGACTGCCATCAAATCGAATGAAGCATAGAAAACGCCTATTCCTGCTGTTACTCGAGACTGCTGTGGAAGTGCATTCTTCAGCATCAATTCAATCCAGATATCAGCGTCTTCCTCTAATATGCTAAGGTACATTTCACATTTCTGCTTATTATGATACTAATATAGGCTGGCCTGTCTACAGGGCCTAACATTTGGTCTGAGGTCGGGGGTATTGCGTGACGAGTTCATAATGCAGTGAATTCCCGCTCCCATTTACTTCACAATCACATCATAGAGAGCCGCGCGTCACGATCTGTGCACTGCCGCGCTCGCCATGCCCAGATTCAGAATCAGTCACTCTATGAACCATGGCGTTAACTTGAGCTGCATTTCGGTCAGTGCGTGACTACAGCTCGTTAATAAACAACGTTTTTTGATTGATCCATTATACAATCCGTCTTCATTTGGCAAGTGCACTTGTGCAAAAACATTTTTCATGTTCAACTTTTGTCTTTTTGTGTGTGGATGCTGCTGATAAAACAGCTTCGCCGAGACTACAAAGACACATGCGTGTGTGTGTGTGTGTGTGTGTGTGTGTGTGTGTGTGTGTGTGTGTGTGTGTGTGTGTGTGTGTGTGTGTGTGTGTGTGTGTGTGTGTGTGTGTGTGTGTGTGTGTGTGTGTGTGTGTGTGTGTGTGTGTGTGTGTGTGTGTGTCTGTTTCTTTTGCAAAAGTTTCCTGGATATAACTTCCATATTTAATGCACAATTTTCCTTACAAATTATATTATCAGCATTACAATGTGAGTAAATGTAGCCGTGTAAAATGTAAGGATTGATGCCCCCCTTCTAGAACAATGTGCATTTACGTTTAAATTGTAACGTATTTAATAGCATGGAATTAAAGTGTGTAATTAGTGTTAGCTCACTATCTTAGCCTTTTTCAGTGCATGAGGTGAGGTAATCTGATAATATTAGTGATTTTCATTTATCAAAACTCTAACATTGGTACCGTTTTGGAGAGAAATTGGGTATTTTTTTATTTCTCTATGTAACCCATCTCATAATGTGTGAAGCTGAACTATCATATGAGTTTCTAAAGGTTTTTGAATTCTTTGCACAGTTATGAATATTGATATTTTATGTGCAACAATAGCATGCTCAGGCCCAGTGGCCTTTCGCCTAATTTTAAATGCGTTTTCCCCCCAAACAATATGATTTAAATGGTGATGAGTGCACTGATTTTATGCATTTTAAAAAGATGGATGATAGATATTCTTCAATATCTTTCTGACAAAGAACAAAATATAATGTGAATTACAGTATGTGCATTTTTTTAAATGTATAAACTGTAGTGCACAGTGTTTATTATAAGGGGTAGAATCCGCAGCTCAGTACTCACTACTCATGAGTACTTTTAAATAAGCTACTTTTTTACTTTCTTACTCGAGTAGATTTTTGGACAAGAACTTTTTACTCTACTCGCACTACATTTTTTGGAATGTAATGGTACTTTTACTTGAGTATGTTTTTTCAGTACTCTTTCCACCACTGTAAATATATTCATTTGAATTACTGAAATACACAAACTGTGTGAAATATTGTTATTTTGATAATATTATAAATATGCAACGCAATACGCGATTACGCGAGTGACGTGAGGCATGCAATGCATTAGGGGACAGTTGACCAGCATCGGCTACTAAAAGTTTCCAATGCTTCGGGAAAAGCTGCATTTTGAAAGAGTTTGATTTGATTACCACAGCAAACAAGGAGCCCGAAGCCTTCAACAGTGGATGCTCTTCTTTTTCTCCACAACACTCATGAATAAACAGTGAATGATGACCAACTTAGACATGTTGCCTACTCTGTCCAACGGATTTTACTTTATTATATTTTGATTATTTAACGTTAGCCAGTTGGCCGTAAATCTTTATTTACTGCTGGATCTCATTTGGCTATATACAATTCTCTACTGCATGCTTATCCTTCTCTGTAATGGACAGTCTGTATTAATATTTGTGGGCATGATTGTTGGTGGTGGTAGTTATGTTATGTTAGGCTCTAGTGTGATTCCACAAACATCCATCAGCAAGCAGAGAGACGTGTGTTTTACACACACCTGATGTCTGAGGCGAAGCTCTAGCACTGGTTAATGTTTAAAGGCACACTATGCAGTTTCCGTTTTTGTCAAACAGCAACCCCTAACGTGCGTGTGTTTAACGTGACTGTCGTGAATACCACTCACGCAGAGCTTTTCCTGGACTCTTCGACCGCGCTTTCTTCGTTTCCTTCGTCGACTCTGCCGTGATTCACGTCTGAAACGCGCGCTAGGGTCTTCCATAGAGGCTGCTTCATGTGTTGCTGATGTATGTGATGTGGGGCGCCACCTCTCAAACCTGCACTGCTGGTTTTCCCACTATATTCTATAACTATATTCTCAGAAGGCGAAGCACTGCTACTTGGGCGGAGGGATAGGGTATGTATGGACTATCTAACTCTGGGGAATACAGGTGAATAAGCTAAAGTCCCAAAAAGTCGGCGTGTTCCTTTAAGATACTTATCTTGCATAGTGTGCCTTTAAAGAGCACAGACTCGCTGGAAGGGTTGAATTATGACCCAAGAGGCCTTTTGTTTTCAGCCTTTAGTGTGTAAATGTCAAACTGAAAGTAAGGGAAGTTACTGGGCTTCGTTAGAAATGCCCAGCAGAGCGACTGAGAGGAACTCAGACTTTAATTAATACAATTAATAAAGAAAGAGTCCATCGCAAACGATCTAACTCAGATGAACCCCTTAGATTATGAGTTTATATCTCAATAACTTTCACATGTTCACGGTTCTCTGATGTTGGTTACATGAAAAAAATTATAT
This sequence comes from Meda fulgida, assembly GCA_030578275.1. Taxonomy (NCBI): domain Eukaryota; kingdom Metazoa; phylum Chordata; class Actinopteri; order Cypriniformes; family Leuciscidae; genus Meda; species Meda fulgida. Next base: position 32,616,343 of record CM060634.1, read on the forward strand.
CTTGATATTCTCTGGGTTTTTATCGATAACTATAATAATGCGATATTTTGCTGAGTGAGTTATTGTACTGGTACTTTGGCAGGTTTAGGACTGCCGTGAACAGCTGACTCATAAAGTTTTCATATTCTTCCTATTGTGTTCAGTTCACAGCAGTGACTGAAAATATCTTTTCCAATAAGTTTACATTGATTTTTAACTTTTATGGGCATGTTTACCTTTATAACGCCATTTTTTAACCTAATTAAAAGTTTACATCATCCTTTTATGAACAATTCTTACATTTAATCATCTGAAGTGACACATCTGAAGTGGCATTTAGATTAATTTACACTGTTTAAAGGAGTAGTTCACTTTTAAAAAAACTTTTGCTGATACTTTACTCACCCCCACGTCATCCAAGATGTCCATGTCTTTCTTTCTTCAGTCGAAAAGAAATGAAGGTTTTTGATGAAAACATTCCAGGATTTTTCTCCATATAATGGACTTCATAGGGTCCAAACGGTTCAAGGTCCAGATGAGCGTTTCAGTGCAGCTTCAAAGGGCTTTAAACGACACCAGACGATGAATAAGGCTCTTATCTAGCGAAACCATCGGTCATTTATTAAATAAATAAAAAAGTTAGTTTGATATGCACAAACGCTCGCCTTGCTCTGTTCGGTGATGACTGTTCTGTGAGACCTTTTCAACGTAATTGCGTATTACATGACGTCACGAACGTGCATCACAGAACAGAGCAAGGCGAGCGTTTGTGTTTATAAAACTTAAACTTTTTTATGTATTTGTGAAATGACGCTGGTTTCGCTAGATAAGACCCTTATTCATCGTCTGGTGTCGTTTAAAGCCCTTTGAAGCTGCACTGAAACGCTCATCTGGACCTTGAACCGTTTGGACCCCATTGAAGTCCATTATATGGAGAAAAATCCTGGAATGTTTTCATCAAAAACCTTCATTTCTTTTCGACTGAAGAAAGAAAGACATGGACATCTTGGATGACGTGGGGGTGAGTAAATTATCAGCAAAAGTTTTTTAAAAAGTGAACTACTCCTTTAATGAAAGTCAGAGGGACACGGATGCATTAAACCTGCCGTTACACATGCAGAAATAATATTTTGATGTTTTAAATGGCGGATTCAGCGGATGGCGGATTATGATTGGTCAGATCGCCTGTCAATCAAACTCCTTGCGAAGGGTAAATTGGGAGCTAATGGATGTGTTTGTTGCTTTATTGCGTGATTTGTAGGCTGAAGCATCAGAGATGGTGATGAGGCTCACCTGAAGAGCTGCTCTGCGCCCGTGAGCTCCTGCAGTCTCTGCTGGAGGAGCAGGATCTCAGATGTGAAGCGCTCCTGCGCCTCTTGCTTCTTCTGCTGGTAGAAGATCTTCAGCCGCTCGATCTCGCGCCGGTGAGTCTCCTCCAGCTGAGCACAACTCTCCTGAAACTCAGCCTTCAGCTGCGGGACCATCGGCTCGCTCGGCTCTGCGGGGAAAATACGGTCAGTTTATACTTCTGCGATCGGATATACTTATACTTCGCCATCAGCGTTTCTCACAGGTTCAGATTAAAGTCTGTTTAGAGAGAACGGCGTCGTCTTAGCGGCCCCTAATTTAATAACAAATGATAATTTCAACGGAAGTGAATCAATCAAAACTAACTTTAGCTGGAAAATAACATTATTCAAGAACCGCTATAAAGCAAAAACAATCTCTGTTACCTTAAATTATATGTTTATCTCTGTAAAGCTGCTTTGAAACACTCTATATTGTTAAAAGCGCTATATAAATTAAGGAGACTATACAGAGCTCTGGGACTAAACAGAATTGACGCCTGATTCTTATACGTTTGTGTTTATCAGCTATTTAAAAAAATAAAAATAAAAAAATAAATATATATATATATATATATATATATATATATACACATATATATACACACACACACATAAAAATAGTAAAATAATAAATAAATAAAAAATAATATATATATATATTTTTACCTACATGCCATGTGAAAATAAAATGACATCAGAAAACCATGAACACAAATGTGTTGCATATAGGATTGAAATTTCAAATCTCAGGGGGACTTAAAGAGAATATTTTAGCTCAAAAGGGGTCGGCTGACAAAAAAAAAAACATTTGTGAATGCCTGATTTATAACATTACTATCACATCGGTTAGCAGCAATAACAAAACAATCTTTGCTGATACCGTTAACCATTATCGTCTGCATTAGTGTGGGTTAAACAGAGCCGTTTCAGTGTCTCTCTTTCATGTTGAAGGGTCTCTTAATAAATGATCTGAAACACCGGGGCTCGTTTCATGTTCACTGACCTGAGGACTGAGCGTTGAGGCCCTGTTGCTCGTGTGTGTCCCTCAGATCCTGCTGTCGACTGCGCAGCTCGTGTGTGTCCCTCAGGTCCTGCTCTCGACTGCGCAGCTCGTGTGTGTCCCTCAGGTCCTGCTCTCGACTGCGCAGCTCGTGTGTGTCCCTCAGGTCCTGCTCTCGACTGCGCAGCTCGCGTGTGTCCCTCAGGTCCTGCTCTCGACTGCGCAGCTCGTGTGTGTCCCTCAGGTCCTGCTCTCGACTGCGCAGCTCGTGTGTGTCCCTCAGGTCCTGCTCTCGACTGCGCAGCTCGTGTGTGTCCCTCAGGTCCTGCTCTCGACTGCGCAGCTCGTGTGTGTCCCTCAGGTCCTGCTCTCGACTGCGCAGCTCGTGTGTGTCCCTCAGGTCCTGCTCTCGACTGCGCAGCTCGTGTGTGTCCCTCAGGTCCTGCTCTCGACTGCGCAGCTCGCGTGTGTCCCTCAGGTCCTGCTCTCGACTGCGCAGCTCGTGTGTGTCCCTCAGGTCCTGCTCTCGACTGCGCAGCTCGTGTGTGTCCCTCAGGTCCTGCTCTCGACTGCGCAGCTCGCGTGTGTCCCTCAGGTCCTGCTCTCGACTGCGCAGCTCGTGTGTGTCCCTCAGGTCCTGCTCTCGACTGCGCAGCTCGCGTGTGTCCCTCAGGTCCTGCTCTCGACTGCGCAGCTCGTGTGTGTCCCTCAGGTCCTGCTCTCGACTGCGCAGCTCGTGTGTGTCCCTCAGGTCCTGCTCTCGACTGCGCAGCTCGTGTGTGTCCCTCAGGTCCTGCTCTCGACTGCGCAGCTCGTGTGTGTCCCTCAGGTCCTGCTCTCGACTGCGCAGCTCGTGTGTGTCCCTCAGGTCCTGCTCTCGACTGCGCAGCTCGTGTGTGTCCCTCAGGTCCTGCTCTCGACTGCGCAGCTCGTGTGTGTCCCTCAGGTCCTGCTCTCGACTGCGCAGCTCGTCCTCGTGTGTGTCCATGAGCAGCTCGAGCTGTGCGGCGTGGATCTGCGAGAGACTGATGCGCTGAGCCTCCAACTGCAGACGACACTCATCCTACACACAACACACACACACACAGCATTAAGGATAGCGGACACACACCTGATGTCATAGTGATGCCCATCTGGACTTAAAGGTGAAATAAATGTGCACATATTCTGATGCTGAAATGCTGAGACAGATATACACCGCCGTTCAAAAGTTTGGGATCGGTAAGATTTTTAATGTTTTTAAAATAAGTCTCTTCTGCTCACCAAGGCTGCATTTATTTGATTAAATACACACACAAAAACATTAATATTGTGAAATATTATTACGATGTAAATCAGCGTGAATATACAGTAAAGTGTAATTTATTCCTGTGATCAAAGCTGAATTTTCAGCTTGGACACAATCAGTATTTCTGCAAAAGCCCTGTTTGGTGCCACTAATCTCACATCCAAATCAGTGTGGGGTGACCGCCTGGACATCTTGTGAGTCTTTATCTGAAACAATGATCTGAGAGAAGTGTTCAGATGAGCCAATCACACACACACACACACACACACACACACAGGTCTGTGCTTTAGCATATCATAAGACTGAGAGGCTATTTTATACGAGACACAAAGAGCAGAGAGGGTTCGGCTCCGTCAGGACTGATGTGATGACATCGCTACAGGCACAAATGAAGCATTTTAATGACCATCACAGGAATATGGAGATTGAGAAGCAATTAATGCCAGAAAAATCTGCAGCCCGTTTATTCACAGGAAATACCAGCAATGGTTTAATAGCAGGTTTTTGATAAATGTCACAGCTATTGCGCTAATACTAAAAGACAAATTCAGCTAATAGCTCTCAAGAGCTGTCTGAGACTCACACACACTCCAGTCACATTTACACACACTGTAGAAAAGGTTATTGGAGTACGTTTTACAAGAAAATATTATTTCAATCTTTCTATTTCAAAATTTCACGTTCAATTCAATGTGTTACTTGCTGTCTCTTTGCAATTATTTGTTCAATTTACTAGCAATTTCAAAGTGAAAATTATTTCAAAGCAAAGCTGAATTATTCTGAACAGACAACTAAACAAAAACATGTAAGTTACTAGAGGTTTTGGCAAAATGTTAATTGCTGCAGTCTTTTAAAAAAAATGGATTATAAATCATAATCACAATTACTTTACTCAATATTGAAATCACGATTATTTAACACGATTATAGGTGGGTGATATGATCAAACTCTTATTTTATGATACGAGTAAATGTCGGTGAAATTTCACAATTATCAATACTTAATTACATATTAGGTTAATTAATAATTAAAGTAAAAGAAAAAGGAAACAGTCAGCAATACAATAAGAACAAAGAAACTAAATTACAAACAAAATCAACGGAAAATACAACAGAACAAAAATAAACAGTGCTTTAGGTTTTTCAGGAAGATAAGCAACAGCCCACAACAGAAATTGAATAATCAAATATAAACTAACACTGCTGCATACATTAAATATAGACTAATTCGTATTAAAACTACAGTTTATTCATTCAAGAGCAGTGAGTGATTTTATCTTTGTCTTCTGTTGTTTGATTAAGGCAGGTTTATTAGGCTGCTGTCACTTTAAGAGCTAACGCACGGATCCAATATCTCGATACACACATGCTCTTTCTCACTGTTTACATTCACTTAAGACATAACAGACCGTGTTTGCAAGGATACTTACCAAAATGGCATTTCAAAATATTTGTGTGTAGGTTATTTGACCATTTAGGCACATATCTGAAGCCCATAGTATACTTCGCGTATGAGGAGGCCACCTAGGGAACAGTGTCTCTATGCTTTTGATAACATTGTTTACAGGAACACTAAACTTTTTTTTGGAAATAGGCCGATCTCCGGGTCTGGCGGTAGCACTTTTAGCATAGCTTAGCATAGATCATTGAATCTGATTAGACCGTTAGCATCTCTCTCAAAAAAATGACCAAAGAGTTTCGATATTTTTCCAATTTAAAATTGTCTTGTATTTACATTGTGAACTAAGACCGACGGAAAATTATACTATACTCTCATTCCTGCGTAATAAGCAAGGAACTTTGCTGCAGTGCCATGGGTGAGCAGGCGCAATTATATTACGCAGCGCCTAATATCATTGAATGGATTCAAAAAACGGTAAAACGGTTTAACTCCAGGGGAGTTGGAAAATGAGCCTATTTCCAAAAAAAGTGTAGTGTTCCTTTAATATCAAGCATGTCCAGCAGTTTAGCAACAATAGACTGTATTATACAACATTTAATTGTTTGGCTGATTTGGATCTCTCTGGGTCAGAACGCACATCTGAATGTTCACTGCGATCGGACATGTCAAAGGCTTAATAGACATAGAGCCGAATCGCTGTCATTTAGGACTAAGATCATGTGGGTGTTTTAACTTTTAATCGCACAGCTCTATTTCAAAGTAAATCATGAACCATTTCTTTCAGTGTATGTCTCCTAAACTGTTGAGCTGCATCTATAAGATGAAGAACAGCTCGAGTTTGATTTAGACAGACAGACAATTACTTACATGCTCAGCGCCGTCCATTTCCAGTGGCAGAATCACACGCGAAGCTCCATCGACCTGAGCATCTCCTGTCTCATCCTGCAGAACACACACACACACACACACACACACACACACACACACACACACACACACACACACACACACACACACACGTCATGAGAGAGTTTAACTCATGAACACAACCATCCTGTAGGTGAGGACGGAGCATCAAATCTAGCAAAACATGACATTTATCGAAAACAAACTCGTTCAGAAAGCTGCATGATTACGACATCAAATGCATGAGCTCATTAACATACGACATCACATGCATGAGCTCATTAGCATACGACATCACATGCATGAGCTCATTAACATATGGCACCCACATTAACATATCAACACCAGTGTTCAGAAACTTCACCTGCACTGAAGAATAGTCATGTAAATGACATCCAAATGCAGATGTTAGTCGATCATAACAACGGTCATTTGCTAAATCAGTCTATTTAATTTAAGATAAAGGTTCAACCGGACACTGGAAAATTATACAAAAAACATTTGGAGCAAGAAAAGTCTGCCACGAAACTAAAAAGAACATGTCTGGGTCATATTTCTAAAAAAAAAATAATAATAATTAAAAAACTTATATATATATATATATGCTGAGCCCATTTTAAGCAACTAATCCTATTTTAGGACCATTACTATTTGTTGCCATGTGACATCAATTAATTTCACCATTAGCATTAATGCAATGCAACAAAACAAAAACAAAAAAATCACTCGATAATGTGAAGAAACTTGTTCGACTACATCCTGGTAATATATGTACTTCCATTAATTTATGCTGAATTAAATAAAAACCTGCAATAATTGCTGACTAATGAGAATTTGTTTAAGGTAAAATTAAATAAAACTCATCCAGCCACATTAGGATAATGATAATCGTGCAAATGTGCTTAACTGTCATTAAAATAACATAACATTTCAAAAAGCTTTTTAATGTGGTATGGAAATAAGCAAACAAACATCTTTTTTCTTCTGCTTTCGGGGGACATGTGACCTGCATCTGTTTTAGTGAGATTCACCCATAAATGGTCTTTAGAGACAACAAAAAAAAAAAGTGTAAATGAAGGCCTTTTCCTTTAGAGCTGCTGAGATCAAAGAGTGTTTCACACATAAGGAGAATAAAGCTCATCTGTCTCTCTCTCTCTCTTTTATAACACAATCTCTCTAGCCCCTCGGTCGCCCTGCACTCTGTCCGAATCGCAATAATCTCTCGTTCTTTCTCGCTGGCGTAAAGTGCCCTCGATGCGCATCAATTCCTCCCACAGTTCTGCACAGATATATTATTCCCAGACCTTCTACCTCAAAACAGCAGCTCTTCAACGCAGTGCAATGCAGATAAAAAACAACTGTTGCATCAGGAGTTGCAAAAGAGTCGCCGTGAGCGAGCACGAACACTGTTTAATCATCATGAAACGGTAGCATGTTGCTTACCTGCTGTGTGAGGCTGAAGGAGACCGAGAGCTGCTCCTCGCGAGCGTGTGTGTGTGAGGCGAGCCGGCTCGCTGGAGTACTCGCAGGCGTCTCTCTCTCCCTCCCTGATCTGATGTGTGTGTGATGCGTCTCCAGCCCACCAGAAACTGTGCGGTCGCGAACCAGCGCTTTATTTCTCAGCTCCAGCTCGTCCTCCAGGCGTTTAGCATCCGTTTCCACTAGCGAGAGCCGCTCGGCTAAACTCTTCTTCTCGTTCTCGACCGCCTCGAGCTTCTCCATCAGCTCCGTCGTGTGTTTCTCACTCCCGTCCACCTCGTCGCGTCTCGTCTGCATCTCGGCGAGCTTCTTCGCGAACTCCTCGGCGTCTCTGATCAGGCGCTCCTCCAGCTGTGTTTTAGCGTTAGCCATGAACACGTACTCGTCCTTCAGCTCCTGGAAGTTCACCTGGAAGTTCCTCTCGGCGAAGGAGAACGTGTTCCTCTGCGTGTCGATCTCGTCCTGAAGCTCTGCGAGTCGCGCGGACGCCTGCTCGTTCTCCAACGTTAGCTTGTTGATCGTCTCCAGGAGATTGTCGATTTCGCTCGCTCTTTGTCTCTCGAGTTCCTCGGATTTTCCACTTTGCTCGTTGAGTTTCAGCGCCTGAAGCAGCGCGACTCTCTCGCTCTCCGCCGACTTTAGCTTGTCCTCGTAGCCGTCGATAGCCTCGCGGTGTCTCACGCTCATCTCGTCCCGCAGGTTCTGCACGTTAAGCTGGCCTTCCCGCTGCAGGTCGTCTCGGAGTCGGGAAAGCTCTTCTTCGTGGCTAAACAAGAGTTGCGTCCGAAGTCGTTCCAGTTCAGATTCCTGCGACTCAGCCATGCGATCCAACACCGCGTCTTTTTCCCGCTCTAGCATGTCGAGTTTAATCTTATAATTAGTGATTTCGGATTCATGCTTGATCTCGAGCTCGATGTTAGCATTCTGTGCGGCATCAAGCGCGTCACGTAGGCGTTGCACCTCGCTGACCTCTGACCTCACACTCCGTAACTCGTCGTGTAAACGCTCAACTTGATGCGCCAAACTGAGTTTTTCTCCACTCATCCGCGCTAACTCCTGCTCCGCTTTCTCTCGTAGCACTAGCGTCTCCTGCAGCTTCTGCTGGAGCTCGATGACCCTCACGTTCAGGACGTTGCTCTGAAACACCTGACCTTTGAACTTCTCAATCTCTGATTGATGCTCTTGAATGATTTTCTCCACCTCGGCGCGATTTTGCTCTCGGATTCGATCCACTTCGGCGGCGTGTTGAACCCGAAGCTCGTGTTTCATGGTCACGATCTGCTCCCCGTACATCTCGTCGAGTTCGGCTCGCAGCGTGTCGCTCTCTGATTGGCTGCCGTGATGATGGCAGCGCTGCTGAAGATCCTCCACGGTTTTCATGAGCTGCAGGATTTCTCCCGAAGACAGGCGCTCTTTCTGTCTGGACACGGTCAGCTCTCGTTCGCAGATGTCCAGCTCTTGGGTTTTCGCTGACAAGCGTTTGTTGGCTTCTTCCGCCTGCTGTTTGCTGGCCAGAAGCTGATCCTGAAGTTGCGTTAGCAACTGCTGATGCTCTGAGATCAGACGCTGATGATGATCGCTGTTCAGGAAGTCCTTTTCTCGTAGACTCAGCGCAGATGATTCTTCGGATTGTGTGCGGAACTGGTGACAGAGAAACGGCATGTTATTATTTCAAACAAGTTGTATTTAATTTCCTTAGACCACACTATTCAGTCAGGGTGTTTTTCACACAGTTCATTTGGGCTTCGGTTTTCCTTAATAAAGGCATACAAGATATGGAAGCTCGTTTCAACCACAGAAGAAAAAAAGGTAATTGTGACTTTTTCTCATTTTTTCTCTGAATTGTGAGATAAAAATTCCCAATTGCGAGTTATAAACTATATATAAACTTATAAACTATATAAAAGTTTATAACCTGCAATTCTGCATTTTTTTTCTCATTCCCTAAAGTCAGAATTGTAAGATAAAATACCTTTAAAAGTTTTATTCCATGGTGGAGACAAGCTTCCGTAACGAGGAGACGTTTACAAGCAAAATTATTTAATTTATTTAAATACAAGTATACTAGGTTTTTAAATATTTCTGCTTCAAACTGTATTTATTTAATAATTATGGAATTATGCATATACTAAGCATTCATTGACATGCCAGATTTATAAATTAAAAAAAAAGCTGTAATCTGTAAAGAAAATCTGAATTTAAGGCTTTTTAAACGCCTACTTGTTATTCTCACACAAACCTCTAAATATATTTTTCAGTTCACACACATCTATTTTTAGTCGCAAATGCTAGAAGGTGATGTTTTGGTTGTTTCAAAGAGTGTAAAACGCGCCTGTGCATTAGCTGAACCGCCATGAACAATAACATTATTTGGCCTGATCTGAGCCAAGCATATAACGCCGGAGCACATGACTGGAAACTAGTGTTGTCAGTACAGACTTCGGTACCAAGTCGATACTGAAATTTAAAAAATGTGAGGCTTTTAGTGCTGTTGAGCGAAATAATAAACACCTCTGATTGGCCGTTGTACTCACAAGCTCATAAAATATGTCTGTGATTGGCTACAATGATCAGCGCTTCAAAAACATCTTGTAAATATACATCAATGCGGCTCTTCAGCGAGCGCTAACACAGACGTGAGCGTTTGAAGTGCTTTCAAATGCTCCTGTGCGCTGATCATTGTAGCCAATCACAGACATAATTGATGAGCTTGTGAACACAACGGCCAATCACAGGTGTTTATGATTCCCCTCAACAGTGCTCAAAGCCTCACATTTTTAGAATGGTACCCAAGTCGGTACTTTTGACAACACTACTGGAAACTAGTGAAACGGATCACAAAATTCACGGTTCGGATCATTTACAGTTTTTGAGCCACGGATCGGATCATTTTTTGGATCAGCAAAAAAGAAGAAATGGGGGGGTGTAACTTTGCTTTCATTTATTACTTAAAAGCTCACTTGAAGTTCTTCGATACCACATCAAAACCTACTAGCCTAACTGATAAAGTTTGCACATTATTAAAGCTGTTGTGGGGTGCGCGTCTGCTTCTTAAGGGGTCCATGGTGGCTCTCTTCTTCAGACTGCATGCATTTAATTTAAAATACTTTTGTCAGGCACAGTCGGGCATAACGTTAAATCCTTTTTTTTTTTTTTTTTTTTTAAATACGCTTATAAAATGTACAATGTACATGCAAAACAAAACGTATTGGCTTCCATGTTAATTAAATCTTACCAAGGCGAGTCAAACTCCGTTTCATTCAACTGTCCGAGACGTGCTTTCTCTTTAAATGTTCGTGCATCACCGAGGTGCTGCCGTGATACGCAAGGCCTGCTTTGCAAACCATGCGGGTAATCTTTTTATTCGTCGTATCTAGGCTAAAATGCTCCCAAACTTTAGATGTTTTGGTACGTGCAGCTGCTGCGTTGGACGCCGCCATTTCTGTATGTTATCCCTCAGCAGAGAAGCTAATGCGCATGTGCGACTCTCGGCAGAGATTGTAATGAAGAGAGATGCCTCGGTCGGAAAAAATATGTCGGGCGACAACTTCGACTATAATTAAACCTAAATGTAAAATAACACTATTTGTTCACTGTAGAATTAAATAGATTTCCATCTTTGTTAAAGCTGTATTTTGTTGTTTTATTAACATTAATGACACAGACGACAGCAGAAATATTAGGCTGCCGTCACTTTAAGACCGAATAAACTGACAAACATCCGGTTTCTTTCTCAACTGTTCACTGATGACATAAACAAGAGAATACCTGTCGAGATGGGCATTTAGACTATATTTGGACATATATTTTGCGATCCGTTGCACCCGTACTGGAAACAGCAGATTTCATCAGTGAACTCTCACCCTCTCGGCTTCACTCAGCCTCTCCTGAAGCTGTGTGATCAGTATCAGCTGCTCCTGTGTCTGCTCCTGGTGACCTCTGACCTGCGAGTCCCTGTCGTCGAGCTGCTGCTGGAACAACGTGATCTGCTCCTGGTGACCTCTGACCTGCGCGTCCCTGTCGTCGAACTGCTGCTGTAACAGCGCGATCTTCTCCTGGTGACCTCTGACCAGCGCGTCCCTGTCGTCGAGCTGCTGCTGGAACAGCTGGTGACCTCTGACCTGTGCGTCCCTGTCGTCGAGCTGCTGCTGTAACAGCGCAATCTTCTCCTGGTGACCTCTGACCTGCGCGTCCCTGTCGTCGAGCTGCTGCTGGAACAGCGTGATCTGCTCCTGGTGACCTCTGACCTGCGCGTCCCTGTCGTCGAGCTGCTGCTGTAACAGCGCAATCTTCTCCTGGTGACCTCTGACCTGCGCGTCCCTGTCGTCGAGCTGCTGCTGGAACAGCGTGATCTTCTCCTGGTGACCTCTGACCTGCGCGTCCCTGTCGTCGAGCTGCTGCTGGAACAGCGTGATCTGCTCCTGGTGACCTCTGACCTGCGCGTCCCTGTCGTCGAGCTGCTGCTGGAACAGCGTGATCTTCTCCTGGTGACCTCTGACCTGCGCGTCCCTGTCGTCGAGCTGCTGCTGGAACAGCGTGATCTGCTCCTGGTGACCTCTGACCTGAGCGTCCCTGTCGTCGAGCTGCTGCTGGAACAGCGTGATCTGCTCCTGGTGACCTCTGACCTGCGCGTCCCTGTCGTCGAGCTGCTGCTGGAACAGCGTGATCTTCTCCTGGTGACCTCTGACCTGCGCGTCCCTGTCGTCGAGCTGCTGCTGGAACAGCGTGATCTGCTCCTGGTGACCTCTGACCTGCGCGTCCCTGTCGTCGAGCTGCTGCTGGAACAGCGTGATCTGCTCCTGGTGACCTCTGACCTGCGCGTCCCTGTCGTCGAGCTGCTGCTGGAACAGCGTGATCTGCTCCTGGTGACCTCTGACCTGCGCGTCCCTGTCGTCGAGCTGCTGCTGGAACAGCGTGATCTTCTCCTGGTGACCTCTGACCTGCGCGTCCCTGTCGTCGAGCTGCTGCTGGAACAGCGTGATCTTCTCCTGGTGACCTCTGACCTGCGCGTCCCTGTCGTCGAGCTGCTGCTGGAACAGCGTGATCTGCTCCTGGTGACCTCTGACCTGCGCGTCCCTGTCGTCGAGCTGCTGCTGGAACAGCGTGATCTGCTGACGGGCCTGCAGAAGATCTGCGGCGGTGGAGCTGATGCTGGAGCTCCTCAGGATCTCACCGGCCTGCAGCTGAAGTAAGATCGAGACCGTCAGGATATACAACAATACAATACTACTACTAAATTACAGCAGTAAACCTCAGACGCCATGTTTATTTTAACACAAGCCTGTGAGGGACCGAATTCCATTCAAAATAACATATGATGAAACGATGCAAATTCATGACCTTACAGACATGCTTCTGATATGATGGTTTAGTGGACGAGGTGAGAAAATGTTTACTAGTTATCGCTAGTTATTTTTAGAATTATCGTTACATTAATAGTTATAGTTACAGTTATTTTTAGAATTATAGTTAGTTATCGTTAGATATTTTTAGAATTATCGTTAAAATTAGTTATAGTTAGTGACTTTTAGAATTATCGTTACAGTTATAGTTATCGTTAGTTATTTTTAGAATTATCGTTACAGTTATAGTTATCGTTACAGTTATTTTTAGAATTATCATTACATTTATAGTTATCGTTAGTTATTTTTTAGAATTATCGTTACAGTTAGTTAGTTATCGTTAGTTATTTTTAGAATTATCGTTAAAGTTATAGTTATTAGTTATTTTTAGAATTATCATTACAGTTCTAGTTATAGTTATTTTTAGAATTATCGTTACAGTTATAGTTATCGTTAGTTATTTTTAAAATTATCGTTACAATTATAGTTATCGTTAGTTATTTTTAGAATTATCGCTACAGTTAGTTATTGTTAGTTATTTTTAGAATTATCATTACATTTATAGTTATCATAGTTATTTTTAGAATTATTGTTAGTTACAATTTTCGTTAGTTTCGTTAGATGTTTTCAGAAATATCGTTACAGTTAGTTATCGTTACAGTTATTTTTAGAATTATCGTTACAGTTATAGTTATCGTTATTTTTAGAAATATCGTTACAGTTATAGTTATCGTTACGGTTATCATTATAGTGGAAGATGTTTGTAGTTACAGGCTGTTCTAAATAATAACGCAATCATTATAATGAAGTGTTTTTGTCGACATGTAAAGCATCACGCAGGAACAGCGGCGCCCCGTCTGGTACCTGTTGGAACTGAATCTGCAGTTTCTGGCTTTGCTCGGTGAGCTGCAGGAACTCCCTCATCACCTCCTCCTTCTCGGCCCGCGCCTGCTGCATGTTAGCGGTGAGCTGCGTGATGATCTCGTCCCTGTGTTTCAGCGCCTCCTCGAACTCCGGCAGCTGTGGACACACACGTTTACACACGACAAGTCATTTCACCAACCCTTGACGCCTCTGACAAAGTTTGCAGACCGAGTGGCTATGTAGCGAACTTAACTTGTGCATGAACTTGTGCGTAAACAACGTTTTCAGACCGAGTGGCTATGTAGCGAACTTAACTTGTGCGTGAATTTCAAATAACGAATACCGGTGTTTAAAAAAAACAGCATTTTCATGCAATGTGTTTTAAGGTGCAGTGTGGGATTTTTAGCGGCATCTAGTGGTGAGGTTGTGAATTGCACCCAACAGAAGTTACGGTGGCTGACAGGAAGTTATGTCGTCGCCTGAAACAGCAGAGGCATCACATTTTCAAAACTGAAAAACACGTTCTGTGTGATCGGATCTTAAAACAAGGAGTGGTTAACGGGACGAGCACCTGCTGCCCTCCGTCGGGCCCGAATGCTCTGCGGATCTCCTCCAGCTCTCGGCTCAGCTCTTCTATGGCCACGCTCTTGGCAGCCAACTCGTCCTCCATGACCTGGATCTGACTCTGGGGGTCAGGCTCCATCTGGGCTTCAGACTGAGGGAGATCCTCCTCCTGTTGGAGAAACCAGAACCAGAACCGAGTCAGAACCAGAACATCATTAGCTCATTAAACACCCCTTCCACCCAATGGTGCAGGAGCTCAGTCAGGAGAATCTGGGAAACTTCTACTGAATCTCAGGGTTATTACAGTTAACTAAAACATTTTGTTAATTGAAACTAAAAAAAATGTTAATTGAAATAAAAATAAAAAAAAAACACTTATTTTATTAAAAATAAAGTAAACTTACAAGTAATCTTACATTTCTAATTAATCACAGGGTTATTACCGTTTAAAAAAATCTTATTTTATTTCAGTTTATTAATTAGCTTGTTTATTTTTTTATTTAAAAAGATCAATTATTAAATTTTTATTAAAACATAAATATCATTCACTTAATTATTGAATCACAAAACAAATGACTAAATGTACATTATGTCATTTTAGGTTTTTTTGCGCTAATTTTTTATGTAAAATTAATTTACACAAGCTCGTGCTTAAAAAACAATCAAATAAATAAAATAAATAATACACAAATAAAATGAGCGCAAACAAATGCTATAATTAAAGAAATAAAGATACAATACATTTTATTTGGTGATTTAACAAATAACAGAATGATTTTTGTTTTAATAAAAATTTAATTATGTATTATTTAATAATTTATTTGAATATTTCAACATTTATTTAATGATTTAATTTTTTGTAATTTGGCCCTCCATTTTGATGCACTAAAATAAAAACTGAAATAAAAAAATGACTTAAACCTAATAAAAATGACAAAAACACTCAACAAAACTACTAAAATGGTTATTAAAATAAAAAAATAAAAAAATGACAACTACAAATTAATTCAAAATAAAAATCTAGTAATACTACATATTATAATAAATATTTACAATAAAAACAAATATTTACAATAAAAACTATAATATTGTCTTAATTACACTAAAATAACACTTCTGAATCCTCTTGTCTATATTCTTGTTCCTTTTCAGTGGATAGTTTAAGGCCGTGTGTCCACAAATGCGTTATTTTTCCTAAGGCAAGCGTACTTTTCCAATTGTTTTGAATGGGAGCGCCAATATATATTAAAACACCAGAAGCGTGACGAGGCAGATGCTGAGAGTTAAAAAAAAATTTAAACTGTGGTTAAAACGCAGCGCTTATCACTGTCGTCCAATCACAGTGGAGAAAGGGCGGGGCAAATATCACAGCGACCAATCACCACATCCCACTTGTAAAACAGCAAACAGCTTTACATTGTATTGACATTTATATATTCAGAAACAGATTTTATGTGAAATCAGGTACTAGCGTCTCAAACGCCAAGACATTTTCAGAAGAGTGTCTGCCGCTGTGTTGAACACACAGCCTTATTCCCTGTAAAAGCAAAACGTCTCTCTTATATACGTATCTTTACACTAATATAATATACACCCAACAAAGTGCCAAGCAGCCCGTGGTTCGAGTAAGAGCGGTTAAAACGGCAAGAACGCCTCGGCATTAGCATCTGCGCAGCATTAGCATCTGCGCAGCATTAGCATCTGCGCAGCATTAGCATCTCCGCAGCATTAGCATCTCCGCAGCTGAGCTGGAGGTAAACGGGGATGACGTGAGGTTAGTGTGTTAGGAGGAGAGAGAGATGCAGCGAGGGAACTACTGTACCCCGATCACACAGGAGGACCATGGGAAATCACTGTCCGTCCTCTCCTGGAAACCATTTACCTGCCAGTTCACAACAGCACACATGAAAGAGTGCACACACACACACACACATCACAGCACAAAACATGACATCATTTACCCCACACTTCATCACATTTACCCTTCAAATACTGTAATGGGTGCAGATGCTTCACTTCTGAGTTGTTCTGTAATTCTCAATGCCGACTCTTATTAGATTCTGTATTTTCCTGTATTAGATTTCTGTAATAGAATCATTTTTTATTCAATTTGATCATCTTATTTTATTCTATATTTGTACTTTTTCAGTCAAAAGTCAAAACAACAAATAAAATGATGTATTTAGCTAAATGTTAATGAAAAGTAAATAAATGTCACAGTCCAACAAATCCTAATGTACAAAATAAAAACAATATATATACCTAACTAATAAAAAAAATTGTATTGAATGTGCTTAAAAAATTATAACAATTAATTAATGCATAGCTTTTGTATGGATAATTGAGGGGAAAAGTGCTTAATATAAATAATTAAATATTTTTGGTATTGATAATTGAGGATAAATGTGCTTAATATAAATAAATAATTTTTGCATTGATAATTGAGGAGAAAAGTGCTTAATGAAAATGAATAAATAAATAAATAAACAAAAAAAATTGTGTATTGATATTTGGAGAAAATATGCTTGTGGAAAATACATTATTACATAAGTAAATAAAAATATTTTTGTATTAGTAATTGAGAATAAATGTGCTTAAAGAAAATAAATAAATAAAGTTTTGATAATTGGAGGAAATGTGCTAAAAATAAAACTGTCAAATTGATAAGACTAGGATTATTAATTGTATTATTATTCAATTTAATAAAGTATATACTATACATTATTCATATTCTACAATTGAATCTCTCTGCATCTGGTTATGGATTCTGCTGTTTTCAGATCAGTTTTGGTCTCTGAGAAACTTTGGTCTCTTCAAGGTCTTGATAAACTGCAGCAGGATTTCAAGCCTTCACTGCCTGGCAACCGCAGGTCACATGATGCCTGAGCACAAGAGCAGCGAGCGCTGAAGGTTTCTGCATCATGAACCGTCCACAAGCACAGTTTCATCCCACGAGTCATTAACAAAACAAAACTGACTCACTCAACCTGAGCCTGAGAGTAAAACACACACTTGCAGATCTAACGCATCTTACCTCAGACGAACAGTCTTCAGCCGTCGTCGAGACTTCACTCTCGGGCTGGAAAAAAGAACAAAATGAGGTCGCATATGCAATTAACTGCACATAATTGAGTCTTCAGTGTTAGTGGGTCACTTATCAAGACCGACACGGTTTTAAAAAAAAGCCATCTTGAAATGAAAGCAAAGGATCTGAAAGAAACACCATATCAGAGAACACACACACACACACACACACACACACACACACTCCTCAGCGTGTCTTTGGGTGTGAACGCATGACTGGCCGCTTGCTTTCGTGAGGATCACGGCTAATTACACTAACGTCTGACCTACATCCAGCTCAGAGAACCCAACAGAACCGCTACCATAGATGATACCGGAGGCATTAAGACATGGAAGCTGCAACTACTACAACAGATCATCTAGTGTGAGCTAACTGAAGTTAATGACTAGTGGTGGACTGATGCAACTAAGAGAGTGTGACAATTTACATAAGATTTTATATTATTTAAATGATAGCAAAATGAGACAAAGTTTAATATAAATCTGGTATTTGTATTGGTTATATACACTTCTGCCCAAATATGTGGAATAGTTAAGATTTCCACACAAATATGAACTGGTTTCAGCTAATAATAATCATAAATGTTTCTTGATCATCAGATCCTCATATTCTCCTGATTTCTGAAGGATCATGTGACACTGAAGACTGGAGTAATGATGCTGAAACTCAGCTTTGATCACAGGAATAAATTACACTTTACTAGATATACACATAGAAAATTTACATTACAATAATATTTCAGTTTTTACTGCATTTTTGATCTAATAAATGCAGCCTTGGTGAGACTTCTTTAAAAAACATTTAAAATCTTAAATTAAAATCGCACCCATTTGTAGCGGTGTCCACTCGAGTGCACTCATTCAATCCCACAATGCACCGCAATAACAAACGCACAACCGATACACTCAACTGCTATACCCATAATGCACTGTGACGGTCGCGCTGAATGAAATCCCGCGCCTGACCAGAAGATGGCGCTGCAGCAGAATCAATCCTCCAGACATCTTCCCAACCGCTGGTCTGATGTGGCCACAGCGTAATTAACATCATACAGGTATAAACTCCCTTTTAATGTATGCAATTCCTACTTTCCTCATATATTAGGCAGTGGAAATGGCTTATCAGTCAATAAGTGCTCCTCTGACGCCATCTACTGGTTATAGAGGTAAAAAAAAAAAAAGTGTTTGTTTGCCACGAAGTGTTAGTTTTTCTACATCTTTAAACGTTTAGTTTTACAAATAATTGCATACAATTTTTGGGGGGGTATATTCAGAGCTTTGACGTGTTGGAAAAAGAGAGAAGAAGCACTTGACAGTCCTTGAAAAGTCCTCTTAAAAGGTTGTACGAACCCTGAGAAGAATAATGTAAAAACATTCGACTATTTCTGCCACAATACCATGGCAACAGTTACTACAGTGAGCGTTACTGCATTAAATCCGTGGTGAATGTTGGTGATTTGTGAATTGAAAAGCCTTCTTTAACTTGTTCGTTCATGGCACAATGTTTCTCCTGGTTTCCACGTCAGTGCTGTTTGATCTGATACAAAAATGCACATTTTTACCGCTTCTCACTAGATCCCACTGCGATGTCATTAATGCGGAGGCGAATAGACCAATTTCCAGCCGACGTCTCAGTTACGTCACGGCGCTAGCTGGAGGCAGAACAGGGGGAAACTGGAGGCGGCAAATACAAACCAGCACAGATTCGGCTACATAATAAGGAGCTTAAATTACTATTATTATTATTATTAAATGTCATCTTGTGTTGTTGAGTGCAAGAATCAATGAAAAATGAATATGCTGTATCTTCAATTTTTATTTCTAGAAAATATTCACCTCATTAAAACTGCACCGTAATGTCAGTCTTTGGCGCTGGCTAGGCAGAACTGCGGATCGTACACACAGGTCTACAAGACCATTCAGCACATAGTTCATCTAAAGATGTATATGCCCTCCGTTTCTCTTTACGCTCGGTTTCTCTATAGGAGAGGTGTGGAAGTCAGGCCACTCACCCGGAGGTAGCGTTAGCGTTAATCCTGTCAGATCCTCATTGAGTGTACGGGTCGGCCAATCTGGTTCCGTCCGTTAAAATGAACTTTTACAAATAACAATCGCGGTCCTGGACAGTGAGTGACCATTAAGATACAATCGGATTTTCTCTAGTCATTGTTAAAAACAAGCTAACAAAACTTGCAGACTAGCATTAGTGAAGCGGCCAGAGGGATTGTTCTGCCACCACATAAGCTCCGCCCACAAAAAACATCACCATGTTTACCAACTGAAAATTGGTCTATTTAAACATGTTCTCAGTGGATCTCCAAGCGCCGTGTAGTAACGGTGTTGTGTGATCGAGATCGGCTTGTGAGTAAACGTGTTTTTAACATCGCTCGGAGATGATAAGCGCTCCGCGCTGCGCTGCTCAAACGAGAAGCACGGCTTCGTTTAGCTTTCGTTGCGTTGCCGTCTAATGCTTCTCATGTGCAACAGAAAGGGCAGGTCTTATCAGTTGGGAACTTCTAACAAGATTTAGTCGCAGTGGCAGGAAAAAGGTTGCAAAATCTGACCATTTGGTCGCGGTCTGGAAGCCTGTACTAGTTAAAAGTGTCTGGTAATGGCAGACTTAAGCCCATCAGACATGCATATTCACCATGGCAATCGCTTAGCTCCTCCTGTCTGCTTTTACTTTGTCAGATCTCTGCACAGTCACAAACGCTGTTTCCATGGCAACAGCTGCAGGAGGAAGTTGCACGGCCAC
The DNA here is from genome assembly GCA_030578275.1 of Meda fulgida. Classification (NCBI taxonomy): domain Eukaryota; kingdom Metazoa; phylum Chordata; class Actinopteri; order Cypriniformes; family Leuciscidae; genus Meda; species Meda fulgida. The sequence continues at coordinate 32,636,354 of CM060634.1, forward strand.
TTGAAACTTTGCCGTGGTGATTTAAATAATGTACACGTGTGTCAAATACATATTACACTATTTCTCCTCTTTAGAAAGACGTGGGAACGGTGCTGTCGGAGTTACGCGAGCAAACTCAATCAAAGTCTTGCAAGAGTGTGTTTAAAAGGATTGTTTTTAATTCAGACGAGCCGCATAGCCACAGACCACCGCTGGCTTCCTGGAGAAACCTCTGATGATGAAGCACACAATGCACTCAGAGCAGAGAATAGCTGCTATTCTGCTGCAAGGACACCGGATCACACACACACACACACACTCAAACACTCATTCAAACACACACACACACACACACATCACACATTCATTCAAACACACACACACGCACACACTCAAACGCATTCAAACACACAAACACACACACACACACACACACACACAAACACACACTCAAACGCACACACACTCAAACGCACACACACTCAAACGCACAGACACTCAAACGCACACACACTCAAACGCACACACACTCAAACGCACACACTCAACCAGTTCAAACGCAGTTGTCTGTTGCCTGGGCAACCACTAATTTCACACTCATCTATAACTACAAACACAGCCTAAACCTGCCAGGCTTTAAAATCATCTACGCATTTATAATCGCATTAATTTGTCAAAAGAGCTGCGAAGAAAAACCTTCAGTGTGCATAATATACATGCATACACACACATATATATATTAGCGGGCGGTGCATTTTCACACCCAGGCCTTCAGTGGTGTCCTACCTGAATTAATAACTTTTAACAGTGTAGCTGTAATTGTTGTGAAATTGTATATATATATATATTCTGTGTGTATATATATATATATATATATATATATATATATATATATATATATATATTAAAGTGCAAGTCAATGATTCAGTGTTTAGGCCAGCAGAGAAGGCCTTGCTTGCCCTGACGGCCCACCACTGTGTATATATATATATATATATATCTGTCAATAGAGTACAATTTTTAATAAATGTAAAATAATTGCTTAATTGCGAACTTATTGTGACTTATCTTCATCATTTTTTGCTATATCCAGCAAAGTAAACAGATTTTGAACGATTTCCTGCAAGCTTTTTACAAGGTAAATTTAGTTGTCTTTCCAAAAAAGGACACTTGGAGACCCCAAAAGAAGAGAAATCTCTGAGTGAGTGAGTGAGTGGAGGCGGGGCTCATCTGCATATTCATAGAAAAGCGCATACTAAATGAGGCAAGGGTGTCGAGTTACATTCAAGATATTTTAAGGCATGAAGACTTTAAATATGTCATTTTGGTGATCAAAGATAAAATTATTGACTATGCTTAAAATTAATAAATGTAATCGAACAAAAATTTGTTACATTTACAATCGTGTGAAAACAGCCCCCCCCCCGTGGCCCTGCCGCGATGATGAACTCCTCTGCTCACCTCCATGGTGTAGGTCTGGTCATGTGTGACGGTCTCTCCGCTGCGCAGGGTTTTTGAGAGGGAAAACACAGTGTTTTGGTCTCCTGTCTGCTTGTCTCCCTCATCTCGACTCTGCTCTTCTCTCAGACGCTCCTCTACGTCCGATTCAGGCTTCCTTCTCTTCTTCTTCTGCTTCTTCTGGCCATCGGATTGAGCTTTCCTCTGCCGGTACTCGGCCAGCTGCAAGAGACGAGACACAAACACACACTCATGAGCCACAAAAACACACACACTAATCACACGATTGTACAAAAATCTGTAAAAAGACCCACGGTAACGCGGCACAGTTTGGTGAAGTTGAGGCGATTCATGATTGTTGATTAACACTGCACCTTCCTGCGTTCTGTCATCGCAAATCCTTTGCTTTAACAGGATTAGCACCACAGACGTACATTAAGACTGACATCTGCTTCATCAATATGCGACTGCATACGGTGACATCTATCTGTTTATCATTCATTTTAAGCATAAATCATGTTCGGGAAGGAATAAGAGCTTGAGAACATAAACATGCACATCATGATCACATGAATCCTGTTGCTTGTGCTGGAAACCAGGACTTCCGGCACTAAAGTTTGTGTGTTAATAGCTGAGCGGCTCACCTGATTACCTTTACTGACCCAAATACTCAACGTGAAGATCCTGTAGAGCTTAATTCATGATTTAAGATGAATGTTTACTTTTTGAATGTCTCTGATTTTCCTGTGAATGATTCATCAAAATAAAATAAAAAGTGCATTTGGCAGATGTGCTTATCCAACGGTCGACATGCATTCCCTAGGAATCAAATTCATGACTTTGGCGTAGCTAGCGCCATAATTTACTGTTTGAGCTGCAGGAACGATCAATCCCTCTTATTTTTCAACCTCTTTACAGACCACATTTTTAATCAATTCCCAAAAGAAAAAGATCAAGTGCCTCCCTACATTTTTTCCTCTTTAAAGAGGCCATTTTCTGCCCTTTCACAAAGTCTTGATTATGGCTGGGACGACACACCTATCTCCCGATTCGACACTATCACGATACTTGGGTGCCGATACGATATGAATTGCGATTCTACAAGTTTTGCGTCACTCCAGGTCAGCGCCAGCACAGATCTGAATATTGCGATATGATTTTGACAAAGTTTAATAGACAGATGAATTGAAAGATCGCGTGGGTGTTTGAATCGAGATCAGTCTTTTAAAGATGACTAAAGATTGTGCAGCTCTATTGTCTTAACTCTCTCCCAGCGTATGAGATGCGCGAGGGCTTTCAGTGCGCTCAGTCTCACGTCTCTTCGGGATATTACGTCACTAACACTCATAGATAGCGACACATTTCATCCTCTGTTGGAAGGAAAGAGGCTAACTTCTGTCAACCTCGTCAACAAGCAAGGACAAAAATAAAGCAATTGAATTTGAATTAATATCGATTCTGGAATAAAAAAAATCTATTTTAGAATAGTAAAAAAAAAAAAAAAATTTGCGATAGCAATGTGAATCGATCTATTCTCCCAGCCCTAGTCTTGATGATGTTTCAGGCTCTACTAGAACAGGTTTTCCTGCTGTAATGTTGATTATTTCCTCATATTCTCTATTGTTGCGGCTCCTCTCTTCCCAGTCTGTCAGTAACGCTCTGCTCACTTCCTGTCTCTATGAAGCCCCTCCTCCTGAAATGCACACTGTGCTCTGATTGGTCGGCTGGAGCAGTGTGCTGTGATTGGTCGAGCGCTTCGAGTGTGTTTGGGCTAAGTCCCGCCCCTTACCATAACCGCCAGTTTAACACACTACTAACTCAACCAGGCCCCGCCCCTTTATTCTGCGTATGAATTATTATGATGAGGAATATTGTGACGTGTTCGTTCCCAGAAGAAACTCAAGATACAGTGGAGGCGTGATATAGAGAAGAACTGGAGCTTTTCATGATCAAACAGCAACATTACACACTAAAGAAAGACATGGAAAAAAGCACCCCATTAAACAACGTTTTATATTCAGAAATACAGCACACTACAGAAGTAAAACGAGTCGCATGTCATTTCATATAGTTTAACACACGGATAATCAGAACAACTGACAGAGACAGAATAACGGCATCTGTGACTGAACACACACCCGTACATCACAAAACCAGCAGCTGGGAGAGAAAGAAGTGGCCACCTGTCGACACACACACACACACACACACACACTCACGCACTCACACTCACGTCTGCAGACACATGCACACACACACACTCACACAAAGACCATAGAAAAACAAACTCACTCACGCAGGTGTCTGCAGAGACACACCCAGACACACACACAGACACGCACACATCCTCACACTCACACACACACACAGACACACACACACACACACACAGCTGTCTGAAGACGCATACACACACCTGTCTGCAGAGACACACACACAGTAGTCTGCACATGCACGCGCACACACACACACACTTGTCTGTCTGCACACACACTCCAAAGAGTCTCCAAATCACAAAAGTTCATATGGGATTTACTTCACAAAGATCTTTCAGTTTCTATGAAGCCTAAATTACATAGATATAATGAGCGGATTCAACGCATCACAGATGTGGTAATAAATAAAGTATAATAAAATGACAGCATAAATAGAGCAAGGAAATACATTTAATCATGCAAAATGAAATGGCCTTAAAATGAAAAGCCTCATTAAATATACACCATAAACAAAAAGATAATATGCATTAAGCAAATCAATATATAATAAAAATAAATATATCTTTGTAATATTGCATAAATGAACATAGGCATTATTGACTATATAGCCTAAATAAATTTGAGAAATGTAGCCTACTTAATTATGTATTAAGAGTGACCTGAAATACGACATGTACATTTTAATGCACTTTATTTATTTATTTGAATATTCCATTAAATATTTAATCATTCTCATTACATATTAATTTAATGTAATTGGTTATATCCCTCCACACGTTTCAAGAGCACTTATGAAGAAAATAAGGTGTGTCTTTAATCCACTGATAACTACACTGATAAATAATTGCCATAATTTGTTATAGTTCCATAAAGTGCTTAAAAACCAATCTTTGCCTCTATAACAACTGAACATCTCAGCCTGGATGAGAACATCAGGAGCGCTTTGACATTTTACCCAGAAACCCCCGCTCAAAAGCTCAAGAACATGAGTGAGAAACACATTTCACATTTCCCAGAAAACCTCTTAACGCCAGAGCCGAAATACAGTCGATTATAAAATAAAAAAAGTCTCTTTTGCTGTTACCATGGCGACGGATCAGGAACCCGGCATGCGGCTTTTACATTATTTATGTAAACAAGCAAAAAGAGCGTTCGGACTAATGTACGTCCATTGCAGTAAATGAACACTAATGAGTGGAGAGGCTGAACACACACTCCTGATCGCTGTGTTCAATAAGAGCTGATCCCGGATCAGAGGCGTCCCGCGGGATCAGAGCACCAGTGTCTGGGAGACAGCAAAGACTCCTGGGAAAGTTCAACCGGAGAAACAAAACAGCTTCACAAAGGCTGTGAAAACATCCCTCGACGAGCACTCCCAGCATCTGCCCAAACTCACACACAACATGCAGATTACACACACACGACATTCAGATTACACACACACGACATGCAGATTACACACACACGACATGCAGATTACACACACACAACATGCAGATTACACACAGATTACACACACACAACATGCAGATTACTCACACACAACATGCAGATTACACACACACAACATGCAGATTACACACACACAACATGCAGATTACACACAGATTACACACACACAACATGCAGATTACACACACACGACATGCAGATTACACACACACGACATGCAGATTACACACACACAACATGCAGATTACACACAGATTACACACACACAACATGCAGATTACTCACACACAACATGCAGATTACACACACACAACATGCAGATTACACACACACAACATGCAGATTACACACAGATTACACACACACAACATGCAGATTACACACACACGACATGCAGATTACACACACACGACATGCAGATTACACACACACAACATGCAGATTACACACAGATTACACACACACAACATGCAGATTA
>CM060634.1:32646936-32654436 GCA_030578275.1 Meda fulgida
CATGTATCTGAACAAGAAGTCCAGGACCTCCAGCAGAAAAATATGACCACAAAATTAAAGATGGTATATTAAATTGTACACATGGGGTACTTTTTATCCTTGTGTGCACCAAACCCATCTTGCATGTTTGCTGCCAAAAAGCTATTTTTTAGTTTCATCTGACCACAGAACCCTGTGCTGTTTGAAGGTCCAGTCATGTCTGACAACTGAATTTGCTGGGGTTTGTTTTTGGATGAGCAAGGAGGATTTTTCTTGAAAACCTCCCAAACAACATGTGGTGATGTAGGGGTTGTTCAATTTTTTTTTAATAGGCTTTCTGAACCCAAGACTCAACTAATCTCTGCAATTCTCCATCTGTGATCTTTGGAGAGTCTTTGGCCACTCAAACTTTCATCCTCACCATGCATTAAGACAATATAGACACACGTCCACTTCCTGGCAGATTTGTAACATCTTTAGTTGATTGGAAGTGCTTAATTATTGCCCTGATGGTCAAAATGGGGATTTTCAATGCTTTAGCTATTTTCTTACAGCCACTTTCTATTTTGTGATGCTCAACAATCTTTTGATGCACATCAGAACTATATTCTTTGGTTTTACTCATTGTAATGGATGATTAAGGGAATTTGGCCTTTGTGTTTCCACATATTTAAACTCTTGTAAAACAAGAAGTCATGGCTGGACAATTTCATGTTCCTAGTCACCCTGGTGTGCAAAAAAAAGGTAAATATGAATGGGAATATACTTAAGAGATATTTTACTCGTAAACAATTCTAGGGGTACCAATAATTGTGGCCAACTTGTTTTGGAGAAAAACATTTATTTCATAATGTGATTTCCCCTCCACTGTCAATTATTTTACATCAATGAAAGGTTCGATTTTTGCCAATTTTTTGAATGAAATATCAAAAGGATAAACGATGCAGAATTATTTTTTACAGCCATTTTTCATCATATTTACCAGGGTACCATTAATTCTGAGCACGACTGTATATATACACTTTATATTTATTTATAAATTTATTTATATAAATTAGATCAATTTAATAAATATTTAAAAAATCTTTCAAATAAACATGCTTAGGGCCTATACTTTAGATGGCAACTTCTTGAATCTGCAATCCTATTACAGTATTTTTCACAAATAAAGTAATTGTTTAAAAATATATGAATGTGTGAATAAAAATGAAGTAAACACTAACAGGGCACTCAGTAATCTGGTAATTTCATGCGCACTAATAATCATATTTTTTCAAATAAAGACTTTTTTTACTTTGACTTTTGACAAGGAAACGCTAAGTTTACGTACAGCACACAGTGAAAACGACATGAATATGGCACAGCATATTTTAAAATGAAGGATTTAAAGTGTTTGGATCGAGTCTCCTGAAGCTGATCTTCTGTTCGCGTTCACTCATATCACAGCTGGATTCGATTAAATCTGCAAGGTTTGTGAAATTAAATGTTTATTAGATATTGAGAGATTTGTTTAAATGATGTAGATGTGCATTTGCTGGATGTTGACGGTAAATGAGAAAGTATTTTAGCCTGATTGTTTGCCTTTTCTGTTACAAATAATATAAAAGCAAACGCATTACTTTTTCGCATACCATTTACTTTCTTTGATGACCAGTTTTGTAGCCACCAGTTCTGTCTAACAAGTATTAGATGTGACTGACAGAGATCGTAAACTAATGAAGACGGAGAATGTGAGAGAGCGCAGTGTGTTGCAGTTCTCTTCTCAGGCGCTGGTGTTCTCAGCGCCGCCCTTCAAAATAATAGTCCCACTTCCAACACATCGGCCAATCAGGAAAACTCATCGGCCAATGCCGATATTTAAAAAAAGCCAAATATCAGCTGTGGTGATATATCGGTCGACCACTAATTTAAAATGTGGAAGAAGATGCAAAAATCGGGACGAGAGAGAGAGAGAGAGAGAGAGAGAGAGAGAGAGAGAGAGAGAGAGAGAGAGAGAGAGAGAGAGAGAGAGAGAGAGAGAGAGAGAGAGAGAGAGAGAGAGAGAGAGAGAGAGAGAGAGAGAGAGAGAGAGAGATAGAGATAGAGATAGAGATAGAGATAGAGATAGAGATAGAGAGAGAGAGAGAGATAGAGAGAGATAGAGAGAGAGAGAGAGATAGAGAGAGAGAGAGAGAGAGAGAGAGGTTTTTATTAATTTTTTCGGTCTTAAAGTGACGGCAGCCTAATATTCCTGCTGTCGTCTGTGTCAATGTTAATAAAACAACAAAATACAGCTTTAACAAAGATGGAACTATATTTAACTCTACAGTGAACAAATAGACCTATTTTACATTTAGCCTTAATTATTAATTTCTGTAACTGAATATTACTGTTAGATTTTGTAACTTTTTGAAAAGCAAAGTTACATATATATATATATATATATTTTATGATCCAAATATTATCCAATCCGTGGCTCAAAAACCGTAGTTGATCCAAACCTTGACTTTTGTGAGCCGTCGCAGCACTAATGACGAATCTCCTGAACTGACTGCGTGTGCAGCTGAGGAGAGATCATGCGAGTGAGCAGCTCCACAGACGTGCACAGAGATATTACACACTCACAGCCTTTCACATGTTACTGGACAAAACACACAATCAGTCTGCAATTAATTATTTTTGCTCCAAAGCAGCACAATTTTAAGAAACGTGTTTTTCTGCTTTTGTTCGCATTCACTCCGAATGTTTACAAAAGAAAATATGAATGAATCACCTCTTTCCATCACAGACGTCTTTATTCAGCAGCTCTTGACATTTACACAGTAAATGTGATGTTGTGCCTGTTGGTTTGCAGCACTAATCGACTAGTTGAGGAAAGTGTGAGAAATGAAAGCTGGATTTAATTTGATTCAAGAATGAACTCGTGTGTGTTAGGGGTGTCGAAATTAATCGTTTCTACGGTGCATCGCTATGCAGAGGAGGACGAGTCGGTATCGGTTCAGTAATAGACCATAACCGATTATAATGTACTGACACTTTTCTGACGTCATTTATCCTGTGTGTGCTTTGTCGCGGTAGCATACACTGACAGAGGGAAACGAGACGCGAGTGCGAGTGATTAAACATGTCCAACTACTTTAAAAGCTTTTATGAACAACCTGGTAAGCAGACCTGGAGAAGACACGCACGCGCTGTGTGCGCTCATGTCACGCACTAATAGAATATGCAGAATCTAGTGTTCGCGCGGAATCTAGTGTTAGTGTGGAATCTAGTGTTAGTGTGGAATCTAGTGTTCGCGTGGAATCTAGTGTTAGCGCGGAATCTAGTGTTAGCGCGGAATCTAGTGTTAGTGTGGAATCTAGTGTTAGTGTGGAATCTAGTGTTAGTGTGGAATCTAGTGTTCGCGTGGAATCTAGTGTTCGCGTGGAATCTAGTGTTAGCGCGGAATCTAGTGTTAGCGCGGAATCTAGTGTTAGTGTGGAATCTAGTGTTAGCGCGGAATCTAGTGTTAGTGTGGAATCTAGTGTTAGCGTGGAATCTAGTGTTAGCGCGGAATCTAGTGTTAGTGTGGAATCTAGTGTTAGCGTGGAATCTAGTGTTAGCGTGGAATCTAGTGTTAGCGCGGAATCTAGTGTTAGCGTGGAATCTAGTGTTAGTGTGGAATCTAGTGTTGGCGTGGAATCTAGTGTTAGTGTGGAATCTAGTGTTAGCGTGGAATCTAGTGTTAGTGTGGAATCTAGTGTTAGCGTGGAATCTAGTGTTAGTGTGGAATCTAGTGTTAGCGTGGAATCTAGTGTTAGTGTGGAATCTAGTGTTCGCGTGGAATCTAGTGTTCGCGTGGAATCTAGTGTTAGCGCGGAATCTAGTGTTAGCGCGGAATCTAGTGTTAGCGCGGAATCTAGTGTTAGCGTGGAATCTAGTGTTAGTGTGGAATCTAGTGTTGGCGTGGAATCTAGTGTTAGTGTGGAATCTAGTGTTAGCGTGGAATCTAGTGTTAGCGCGGAATCTAGTGTTAGCGTGGAATCTAGTGTTAGTGTGGAATCTAGTGTTAGCGTGGAATCTAGTGTTGGCGTGGAATCTAGTGTTCGCGTGGAATCTAGTGTTAGCGTGGAATCTAGTGTTAGCGTGGAATCTAGTGTTAGTGTGGAATCTAGTGTTGGCGTGGAATCTAGTGTTGGCGTGGAATCTAGTGTTAGTGTGGAATCTAGTGTTGGCGTGGAATCTAGTGTTAGTGTGGAATCTAGTGTTAGCGTGGAATCTAGTGTTAGCGCGGAATCTAGTGTTAGCGTGGAATCTAGTGTTAGTGTGGAATCTAGTGTTAGCGTGGAATCTAGTGTTGGCGTGGAATCTAGTGTTCGCGTGGAATCTAGTGTTAGCGTGGAATCTAGTGTTCGCGTGGAATCTAGTGTTAGCGCGGAATCTAGTGTTAGCGCGGAATCTAGTGTTAGTGTGGAATCTAGTGTTAGTGTGGAATCTAGTGTTAGTGTGGAATCTAGTGTTGGCGTGGAATCTAGTGTTGGTGTGGAATCTAGTGTTAGTGTGGAATCTAGTGTTAGTGTGGAATCTAGTGTTAGTGTGGAATCTAGTGTTAGCGTGGAATCTAGTGTTAGTGTGGAATCTAGTGTTCGCGTGGAATCTAGTGTTAGCGTGGAATCTAGTGTTAGCGTGGAATCTAGTGTTAGCGTGGAATCTAGTGTTAGTGTGGAATCTAGTGTTGGCGTGGAATCTAGTGTTCGCGTGGAATCTAGTGTTAGCGCGGAATCTAGTGTTAGCGTGGAATCTAGTGTTAGCGTGGAATCTAGTGTTAGCGCGGAATCTAGTGTTAGCGCGGAATCTAGTGTTAGTGCGGAATCTAGTGTTAGTGCGGAATCTAGTGTTAGTGTGGAATCTAGTGTTAGTGTGGAATCTAGTGTTGGTGTGGAATCTAGTGTTAGTGTGGAATCTAGTGTTAGTGTGGAATCTAGTGTTAGCGCGGAATCTAGTGTTAGTGTGGAATCTAGTGTTGGTGTGGAATCTAGTGTTAGTGTGGAATCTAGTGTTAGTGTGGAATCTAGTGTTGGCGTGGAATCTAGTGTTAGTGTGGAATCTAGTGTTAGTGTGGAATCTAGTGTTAGTGTGGAATCTAGTGTTGGTGTGGAATCTAGTGTTAGTGTGGAATCTAGTGTTAGTGTGGAATCTAGTGTTGGCGTGGAATCTAGTGTTGGTGTGGAATCTAGTGTTAGTGTGGAATCTAGTGTTAGTGTGGAATCTAGTGTTAGCGCGGAATCTAGTGTTAGTGTGGAATCTAGTGTTCGCGCGGAATCTAGTGTTAGTGTGGAATCTAGTGTTAGTGTGGAATCTGAATCTAGTGTTAGTGTGGAATCTAGTGTTAGTGTGGAATCTAGTGTTAGTGTGGAATCTAGTGTTGGTGTGGAATCTAGTGTTAGTGTGGAATCTAGTGTTAGTGTGGAATCTAGTGTTGGCGTGGAATCTAGTGTTGGTGTGGAATCTAGTGTTAGTGTGGAATCTAGTGTTAGTGTGGAATCTAGTGTTAGCGCGGAATCTAGTGTTAGTGTGGAATCTAGTGTTCGCGCGGAATCTAGTGTTAGTGTGGAATCTAGTGTTAGTGTGGAATCTGAATCTAGTGTTAGTGTGGAATCTAGTGTTAGCGCGGAATCTAGTGTTAGTGTGGAATCTAGTGTTCGCGTGGAATCTAGTGTTAGTGTGGAATCTAGTGTTAGTGTGGAATCTAGTGTTAGTGTGGAATCTAGTGTTAACGCGGAATCTAGTGTTAGCGCGGAATCTAGTGTTAGCGTGGAATCTAGTGTTAGTGCGGAATCTAGTGTTAGCGTGGAATCTAGTGTTAGTGTGGAATCTAACGGAATCTAGTGTTAGTGTGGAATCTAGTGTTAGTGTGGAATCTAACGGAATCTAGTGTTAGTGTGGAATCTAGTGTTAGCGTGGAATCTAACGGAATCTAGTGTTAGCGTGGAATCTAGTGTTAGCGTGGAATCTAACGGAATCTAGTGTTAGCGTGGAATCTAGTGTTAGCGTGGAATCTAGTGTTAGCGCGGAATCTAGTGTTAGCGCGGAATCTAGTGTTAGCGCGGAATCTAGTGTTAGCGCGGAATCTAGTGTTAGTGTGGAATCTAGTGTTAGCGTGGAATCTAGTGTTAGTGTGGAATCTAGTGTTAGCGTGGAATCTAGTGTTCGCGTGGAATCTAGTGTTAGTGTGGAATCTAGTGTTAGCGTGGAATCTAGTGTTCGCGTGGAATCTAGTGTTCGCGTGGAATCTAGTGTTCGCGTGGAATCTAGTGTTAGTGTGGTTAGTGTGGAATCTAGTGTTAGTGTGGTTAGTGTGGAATCTAGTGTTAGTGTGGAATCTAGTGTTAGTGTGGAATCAAGTGTTAGCGCGGAATCTAGTGTTAGCGTGGAATCTAGTGTTAGCGTGGAATCTAGTGTTAGCGTGGAATCTAGTGTTAGCGTGGAATCTAGTGTTAGCGTGGAATCTGAATCTAGTGTTAGTGTGGAATCTAGTGTTAGCGTGGAATCTAGTGTTAGCGTGGAATCTAGTGTTAGCGTGGAATCTAGTGTTAGCGTGGAATCTAGTGTTAGTGTGGAATCTAGTGTTAGCGCGGAATCTAGTGTTCGCGTGGAATCTAGTGTTAGTGTGGAATCTAGTGTTAGCGCGGAATCTAGTGTTAGCGCGGAATCTAGTGTTCGCGTGGAATCTAGTGTTAGTGTGGAATCTAGTGTTAGCGCGGAATCTAGTGTTAGCGCGGAATCTAGTGTTAGCGTGGAATCTAGTGTTAGCGTGGAATCTAGTGTTAGCGTGGAATCTAGTGTTAGCGCGGAATCTAGTGTTAGCGTGGAATCTAGTGTTAGTGTGGAATCTAGTGTTAGTGTGGAATCTAGTGTTAGTGTGGAATCTAGCGGAATCGAATCTAGCAGAATCTAGTGTTAGCGCGGAATCTAGTGTTAGCGCGGAATCTAGCGGAATCGAATCTAGCAGAATCTAGTGTTAGCGCGGAATCTAGTGTTAGCGCGGAATCTAGTGTTAGCGCGGAATCTAGCAGAATCGAATCTAGCAGAATCTAGTGTTAGCGCGGCATCTAGTGTTAGCGCGGCATCTAGTGTTAGCGCGGAATCTAGTGTTAGCGCGGAATCTAGTGTTAACGCGGAATCTAGCGGAATCGAATCTAGCAGAATCTAGTGTTAGCGCGGAATCTAGCGGAATCGAATCTAGCAGAATCTAGTGTTAGCGCGGAATCTAGTGTTAGCGCGGAATCTAGTGTTAACGCGGAAGCTAGCGGAATCGAATCTAGCAGAATCTAGTGTTAGCGCGGAATCTAACGGAATCGAATCTAGCAGAATCTAGTCTTAACGCGGAATCTAGCGGAATCGAATCTAGCAGAATCTAGTGTTAACGCGGAATCTAGCGGAATCGAATCTAGCAGAATATAGTGTTAGCGCGGAATCTAACGGAATCGAATCTAGCAGAATCTAGTCTTAACGCGGAATCTAACGGAATCGAATCTAGCAGAATCTAGTGTTAGCGCGGGA
>CM060634.1:32659436-32661936 GCA_030578275.1 Meda fulgida
ACAAAAATTATGGACAATTTGGAATGTTTCATTGCCTTATTATCACAATAACTTTAAACATTTTTAATCATATTTGAATATTACTAATATCATATTTTTCCTACTTTTGGCCACTACTGTATGATACATATTGATATTGAATTGCATTCTGCACTTTTAGGCCCTGTATAGTGTTGTATCAGTGTGATTTCAGATATATTGGGATTGATTTTAGTCTCAGAAGTGGCCCAGTTTACACACGGATGTAACCCTACTGCACATGTCTTGTGTAATATATTACTAAACACACACCAGAGGTCTGAGTTAGTCATTTAAATAGAGAAATCATGCACTATTTCTACATGTCATCTGTACATCAACCCATTAATTGAGCCACATCAGCCTCTCACACTCTCTCTGCTTGTGTGTGTGTGTGTGTGTGTGTGTGTGTGTGTGTGTGTGTGTGTGTGTGTGTGAGAGAGAGAGAGAGAGTGTGTGTGTGTGTGTGTGTGTGTGTGTGTGTGTGTGTGTGTGTGTGTGTGTGTGTGTGTGTGTGTGTGTGTGTGTGTGTGTGTGAGAGAGAGAGAGTGTGTGTGTGTGTGTGTGTGTGTGTGTGTGTGTGTGTGTGTGTGTGAGAGAGAGAGAGAGTGTGTGTGTGTGTGTGTGTGTGTGTGTGTGTGTGTGTGTGTGTGTGTGTGTGTGTGTGTGTGTGTGTGTGTGTGTGTGTGTGTGTGTGTGGTACCTGCGGCCGCAGCAGGGGATGCTGGTCTATTCCTGCGCCCGACCGGAGCTGAACAGCTGATGGTTTGGCAGATCCTGAATTCCACCCATCGTCTCTTGGACATCCTTCACTTCTGCTCCACCTGATGCTCTGATGATCAGATCTGAGGCTCAGAGCAACACTGAACACTCACCGGTGAATTATTCATGGCTGAGGATACAGGATCAGGTTCAGACACTCACACCCGCAAACTAACCATCTGAAGAAGACAATACACTGAGGAGAGTAGAGTATAGAAGAGTATAGAAGAGTAGAGTATATAAGAGTAGATAAGAGTAGAGTGTAGAAGAGAAGAGAAGAGTAGAGTAGAGTATAGAAGAGTAGAGTATAGAAGAGTAGAGTATAGAAGAGTAGATAAGAGTAGAGTGTAGAAGAGAAGAGAAGAGTAGAGTATAGAAGAGTAGAGTATAGAAGAGTAGAGTAGAGTAAAGAGTAGAGTAGAGTATAGAAGAGTAGAGTAGAGTATAGAAGAGTAGAGTAGAGTATAGAAGAGTAGAGTATAGAAGAGTAGAGTAGAGTATAGAAGAGTAGATAAGAGTAGAGTGTAGAAGAGAAGAGAAGAGTAGAGTAGAGTATAGAAGAGTAGAGTAGAGTATAGAAGAGTAGAGTATAGAAGAGTAGATAAGAGTAGAGTGTAGAAGAGAAGAGAAGAGTAGAGTAGAGTATAGAAGAGTAGAGTATAGTGTAGAGTATATAAGAGTAGATAAGAGTAGAGTGTAGAAGAGAAGAGAAGAGTAGAGTATAGAAGAGTAGAGTATAGAAGAGTAGAGTAGAGTAAAGAGTAGAGTAGAGTATAGAAGAGTAGAGTAGAGTATAGAAGAGTAGAGTATAGAAGAGTAGAGTAGAGTATAGAAGAGTAGATAAGAGTAGAGTGTAGAAGAGAAGAGAAGAGTAGAGTAGAGTATAGAAGAGTAGAGTAGAGTATAGAAGAGTAGAGTATAGAAGAGTAGATAAGAGTAGAGTGTAGAAGAGAAGAGTAGAGTAGAGTATAGAAGAGTAGAGTATAGTGTAGAGTATATAAGAGTAGATAAGAGTAGAGTGTAGAAGAGAAGAGAAGAGTAGAGTATAGAAGAGTAGAGTATAGTGTAGAGTATATAAGAGTAGATAAGAGTAGAGTGTAGAAGAGAAGAGTAGAGTAGAGAAGAGTAGAAGAGAGTAGAAGAGTATAATAGACTAGAGTAGAGTACAGTAGAATAGTGTACAGTAGAGTAGAACAGAGTAGAATAGAGTAGAGAAGAGTATGAAAGAATTGAGTAGAGTAGAATAGAGTATAGTAGAATAGAGTAGAATATAATATAATATAGTAGAATAGAGAAGAGTAGAATAGAATTGAGTAGAGTAGAATAGAGAATAGTAGAATAGAGGAGAGAATAGAGTAGAATAGAATTGAGTAGAGTAGAATATAATATAATATAGTAGAATAGAGTAGAATAGAGAAGAGTAGAATATAATTGAGTAGAGTAGAATAGAGAATAGTAGAATAGAGGAGAGAATAGAGTAGAATAGAATTGAGTAGAGTAGAATAGAGAATAGTAGAATAGAGGAGAGAATAGAGTAGAATAGAATTGAGTAGAGTAGAATATAATATAATATAGTAGAATAGAGTAGAATAGAGAATAGTAGAATAGAGTAGAGAATAGAGTAGAATAGAATTGAGTAGAGTAGAATAGAGAATAGTAGAATAGAGTAGAGTATAGAGTAGAATATAATTGAGTAGAATAGAGTGGAGTAGAATAGAAT
>CM060634.1:32669436-32709436 GCA_030578275.1 Meda fulgida
GCTCAGATCCTGGACCTGTCGCACGAGAGCCTGAAGAGGAACGTGGAGAGCCTGCGCCGGAAGCTCGGGTCCCTGGGCTGCGGCGGCGACCACTTCAAGGCCATGATCCTGAACTACTCGCATGTGCTGTTCATGTCCTCGGAGCGCCTGAACCTGAAGCTGGACTGCCTGCTGGAGGCCGGGGTCCAGGTGCAGCAGGTGGTGCTGAAGCCCAAGGTCCTGGACTTCAGTCTCGTCAGCATCCAGCAGCGGCTCATCCGGCTCAACCGGCTCGGCTACGACTTCGAGAAGAGCGGCATCGGAGTGCTAGATTCCAGCAAGAAACGCTTCATAGCCAAACTAGAGAGGCTGGGATCAGTGGAGGAGTAAGGAGCGGACGCTCACTCGCATTCACTGCAGACGCATGTCCATGTTCAAGCATAGAAATGTTTGTTTACTCTAACTTTATTTGTGAGAGGATTTTGCTTAATAATATGAACTTTTCTGGGCCCTTAAAATCAGTACAACATTTCATAATATGATGCCATTTTTTTTTTGTTGGTATCTCCTGGTTTTAGTTTGGTAAAATAAACATTATTGACCTAATTTCAAAATAAAAGTCCCATATTTCATAATGTGACCACCATATTGGCCATTTATACAGAACGCGTTTTTCGTATTGAAATATTACAGAACAAAATATTGGAGCGTCTGGGCTCACCGGAGGAATAAACACCGGACGCGGCATGTGTGTTTCTCTGATGAAGACGGATTAAACACTTTGAACAAGCATAGAGATGTCTGTTCACTTTTGGCTGTTTCATTCTGTTCATGTCACTAATTTTATTTGTGAGTGGATTGTGCTTAATAATATGGATCATGTTCACCTTTCTGGGCCCTTAAAATCAGTACACAATATGCCAAAGTGATTCATAGTATTAATTAATTTTATTTTTGTGATATCTCCTGTGTTTAGTTTGGTTAAAGTAGTTGTGAGAAGTGATGTATTGACTGATCTGTGCTTTTTCATATGATTATTATAAAAACACAAATAAAAGGAGCTGAATGAGAAAAACTATGTATATTCATGAAATTTGAGGAAGAACATAAACTGCTCTAATATTTTCCTAACCTTGTGATTTTGTTTGTTTTATGACTGCTGTGTGATCATATATTCGTCAATACTGAGGATTTTATAATTTAATGCAAAAAAATTTATTACAAATTGGATTATCTGCACAACAATTTGAGATAAAATCTGTAGAAATAAACTATATATATATATATACACATATACACCAGGGTATATATATATATACAAACTCTCTCTCTCTCTCTCTCTCTCTCTCTCTCTCTCTCTCTCTCTCTCTATATATATATATATACAAACACTCTCTCTCTGTCTATATATATATACAAACTCTCTCTGTCTATATATATATATATATATATATATATATATATACAAACACTCTATATATATATATATATATATACAAACACTCTCTCTCTGTCTATATATATATACAAACTCTCTCTGTCTATATATATATATATATATATATATATACAAACACTCTATATATATATATATATATACAAACACAATCTCTCTCTATATATATATATATATACAAACACTCTCTCTCTGTCTATATATATATATATATATATACAAACACTCTATATATATATATATATATATATACAAACACAATCTCTCTCTCTCTATATATATACAAACACTCTCTCTGTCTATATATATATATATATATATATATACAAACTCTCTCTCTCTCTATATATATATATATACAAACACAATCTCTCTCTGTCTATATATATATATATATACAAACACTCTCTCTCTCTCTCTCTCTATATATATATATATATATATATACAAACACTCTCTCTCTCTATATATATATATATATACAAACACTCTCTCTCTGTCTATATATATATATATACATACAAACACAATCTCTCTCTCTCTCTCTCTCTCTCTCTCTCTCTCTCTCTATATATATATATATATATATATATATATATATATATATTAGTCCATTGTGGTGGCTTTATAGAGACAAACAGATACATAGACATTGTATGTGCTGCTAACCTTTCAACAATATATATAAATAACTCAATTCTATTATAATGTAAAATAAATTATAATAAATTATACATTTTGTATACCTTTATATTGTATAATATATTTTTTTAAATGTTTAATTTGTATACGTTTAATTTGCCGTCCCGTCATGAACCGCGGTGGCGCGTGTTGAAGCGGAACTTCAGTGCGCGTGCTCGTGTTTCCGGTCGGACACATTAGAGAGCTGCGCAGCTGCGGACTGTGCATGTGCAGAGAAACTTCACTGGTCGGTGAGTGATGATGATCTAAAATAATATTCAGACAAATCTGAACTGATCTCAGAGCTGCTGTGCGATCGGTATTTAGTAAGACACACACATGTTCTTCAGATACGCTAGTTGTTTTCCACTGTCATGATCTTTTAACCCTTTTAATCCAGTGTGGCTCTATGTGTAATACATCTGAAAAGGCTTTATTTGCACGTTATCATTTGAAGGCCACTTATAATGTTAGAGTAAGTCCTCTGGTCCTTACAACAATTGAAATGTAATTGTTATGTCAGGGTGTTTCAGTCTTTCAGATGCCACGGATTCATCCACAATAAATAAAAGGCATCTTTTCTTGTATAAAAAAAAACACTTAATTTATCATTATTTTTTTTACAGTAAATGTCTAAATATTATTTGGAAAATATTGACATGCAAGTTACGTGTAAAAAAAAAAATGTATCTTTAATTTTTTTAATCTTATTTGTTCTATTTATTTATTTTCACATAAGGTGTTCTGTAAATGTGGGCAGTCTTATGTTAATGAACTCATGATTATGACAGTCACATCAACATCATCAGATTATTTCAAAATAAAAGTCCTGTTTTTTAACAATATGATCACCTTAGACAGTACTTGTACTGTTGGGTGTATGTATTTATTTATGTACATGTTTTGCACTGTTTAAAAGGTCTGAGTTCACAGATGTGTTCATATGTAAATGTGTTTCAAAATAAAAGTCCTGTTTTCCTTAAGACATTAGAACCATTAGGACAGTTTTTCTGGTTTTCCCAGCAGGTTTGAGTGTTCATGATGGAATCGACTGTGGAGATCGAGAAAGGAATTGCCCCTATTAAAGAACAGTACGTTTATATATTCTGATTATGATGATATTAATATTCATAGCGTCTGGCGATCAGTTTATGAGTGACTCGTGTCTGATGTACTCAAACAACTGTGTGTTCCCAGGTTCCTCACCACCAAAGAGAAGTTCCACGCGTTCCTGGATTCGGGCCGGCCGGGTCAGAAGAGTGGAGATGCGGATGGAGACTCGGGAGAACCGGAGCAGAAGAGTGGAGATGCGGATGGAGACTCGGGAGAACCGGAGCAGAAGAGTGGAGATGCGGATGGAGACTCGGGAGAACCGGAGCAGAAGAGTGGAGATGCGGATGGAGACTCGGGAGAACCGGAGCAGAAGAGTGGAGATGCGGATGGAGACTCGGGAGAACCAGAGCAGAAGAGTGGAGATGCGGATGGAGACTCGGGAGAACCGGAGCAGAAGAGGATCCGACTGGACAGCGAAGCAGCGCCAGAGGAACCAGACAAGAAAGAGAAGAAGAGGATGAGAGGACAGAATAAATCCAGACCTCGCATGAAACCTCAGAGCTACGAAGGCAGACGATTGTGTCCGTCAATCATTCAGGTGAGATATATATATATATATAAAATAGTAGTTACCAAATAGGTTTCCAAACACTTCCCCCATTCGCCCAGTGTTACTATAGTTAATTAAAACCATTTAAAAATTGTTGCTTAAAGTCCCCCTGTGGTGAAACTCCAGCTTTTAATGTTGTTTATGTGTGTCTATGTGGTGTTTTTAATATGCTTTAAGACACACATGTGTAAGTTCATAAGTCGACAGCATTGCTGAGTATTTTCTGCTTAAAACTGCAGTGAACCAAAGACAGTCTCAAAAACACGGTGTGAAATCGCTGGTGTTTCTGACGTCACAAACGACCTTGTAACCAATCAGATCAACGTGTGCTCGTCAACCAGTGGATCTCTGAGTGAGGGAGTGAGTGGAGGCGGGGCTCATTTGCATATTCATAGAACCACGCTAAATGAGGCAAGGGTGTCGAGTTACATTCAAGATATTTTAAGGCATGAAGACTTTTTTTTCAAGGAAAAGGTGTTTAAATATGCCATATTGGTGAGTGTTAAAGGGGTGGTAAAATGCTCTTTTCACAAGATGTAAAATAAGTCTCTGATGTCCCCAGAGTGTGTGTGTGAAGGTTTAGCTCAAAGTACTAGTGATGCACGATATATCGGCCGCCGATATGATATCGGCCGATATGGTCAATTTTTTACGCATCGGTATCGTTCCGATGTCAAAATAGGGCCGATGTGAACAGGCCGGTAATCATTCCTGTGTATTTGACGTGTGTGTAGGCTTATGTGGGGGCGGGGATGCTTGTTTTTGCACGAGCGCATACATTACACACATAATGTGCTGAAGCAGGTGCTGGAGGCGGCAAGTTACGGCACTCTGCCTTGTTCTTACCGACCATCAAAGTATTTTCGCGCTGGAGTTACGGGGTAATGATGTAGTAATTAAATCACCTCAGACACACAGGTAAGTTAGCCTACATGTTTCATAGTGATTGCTTTTGTTAGATTATTGAATAATGGCATACTCTCGGGGGAAAATGATGGTGAAAATGAAAATGATCAAGGTAAGAATGACACACGACACGGGTGCATAAAAAGATAATCTTTAAAATCCAGTAATAGCTAGCGGTAGCCTTTAGCTAGCGATGCTACTTAAACTAGAAACAACAGGTTTCGAGCCATAATCAACTACTTATCTAGTAATAAGCACTGCATTAGAGCAGGCTTGTAGGATAGCTTAATTCACAGCCCGTAATACAACGCTACATGTAGGCTACAACATAAAATGCTAGCTCTCGCTTGTCAATGACAGTCCACTGACTGAAAACTACGCAAGTTGGTTTGAGCCGCAACGACACACCCATAATACACCAGCAGCAGGAAGTAGTAATTTAGAGCCTAACGTTACCTTTTGTTGAACCCTGGTTACAATCCGTGTCAAACAACCGACGAGAAAGCAAATCCATTAAAATGCGGAACTATACAGTTCTTTAGGGACCCCTAATCTAATCGCGGGTGAGCGAGAGAGCGAGAGAGAGGCGCGGGCGCGATCGAACAGTGGAAACATAATACTCCGTCATTTTGTTCATACAGGACATTCCAACTATTCTCACTACTTCAACTTCCTGTTTATACATGTGAAGCCATTTTTACCATAGTGAGTCTAATAGCCTGTAACGTTACTTTAAAGTTTTGAGCTGTTGTACAATGTTCACAGAATACAGTGACTTGGTCTCAAGCGAGATAGATGTTCATTGAGAATACTCAGGGTTGGCTTATTCATAGTGTGAATTCAGGACACACTTGATATATCCTTTATAAAAATGTATTTTTATATAAATATTTATTTTTTTCTTCTGAAAATCTGGTGACATATTTTGCACACAGGTAAAGGTGCCCAATATCAGTCATTTCTGAAATTAAATTACAAAAGTAAAAAAAAAAAAGTGTTTTGGAAAATAGCTCTTTATTTGATTATAATAAAAATGTGTTTTCTATACAGAGATATCGACATCGGTAAATATCGGTATCGGCCATAAGAGCAATATTAATATCGGTTATCGGTATCTGCCACAATTTTCATATCGGTGCATCACTACAAAATACCTCACAGATATTTTTACATAGCATGTTAAAGTTGTCACTTTTTGTGTCTGTCCCTTTAAATGCAAATGAGCTGCTGCTCCCGGCATAGAGGGCGGAGCTCCAACAGCTTGTGTGTGTCTCACACACATTGAACATTTCAAGAACGTTTAGCCTTTTATGTTCTAACCGCAGTCAGACAATGATGGACTCAAGAAGAAGCAACATGTAGAAGCAACAGGACATTTCTGAATGTTCATTGATTAGCATTTTCTCTCTTGATCTATAAATTGCGTTCCGGGGGCGGGGTTTATGTAAATTTAGGGATGGTGATGTCACTAACCCGTGAAGAAGCTCATTGTAGTTCCTACCAGCCGTTTATTGTAGTTGATTGCTTTGAACTTTGAGTGTTGTAACTTTGCAGATGTTGTTTATGCTCAAACAGCAACATTACACACTAGCTAAAGTTAGAAAAGTGAAATCATAATCAACCAAGGGATAAAATGATTGACTACAGGGGGACTTTAAGCAGTATCTCTGGTGTGGTTGATCATAACGCTCCTTTAACACTTGATCCGCGTGTCTTTCAGGAGCGAGACACTAAATGCTTCTTCGGCAATAAGTGCCGCTTCCTCCACGACGTGGCGGAGTACATGCGCAGTAAAGCGGAGGACCTGGGAGAGCAGTGTCACCTGTTCAACACCTTCGGCAAGTGTCAGTACGGCGTGTCCTGCAGGTTTGCTAAAGCTCACACCAGCGCCGAGATGAAGAACCTGGTGAACGCGGACCTCTACAGAGCCAGCGCCGAGAGGCAGCCGGTGCGGAACCACCTGGACAAAGACCTGCAGAGACGCCTGAGGAAGAAGCAGGCGAGCTTCCCCGGCGCAGAGGCCTTCCTGAAGACCATCAGCCGAGGGAAGCAGCCGGAGGGGGGCGCTCGTCATGACCAGGAGACACAGGTGCAACTCACACATTACCTGGAACAAACACATCACAATGTTCCTCATTTGAATAGTTTACATGCAGAATAAAGGGGCAGGGCCTGGTGAGTTAGTTAGTAGTGTGTTGAAACCAAGCGGAAACTTTCCTCTCTCTCTGGACTCCACACTGGGTGAGTTAAACTGCAGTTCCTCCACTGGCCACTAGAGGCTGCAGAAGAGAGTCAGTCCCATAGACCCGCATGTTTAAATGCACATCTTTACAGCAGAATAAACATGTTTACAGTGTGGTGCAAAAAGTGGTGTTGGTCTATAAAGCTAATTCTGCCCTTCATGACGACTGTGAGGGGGTGATTTTGTTTTTTGCATAATTAAGGGCGTGGTCACTTGATTAACTGCTCAATATAAATTGGAACGAACGCGTCACAATATCCCTCATTTAAATAATACGCAGAATAAAGGGGCGGGGCCTGGGTGAGTTAGTAGTGTGTTAAACTGGTGGTTATGGTAAGGGGCGGGACTTTCCCAAACACACACAAAGCGCTCGACCAATCACAACACACTGCTCCAGCCGACCAATCAGAGCACAGTGTGCTTTTCAGGAGGAGGGGCTTCATAGAGACAGGAAGTAAACAGAGCGTTACTGACAGACTGGGAAGAGAGGAGCCGCAACAATAGAGAATATGAGGAAATAATCAACATTACAGCAGGAAAACCTGCTCTAGTGGAGCCTGAAACTACAAAAAGAGCAGAATCGGCCCTTTTTAAGGTGTTTAACCGCTAGACCATCAGCGCTGCTTCAAACATACAGGCTCGTGGGTTCCTAAAAAATAAATCTTAAAGATGTTTTAATGGAATAAGCAAATATAATTTGAATTGCAGGAGAGTGCGGTTCCTCCGGTGAAGACTATGGGGCCGATTACAGACGCTGACATCATCAAACTGCGACAGTGTGAAAAGAAACAGGTGTGTTTGAAATAACATACTATATATTGCATTATGTACAGTATATTCCTCCAGAATACTATATTTTTTTTAATACATAGAATACAGGTTTTTAATCTATATATGAGCCAGATATACAGTCAAACCAAAAATTATTCAAACACCAGATATCATTTTTGATATTTTTTTTACGAGTGTGTGCAGGACACTATAGTTCATTTATGTAAGTGAGGAGAGCAAAATAAAGTAAACTGACATATTATACCCAAATATTCTTCATACAGTGACTACTGGTAAAATGTATAAAAATGTGGGACTTAAAATTATTCTCCACTTTGAGCTGATCATGTTTTCTTCAGTGTTTTTCTGTAATTAATGCTCTTTTACACACAGACTGAACAACATGAAGCATTGCTTGGTCACTGGTGGAGCTAAACCATAGCAAATAAACTGATAATGTGAGAAATGTTGAAGGAGTCTGAATAAATGTAGGTTTGACTGTATATAATATAACCTATATTTAACCTTATACAGGTTTTGAAATGGCTAGTATTATAGCCAAGCTGGCATCAACCAACCAGCATCTCAGTCCAAATCAAACGGGAGTGATATTAAATCAAATTTAATTTATTTATTGCTCCATGATGCACCTCCTAAAACATTTATTTTGTGAAAGATATAAGTACCTTTTTTCCCCGCTAGTATTTAACTCCGCTATTGTCTCTCGTACCTCAGGTGGATTTCAGAGACAAGCTGTATCTGGCTCCTCTGACTACGGTAAACTCCCGGATCCTGTGCGGCCCGCGAGTCCTCGTGAGACGCGCCTCGCAGCTCATGTGTGTTTTCTGTGCAGTGTGGGAATCTGCCGTTCCGGCGCGTGTGCAAGCGCTTCGGGGCCGACGTCACGTGTGGAGAGATGGCCATGTGCACTAATCTCCTGCAGGGACAGGCGTCGGAGTGGGCGCTGCTCAAGAGACACGCCAGCGAGGACCTGTTCGGCGTTCAGGTGCGTCGCCTCGCCTGGTCTAATCACTGAGGATCATCAGTGAAGCTCTGAGAATTATTGACGGCTTTGATGAAACTTCATGCTGGAATTACTATAATTACGAGCTGTTTGTGTTATTCAGGGTTCCCACGGGTCCTGGAAAGTTTGTGAACAACACATTAAGTCCTTGAATTTGAGGCTATTGGCCCTGGAAAGTCCTAGTTAAACCAAGGTGTGGGAACCCTGATTATTGGAGTGACGTTATTATTGGTTTCTAGGCCCAGAGCGGCTCCATGTGTTGATAATTTACACTGTTAATTAGAGCAAAACACTACAGGTGAGTATAAATCATATCCATTCTTCCCCAGTTATTGGGAAAGTACAAACACTTTTTGTATTACAAGATTCTGAAATGTTTCTTATGCAAATGAGGCATGGTCTAATTAAATATGTGCTCATTTGCATACATTTCCATAACAGAAATCGAAAAATTGGATAAAGCGGGTTTGATTTGGTTTACATTAGTTAAAGGATTTTGGATTTCTCAGTTTATCATTCCACAAATCAACAGTCATAAAAATACATTTTCTCCTTGCTTTTAGGAGTAAAATGTTCTATAAAGAAGGCGGATGGTACATTATATGAAGAACCATTTGAAATATATATTAATTAATTTTGGATGTTTTCTTTCCACTAGTCTGAAAAAACATGTTATGAAAAGCCAAATATCTCAAAACTGACCAGAACATGAAAAAAAAAGGTTTTGCCTGTAGTGTTTTGACTTTGTTATTGCAAAATAATAATATGGCTGAAAATTTCATATCAAACAACAAAATGTGTAGCATTTCCTACCCAGCTTCAAGTGTTGAATTGGCTGCCGGTTTGATTGTTTTTACGTGATCGAAGTCTGATTCTGACTCCAGCCTGAGCCAGTAATCCCGTATGTCCGTAAGTCCCCCGTGAGCTGACGCTGGCGTTGTGTTGCAGCTGGAGGGCTGTTTTCCAGACACCATGACCAGATGTGCCGAGCTGCTCAATCAAAACATCGACGTGGATTTTGTGGATATAAACTCCGGCTGCCCCATCGATCTGGTTTACAAGAAGGTAATGTACAGAAAACCAGGCCATCAGCCGCTTTTAAAGGAGTAGTTCACGCACGTTTTGTCGTTATTTAGTCAGATATCAATAATAACCTGTATACTGATGCTGTTTTCAGAGGTCTGTCCTACAGGTCAGAGTGAACACTGTCACCATACAGGTTTTCTGGAGTTGATCATCTATTGAGCCGCAGCTTGATTTGACCAACATTAGATTTTTACACGGCTTGAAACTGCTCATTCCTTGAAATTGTGAATTTTTCTCATGAATGTGCATGCAGTTTTTTGTTTTGGAAAGTCCAAAATGACCTTCAATGGTTTCCATGCAATTTGCCAAAAAACAACACTTGTGTAAAAAACTGAAAACCTCGATCATAGCTTGTCAAAATATGAAACGCATGTGAATTTAAGACTTAAAGTTTACTTGAAATTGAAGACTTTCTTCTGAATCAAAAAGAATTTGCTGTTTTTTCATCCATTTGAGTTTTACTGTCAAAATGGTTTTGTTTTTGGTTCTCACTTTCTTTACTAGAGTCAAAACTAAACAAAAATGCACAGGCATTTTACACCAATAGTACAAATAGAAATAAATACTACGAATAATGTACAAATCTTAAATACTATTTATTCATAGTTGTACCTCAGTACTCATAGCAAACAAAACATCGGAGAAATGTTTTTTTGTGTGTCTGTACACCTAATATTGAATATTTACATCGAATGTACCACTAACACAAAGAGACTAACATTTTTTTTTATAGTGTATGATTTTTTTAGTCACTGAAAAGATACCATAGAGGTTTTTACGCGATTTTTTAGTGTTGATTTTTGGTGAATTGCATGGAAACCAAAGGAGGAGGATCAGAAGAACGCTAGTTTCGGTGACCGTTTAAGCAGCGATGAACTGATTTGTGTTTCTTCAGGGCGGCGGATGTGGCCTCATGACACGAACCACCAAATTTGAACAAATCGTGAGGGGAATGAATTCTGTAAGTGAACCGAGAAACCTTGATCATTATTAAGTGTGTTTAAAGAGTGTGTTGAGTGATGTGCGTCTTGTATCGCGGCATCATTGGACGTCAGTGGGTTTGTTTACATGCACACATTTTCATCAATCCGATTGCAGAATCTGAAAGTTATGTATATATGAACCCTAATCGTCACAATCTGATTCACATTAACTTTTGCATTTACGTATCGCGTTCAGAATTTAAGAACGACGCCGTGATAATTTTGTGAGTAGAATTGTCGTGTTTATGTGTCAAATTGACAAAGGAACTTTTTTTTTAATACTTTTTTTATAGAGTTCAAAATTTCTCATATTTTTTACATGGTTTTTACATGACTCTTTAGTGTTTTTCGTAGTGTTGATAGCATGGAACCCAAAGGATTTCAAGTTATAGTTATACAAACCCTAAATGTTACAATACGATACACATATATTCATTTACATTTGCATTTATGTATTATGAACAAAGTTTCAGCGCATGCAGACCCGGAGAAAACCAGCGCGATAATGTCTAACTGCAAGTATAATTGTTTTGCATCAGAATTGTGTCAGAAGTGCTTTTTATCAAATATGTAGTGAATATTCCTCTAAATAGGGATTCCTCCTCCACTGACCAGTTCTTAAAATGTAAGGCGTAAATAAACACGCATGTTGGTAAGACATTTGTAAACATGCTCATCATGCACTGCGAAGGTGCGCAAGGTATTGTTTTAAATCTGATTAAGATGAGTTTTTTCCTATTAATCGATACAATCGATATTTCATTCAGATCGGGCTGAATGATTTTTACATGAAGGCTCTTCAGTCGGCCATCATTCTGATTATAAACACATTATGAGTCGCTGTGCTGTTTGTGACGCGTCTCATGTGCTCTTCCCAGGTGCTGGACGTTCCTCTAACGGTTAAGATCCGTACGGGAGTTCAGCAGAACTGCAACGTCGCGCACAAGCTGATCCCCGAGATGAAGAAGTGGGGCGTGTCGCTCATCACGGTACAGTTCAGCGAGCAGCTCAAGCTGAAAGGACGTTTCCTTCATCATGGTGACGAATCACTGAATGTTTTCCTCCGCAGCTGCACGGCAGATCACGAGAACAGCGCTACACGAAGTCAGCTGACTGGGATTATATCGACACCTGCTCAAAACTCGCCGCTCCTGTACCGCTGTTCGGTGAGTAGCTGATGCGGATACCTCCATACTTTAGATGCTTTGACTCTAGGGATGCACCGATAGGAACATTTTGGCCGATACTATAAACGATAATTCTTTATATTTGAAAGCCGATAACCCGTAATTCTTTATTTTTGAAAGCCGATAACCAATACTTCTTTATATTTGAAAGCCGATAACCCATAATTCTTTATATTTGAAAGCCGATAACCAATACTTCTTTATATTTGAAAGCCGATAACCCATTAGCCGATAACCCATAATTCTTTATATTTGAAAGCCGATAACCCATAATTCTTTATATTTGAAAGCCGATAACCCATACTTCTTTATATTTGAAAACCGATAATTCTTTATATTTGAAAGCCGATAACCCATTAGCCGATAACCCATAATTCTTTATATTTGAAAGCCGATAACCGATAATTCTTTATATTTGAAAGCCGATAACCCATTAGCCGATAACCGATAATTCTTTATATTTGAAAGCCGATAACCCATTAGCCGATAACCCATAATTCTTTATATTTGAAAACCGATGATTCTTTATATTTGAAAACCGAACCGATAATTCTTTGTATTTGATAACCGATAACCAATACTTCTTTATATTTGAAAGCCGATAACCCGTAATTCTTTATATTTGAAAGTCGATAATTCTTTATATTTGAAAACCGAACCAATAATTCTTTATTTTTGAAAGCCGATAACCAATACTTCTTTATATTTGAAAGGCGATAACCCATAATTCTTTATATTTGAAAGCCGATAACCAATACTTCTTTATATTTGAAAGCCGATAACCCATGAGCCGATAACCCATAATTCTTTATATTTGAAAGCCGATAACCCATAATTCTTTATATTTGAAAGCCGATAACCCATAATTCTTTATATTTGAAAACCAATAATTCTTTATATTTGAAAGCCGATAACCCATTAGCCGATAACCCATAATTCGTTATATTTGAAAGCCGATAACCCATAATTCTTTATATTTGAAAGCCGATAACCCATAATTCTTTATATTTGAAAGCCGATAACCCATAATTCTTTATATTTGAAAACCAATAATTCTTTATATTTGAAAGCCGATAACCCATAATTCTTTATATTTGAAAACCGATAATTCTTTATATTTGAAAACCGAACCGATAATTCTTTATATTTGATAGCCGATAACCAATACTTCTTTATATTTGAAAGCCGATAACCCGTAATTCTTTATATTTGAAAGCCGATAACCCATAATTCTTTATATTTGAAAGTCGATAACCCGTAATTCTTTATATTTGAAAACCGAACCAATAATTCTTTATATTTGAAAGCCGATAATCAATACTTCTTTATATTTGAAAGCCGATAACCCATAATTCTTTATATTTGAAAGCCGATAACCCATAATTCTTTATATTTGAAAGCCGATAACCCATAATTCTTTATATTTGAAAGCCGATAACCCGTAATTCATTATATTTGAAAGCCGATAACCCGTAATTCATTATATTTGAAAGCCGATAACCCGTAATTCATTATATTTGAAAGCCGATAACCCGTAATTCATTATATTTGAAAGCCGATAACCCGTAATTCATTATATTTGAAAGCCGATAACCCGTAATTCATTATATTTGAAAGCCGATAACCCGTAATTCATTATATTTGAAAGCCGATAAGCCGTAATTCATTATATTTGAAAGCCGATAACCCGTAATTCATTATATTTGAAAGCCGATAACCCGTAATTCATTATATTTGAAAGCCGATAATTCTTAATATTTGAAAGCCGATAACCCATAATTCTTTATATTTGAAAACCGATAATCCTTAATATTTGAAAGCCGATAACCCATAATTCTTTATATTTGAAAGCCGATAACCCATAATTCTTTATATTTGAAAACCGAACCAATAATTCTTTATATATGAAAACCGAACCGATAATTCTTTATATTTGAAAACTGATATATTGGCTGATAAATCTAAATCCACATTTTTATATAAATTGAGTCTGAATACAAAAACATAACTCTCACCATTAAAAGCCATGACCCAATCACACAATAATAATGCTTTCATTATAATGTTATGTAGCTGATATGACAGACTTGCGCTGCACATGTTGCACTGAACTGTATTTTCCTTTTTTGAAGTGATTTCAATCATATTTCAAGCAATTCAAAACCATTATGTTGAACCGTCGCATCTGAAGCGTCTCAGCTGAAGGAAATGATACTTTATTTATCGGCTTTGATATATCTGACAATTTTCTTATCGGGCCGATAGCGATAACATTATAAACTATCATATATCGCCGATACGGATATGACTCTGTTGGTGTTTGTCCCACAGGTAACGGAGATATTCTGTCGTATGAAGACGCCATGAAGGCCAGAGAAACGGGAGTGTCGGGGATCATGTTGGCGAGGTCAGTCTGCGTCTGCTTTCACTGCATCATCGTGTCGTTCTGGCCTGCCTTTCCCAAAAGCATCGTAAGCCTAAGAAGTTCGTAAAAACCATCGTACGACTGATCTTAAAGGGATAGTTCACCCAAAAATAAGAAAAATTAGCCCATGATTTACTCGCCCATGATTTACTCACCCTGAAGTCATCCTAGGTGTATATGACATTCTTCTTTCAGACGTACACAATCAGAATTATATTAAAAAATATCCTGGATCCAAGCTTTATAATGGCAGTGAATGGCTTTATATTTTTTCCATAAAAGTGCATCTATCATCATAAAAGTGCATCTGTCCGTCATAAAAGTGCATCTGTCCGTCATAAAAGTGCATCTGTCCATCATAAAAGTGCATCTGTCCATCAATCTGTCCATCATAAAAGTGCATCTGTCCATCATGAAGTGCATCTATCCATCATAAAAGTGCATCTGTCCGTCATAAAAGTGCATCTGTCCGTCATAAAAGTGCATCTGTCCGTCATAAAAGTGCATCTGTCCGTCATAAAAGTGCATGTGTCCATCATAAAAGTGCATCTGTCCGTCATAAAAGTGCATCTAGTGCATCTGTCCATCATAAAAGTGCATCTGTCCGTCATAAAAGTGCATCTGTCCGTCATAAGTGCATCTGTCCGTCATAAGTGCATCTGTCCGTCATAAAAGTGCATCTGTCCGTCATAAAGTGCATCTGTCCGTCATAAGTGCATCTGTCCGTCATAAGTGCAGTCCGTCATAAGTGCATCTGTCCGTCATAAGTGCATCTGTCCGTCATAAGTGCATCTGTCCGTCATAAAAGTGCATCTGTCCGTCATATAAAAGTGCATCTGTCCGTCATAAAAGTGCATCTGTCGGTCATAAAAGTGCATCTAGTGCATCTGTCCATCATAAAAGTGCATCTGTCCGTCATAAAAGTGCATCTGTCCGTCATAAAAGTGCATCTGTCTGTCCGTCATAAAAGTGCATCTGTCCGTCATAAAAGTGCATCTGTCCATCATAAAAGTGTCCATCATAAAAGTGCATGTGTCCGTCATAAAAGTGCATCTGTCCGTCATAAAAGTGCATCTGTCCATCATAAAAGTGCATCTGTCCGTCATAAAAGTGCATCTGTCCGTCATAAAAGTGCATCTGTCTGCCCGTCATAAAAGTGCATCTGTCCGTCATAAAAGTGCATCCGAAGTGCATCTGTCCGTCATAAAAGTGCATCTGTCCGTCATAAAAGTGCATCTGTCTGTCCGTCATAAAAGTGCATCTGTCTGTCCGTCATAAAAGTGCATCTGTCCGTCATAAAAGATCATCTGTCCGTCATAAAAGATCATCTGTCCGTCATAAAAGTGCATCTGTCCATCATAAAAGTGCATCTGTCCGTCATAAAAGTGCATCTGTCCGTCATAAAAGTGCATCTGTCCGTCATAAAAGTGCATCTGTCTGTCCGTCATAAAAGTGCATCTGTCCGTCATAAAAGTGCATCTGTCCATCATAAAAGTGTCCATCATAAAAGTGCATGTGTCCGTCATAAAAGTCCATCTGTCCATCATAAAAGTGCATCTGTCCGTCATAAAAGTGCATCTGTCCGTCATAAAAGTGCATCTGTCCGTCATAAAAGTGCATCTGTCCGTCATAAAAGTGCATCTGTCCGTCATAAAAGTGCATCTGTCCGTCATAAAAGTGCATCTGTCCGTCATAAAAGTGCATCTGTCTGTCCGTCATAAAAGATCATCTGTCCGTCATAAAAGTGCATCTGTCCATCATAAAAGTGCATCTGTCCATCATAAAAGTGCATCTGTCCGTCATAAAAGTGCATCTGTCCGTCATAAAAGTGCATCTGTCCGTCATAAAAGTGCATCTGTCTGTCCGTCATAAGTGCATCTGTCCGTCATAAAAGTGCATCTGTCCATCATAAAAGTGTCCATCATAAAAGTGCATGTGTCCGTCATAAAAGTGCATCTGTCCGTCATAAAAGTGCATCTGTCCATCATAAAAGTGCATCTGTCCGTCATAAAAGTGCATCTGTCCGTCATAAAAGTGCATCTGTCCATCATAAAAGTGCATCTGTCCGTCATAAAAGTGCATCTGTCCGTCATAAAAGTGCATCTTTCTGTCCGTCATAAAAGTGCATCTTTCTGTCCGTCATAAAAGATCATCTGTCCGTCATAAAAGTGCATCTGTCCGTCATAAAAGTGCATCTGTCCGTCATAAAAGTGCATCTGTCCGTCATAAAAG
Source organism: Meda fulgida (assembly GCA_030578275.1). NCBI lineage: Eukaryota > Metazoa > Chordata > Actinopteri > Cypriniformes > Leuciscidae > Meda > Meda fulgida. The sequence goes on from CM060634.1 coordinate 32,686,072, forward strand.
TGCATCTGTCCGTCATAAAAGTGCATCTGTCTGTCCGTCATAAAAGTGCATCTGTCCGTCATAAAAGTGCATCTGTCTGTCCGTCATAAAAGTGCATCTGTCCGTCATAAAAGTGCATCTGTCCATCATAAAAGTGTCCATCATAAAAGTGCATGTGTCCGTCATAAAAGTGCATCTGTCCGTCATAAAAGTGCATCTGTCCATCATAAAAGTGCATCTGTCCGTCATAAAAGTGCATCTGTCCGTCATAAAAGTGCATCTGTCCATCATAAAAGTGCATCTGTCCGTCATAAAAGTGCATCTGTCCGTCATAAAAGTGCATCCGAAGTGCATCTGTCCGTCATAAAAGTGCATCTGTCTGTCCGTCATAAAAGTGCATCTGTCTGTCCGTCATAAAAGTGCATCTGTCCGTCATAAAAGATCATCTGTCCGTCATAAAAGATCATCTGTCCGTCATAAAAGTGCATCTGTCCATCATAAAAGTGCATCTGTCCATCATAAAAGTGCATCTGTCCGTCAGAAAAGTGCATCTGTCCATCATAAAAGTGCATCTGTCCGTCATAAAAGTGTCCATCATAAAAGTGCATCTGTCCGTCATAAAAGTGTCCATCATAAAAGTGCTTCTATCCATCATAAAAGTGCATCTATCCATCATAAAAGTGCATCTTTCCATCATAAAAGTGCATCAGTCCATCATAAAGTTCTCCACAGGCTCTGGAGGGTCAATGAAGTGAAAAATATCCATATGTAAGACTTTATAGACTAAAATAACTAGCTTTCGGACAGATGCGTGTATTTTTGGGAAACCGCGGCGAGCGTTCGTGACCTTCACGCAGAGAGTTAAGATGCACCGTTATCGGGAACTGTCTGTTCTGAAAGACCTGTTTGGTGTTTGCCAGGGGCGCGCTGATCAAGCCGTGGCTCTTCACTGAGATCAAGGAGAGCAGACACTGGGACATTTCCTCCAGCGAGCGCCTGGACGTCCTGCGCGACTTCAGCAACTTCGGCCTCGAGCACTGGGGCTCCGACACGCAGGGCGTGGAGAAGACGCGCAGCTTCCTGTTGGAGTGGCTCTCCTTCCTGTGCAGGTGGCGGGCATTATTCAGTTCACATTTTTTTCTATAGCGCTTTTCACAATACACATCATTTCAAAGCAGCTTTACAGGAAGTGCATGAGTCCACATTACAGTTTAGAGTGACTGTTATCAGAGGAAACGGTCTGAGTTATGCATTTCAGAAATGTAAATATGCAAAATCAAAGCTAGTGAAATATGAAGAAAAGTGCTTGAGTTATTGAAAGACAATATATGGAAATTTTGTTGATAAAACAATCTTTTTCCACACATTGACTGCTGCAGTTCATCTGATATAGATATAGAGGTGTTTCGCATGGCTATGAGTGTGATATTGCTCATATTAATATCCAAGTATATGATACAGCTTTTAGTCAATCATATATTCATGGGAGATAAAATCAGTTTGAAAGAGGAAAGTGATGTCTTTGTCATGGTCTCCTTTCAGTGGTTAAAGTTTCCGCAGTCATTGCACTTTATTTGTGGACATGTACCCTTTTGTTTTATAAGTTTATTTTTATTGATTATTATTATTTTTAAGCTGCTTTGATGCAATTTATATTGTGGAAAGCGCTATATAAATACACTTGTCTTGACTTGATCTATTCACCTTTTTTAGAATTTTAAAGATAACGAAGAAAGATATTGTTTGCTAAGTCTGTGCGACCCCTGTTTAAATGCATTGCTCACCTTCGTGACGTCCCAAACCCGATGGCCTGAGTGTGAGCGTGTGTTCAGGTATATCCCCGTGGGGTTGCTGGAGAGAGTCCCGCAGAAGATCAACGAGCGTCCGCCGTTCTACATGGGCCGGGATTACATGGAGTCTCTGATGGCCAGTCAACACGTGGGCGACTGGATACAGATCAGGTGACGCATATATCACACATCTTTCTGACCAAAAGCAGAACATTACAGCTCCAAAACTGCTTTTCAGTGACACTAGCTGTGTTTCATCCACCTATTTTTGTGCATTTTGGGATATTGTATAAAAAGTACTGGATGGGAATGTCAAGATGCGCATAAATTCTAAATTCGGATCTTTTTTTATCTGATAAGAATGTGCATAAACTACGATGGAAACACATTTACAGAATAAATCTCTCAAACCTCATGTGACTCCGCGTCAGCTGTGTTTGGATAACTGGAGTAACCAGTGGACCAATGGCATCGCAGCATCTCTAATGTTGGTTTGGTGTTTCTGAAAAGCCGGAGTGTGTGATCAGAATGATTTGGTTTAATTCCCTCCAGAAGCGTCTCACACACGAGTGTGTTCCCGAACAGCGTTTACTGCGTTTCGTCTGACGAGACCCTCATTATGATGGAGGGAAAAGAGCCCGATTGCAGAAACTTCGTTTTATACTGATATTTTGTGCCAATTTTCCAGGAAGTGATAATTTTGTTCTCTTGAACACACACTTTATTCGTAAATGTTTTATGCCATATTCCAATTTCGCACAAGTTAAATTTGCAGCTTTGGACGGAAACACTAAGATGTCTTCTCTTATTATTAAACTGCTAAATTGAGTTGTATCTGTTGAATGTAATACATGTTTGCATTTTAGGTTTCATTTAGCTTATGAATTAGAAATAAGATTTAGTATTATAATGTTCACTCATTAGCATTTTATCTTGTGTTGTGTGTGTGTCTTGTTTTTTAATAGTTTCAGTAATGTCTAATTACACTCATAACTAGCGGCCTGTTTTCTTCTGTTTGCGCGCAGTGAGATGCTGTTGGGACCGGTGCCTAAAAACTTCAGTTTTCTGCCGAAACACAAAGCGAACGCTTATAAATGACCAGCGGCTGCAGAGAAACGCAATAATTACTGAATAAAAAAGTGCTAATCAAACTTTTATTTTCTTTTGTTTTATCTCTATCTTGTTTGAACATGATTAAGCTGAAGTTATTTTAAATGTATTAAAGATGTTTAATACTGAAGAGGTGTGTGTGTTAGATATGAATGCATTATGTTTTATAATTAAAGCAGAACTGATCTGGACACTGATCTCCCACCTTCTCTGGTTCTGTACTGAGCTCTTTACTGATGATATGAAAGAGAATAAAGTCAAATACTCACTAATGACTGCAGATCACATTTAATCGCCCGTCACGCCAGGGATCTGAAGAGATCATGTGATCTAATGAAAACACTGAAACATTGCATTTTGTACATTAGCATCTTTAGCAACGTTTTTATTAAGTGCGTAGCATGAGTGTGCCAGTGTTTATTAATGATCAGTGAGTTTGCACAATCTCCTGAGAAGTACACAAATTCATACAAATCTCACAGAATATGGTGCGATACAAACCCTCAGGCTGCACCAATCACGGCCTCTGCTGATCAGGTGGGCGGAGCTACTGTCAGAGCAGAGGGCGACACACACACACACACACACACACACACACACACACACACACACACACACACACACACACACACGAGGGCGGCAGGTATACAAACATGAAATCATTGTCTTTTACAGATTACAGAAGTTGGTTGAAATCTGACCATGTATCAAAACGAGTTTAAAAGAATAAAGCCTTCAAAATTTCTTTTAGTGTGAGTGCACAGCATTTATTATTTTGCATAGTTTATTAAAATAAGCATGACATCACATCCTGTTGCTCATCTTTGCAGCAGGCCCTGAAAAAAGTTACTTTTGGAAATATTACAAAAGTATCTGTGCTTGTTGAACAAATGTGTGTATTTTTGCAAGCAAAATGCAATATCAATTATGTTAAAGTAAATGTTTTGCCAGTCAGCAATATTTATGGAGGCTCCTAAAAAAAAAAAATCTGTCTTCTGCATGACATGTACAACTGAAAAGCAACCTGTGTGTGAAAGTTAGGCTCTTCATTCGTCCTGCACCAGTGACGGACTCCAGGAGACGTCTGTGATGATGATGGTTATGGGTCAGTGTCAGCATCCTCACCTCTGCCCTCTAACACACACCTCTTAAGGCACACATGAATGCAAACGCATCATAATTAATTCCTCCGCCTTAATAATGCCAGTCTGATGTGATGCTTGTGGGATATCACTAATGCATGATGGGTTCAATCCGGCTCGAGTCGTTCTCCTGGTCTCATTTCCTCCTCGATGACAGCAGAAACACTAATATTGCATCGTGTCACTGGTGCGCACACACACACACACACACACACACTCATGATTCAGTTCTGTGTGCGACAACTGCATTGTATTTATCCCATTTTCTGTCCAGAAGAGAATACTAGCACACTGCTACTGCAGCATGTTTACTGGACACAGTATGTGAATGAACACCATGATGGAATACTGCATCCCACAATGCAATGCATTTCACATGGCCTTCAAGAAACCAGTTATTTTTGAACAACTGGTTCATTCCATCATCCTAAAGTCAGTGGGTTTTTTAATTGTGCTTTTGTAATAAGGTCTGTGGTGAACAAGCTTAAGAAACGTTCATGATTTATTCTACAAGTGGCACTAAACGGGTAAACTCATCTCACCAGTGGCTTTGTGATTGTTTATTTTGCGCTCTTGCAAACTATTCTCAAAAATCTAACTTTCCAACTTGTAGATTTTAAACACACACTGAACGAGAAGCTTAATGGCGGCGATGTTGAAGTCATGTGACTGTGCTGTTGTTCGTTTAAAGACTAACATTAGCTTTTTACTCACCGATTGTTTGTAGCCTTCAAAATTCATAAAAAGTTGTGTTCATTTGTGAAGATTATCAGAATGAACAAAACATGAAAAACTAATAAACTTTTGTTGGATACTGAGCTTGTTAATCTTCAAAAATCCAAAAGCCAACTGAAAAATGCTATTCATAATTGTGTTAAAATGCAAAGTTGAGTTTAATCTGAAAGATATTTAGACGGCACAAGCAATATAATGAGATCATGTTCGCTATATGCAGTATATACTGCGCAGAGATCAGTATGCTAGTATTCAGTTCCGAACCTGCTGTGTCTTTAACCTCTGACCTTTCCTCTAGTTGCACTGTGGGGTCATTGGGGGTCGGAGGCCAGTGGTTGTGTGTGCAGGTGCAGGTGTAGTGTTCTGGCGGGTATGTTGACAGGTTTAGGGGGGATCTGTGGTTTGAGTGATGCGGTGCGCCTGACGAGAGCCGCGCGCTGGAGGACAGGAGGCTCGCTGTAGCTGTGCTGGCGCGTCAGACACGAGCCGCCCGCGACTAGCGGCCTGTGTATCTCGTAGATGTTCCCCGCGAGCGACGACTTCTGGTTGAAAGTGTGCTGGCGGGCCGTTGTGACGCCGCTTCCCATCTTGATGAGGACTTTGCGCTGTGATTGGACGGTGTTGCCTTGTGGCCGTTCGGGAAGCGTTTGCAGTGGAACTTGCTGAAGCGTTGTGGTTTCAGGCGTCTCTTTTAGGCAACTGTAATATGAGGAGGGCATCTGTAACGTCAGCCTGTACGACACTGGATCGGTGACATCACGCACTTCTGGATGCTGGATGTGTTTGAATATGTCGTTGCTGTGGTTTTCTGAAGGTGTGTGATTGATGGAAAGTGTCTGATTGGTTGGAAACACCTGCAGGGTGGAGTTGTGGGTGTGGCTTCTCTCCCATTGGCTGTTCAGAGCCTTTAAGTTCTTGATTGGCAGCTCGGGGGTGGAGTCCGGGGTGGGCAGCGTCGGGATTAACTCTTCCTCCACGGTTGCGTGTGGTTTGACGGGCAGCTGTCGGCAGGGCGGGCCGGAGCTGTAGATCTGGGAGGAAGTGATGTCGTTCTTGTCCTGTTTGGCGTCCAGCAGGCGGTTGAGTTTGGCGAGGCTGTTGAGCGAGAGCGCGCGAGGAAGCGACGCCTCAGGCTCTTGTTCTCGCTGGGATCTCTGACCGCAGAAACACGACACCAGTAAACCCGACGCGATCGCACCCAGTACGAACGCCACCAGCACACACGCGCCCAGAAGAGTGAAGTGAAAGCCGCTCGCACTCGCCGCGTCAGGAAGCTGCTTCACTCCTACAGACACAGACACATTCATTCTAACTAACAATCTCATTCTTTTTTTTCTTTTTCTTAAATTCAGTCAATTATTCAGACACCAGATATCATTTTTTTTATATTTTTACTAGTGTGTGCAGGACACTATAGTTAATTTATGTAAGCAATGATAGCAAAATAAAGTGACATATTATACCCAAAAATTCTTCATACAGTGACTACCAGTAAAATGTATAAAATGTGGGACTTAAAATGATTCCGACACTTTGAGCTGATCATATTTTGCTGAAGTGAAATTTTGCTTTGACTATATATATATGTTGCTTTGCACTATTTTAATGATATGCTGTGATGCTTTGGCAACGAAGCATCTTAAAACTGAAGCTGCTTTAGAGTTTGACATGATCTTAAAGAGAACTGGTGCACTGAGCCTGCAAATATGAAGCTTTAGCTTTGAGTTGTTTGTATTATTGGTAACACTTTCCAATAAGGCTACATTAGTTAACTACATTAGTTCATTAAACATTGAAAATACTTCTAAAGCTTTTTTTAATCTTAATGTTAATTTTAACGTTTACTAATACATTATTAAAATCAAAAGTTGTATCTGTAGTCGACATAAACGAACAATGAACAGTTGTAGTTATTAACTAACCATAACATGGATTAATAAATACTGTAACAAATGTAGTGCTCATTGTAAGTTAATGCACTAACATTATCTAATGGGATCTCATTGTAAAGTGTTACAGTATTATTACTTCAGAAGTCGGATTCACAAAACATTTGTAAGAATTACAATTCTTCTTAACTGCTATTTTCTTTTTCTTTTCTAACTCACTTTTTTCTCACTAGACAAAACGTAAGAAGAATTTGAATTCCTGAAAAGAATGTTCTTAAAAATGATCGTAAATAACCTCTTAAAGTCAGGATAACCTCCAACGTGTCTTAAACCCAAAGGTAAGATGTGTAATGAATTTATTGGGTTGTTGTTTGTTTCAAGCATTACAATATAACACTAGCTGCATATAAAACATACTGAAGTGACAGCAATGATTAATAATGTAAACAATAATTGGTCATGATAATGCGTGATGTGACTTCGCTAAATTTTGAAAACAGTAGATTGTAAATTGTAGTAAATTCCCTTTTGGCTGATGTTAGCACTGAACCCCACACACTCAACTAACCCCAGTAATAATCAGACATGACATCATAATGTGTGTGACTGACCAGAGGCTGAATCCACAGCTGAGTTCACATCACTTCCTGCGGCTGACATCACATCTGAGCACATGTAAATATAGAAAAGATTGGAATTAGTTTAAATTAGTATTAAAACAGTTAGTATTATGACAGTGTTAATATATCTATAGATTTTTGCAACATTGTACAACACAATTCCATAATATTGGAATATATGGATTATTCAATTCCTCTAGTTTCTTAACAGGCTTGACTTCATAACAGCAGCGTGAAGTGTTTAATGAGAAACTTTAATAAAACGTCAGTGTCATAATGATACACAAATGACAAAATTCTCACACATACTTCCTAGAACAATATTTACATTTATCTGACATTAAAATATGACCGAACTGAAGCATCACTGCTGTAACTCACTCACCGGTGCACGTGTCAAATAAATGTGATTGGTCACCATCGATGTCCTGCTCAAAACCTGCCCTGCTCATCATAAAAACACAGACAGGAAGGTTAGTGTGATATGACCAATCACTGATCATACAGATCCAACAGGAAGTGATGTCATTCTTACTTAAACCCCGGGGCCATATCAGCACAGCGCCCCGTCCGCAGCCAGATGCAGTATGGGTCATGTGTGTAGAGACAGCGTCTGTGGAGGAACAGGCAGAGTTACGAGTTTGACCAATAAAATACTAATATGTGACCCTGGATCACAAAACCATCACGAGTCGCACGGGTGTTTTTGTGGCAATTTCCAACAATACTTTGTATGGGTCAAAATTATAGATTTTTCTTTTAGGATATTGATTAAAGATCAAGTTCCATGAAGATATTTAGTAAATTTCCTACTGTAAATATATATATATATATAAATTGAGAGTGAATGCAGCAAAATCACGAACATAAATGCACAACTTTAAAGACGATTTTCTTAATGTTTACATTTTTTTGCACCCTCAGATTCCAGATTTTCAGATTGTATCTTTTCATATGATGTATACATTTCAATTACAATAAATTGACCCTTGTGATTGGTTTTGTGTTCAATACAAAGACAATAAACAGACAAGACTTTGTTGAAATCTTCACTGGTTGCATGTTTTCTGCAGGTTTAATGAAGGTAAATCTAGTCTTTTAATAAATGTTCATATGTAAGCGCAGGTAACTGATCATGTGACCTGGCCTCACCTCTTGCAGGTGTCGTGTCGAGCGCAGCGGCTGAGAGGAACTCTGATGATGCAGCTGGAAAACGCCACAAACAGAGCGTGATGCTCCTTATCCAGCTCCAGACCCAGAACCCTGCGCTCACCGCTACACCTGCAACAACACGTGCATATCAGTGCGCTGCAGAGACGTCATGCTTTATCTACAAGCTGAAGCGTACAGTCAAACCAAAATATATTCAGACACCTTCAACATTTCTCACATTATCACAGTTTATTCGCTATAGTTTAGAAATGGTAATAAATATGAGCAGAACTCAGTTCTCAGATCAGGTGATATTTCACTGGTTTTGTCCGTCCATCTGTTAGACTCTCACACATGAATTATGTTGAATATCTGTCAGCTGGTAAATTTAACTACACAATTAGAGAATACCAGTTTAGCTCCACCAGTGACCAAGCAATGCTTCATGTTGTTCAGTCTGTGTGTAAAAGAGCATTAGCAGTTACAGAAAAAACAGCTCAGCAAAAGCAGCAATTACAGAAAAAGCAGCTACAGAAAAAAAAGTGTGAATACTTTTTGGTCCCAAATGTTTATACATTTTACTGGTAGTCGCTGTATGAAGAATAATATATCACAGTTTAATTTATTTTGGTCTCCTCACTTACATAAATGAACTGTAGTGTTCTGCACACACTAGTAAAGCAATATAGAAAATGATATCTGGTGTCTGAGTAGTTTTTGGTTTGACTGTACACCTTCAGACTGATGAGCTGTGGGCCGAGCACTCACTGCGTGGGATTGAACACGTCGAGCTCCTCCAGGAGTCGGGACCCGTGCGAGCCGTTGGCTTGAGTGCTGGTCAGAACCTTCAGAACCCGTCCGTCCTCAGAGCCAAGAAACACAACGCTGCGGTTCTTATGAGGCCCGGCGGCCGTGTCCACAACTATCTGAGTCAGTTTATACCTGCACAATACAAACTCATGTCAGTGTGTGTGTACACGTTTATATTGCACTGGCCAAGTGTCCCCACAAGGAGAGTGAGACCTGAGATCACCTACACTGGCAGCCAGCGGTTCCCACGAGGGACATGGGTTAATAAACATACTAAATTATATATTTTGGAAAATCTAAAAATGCAGAAAGTTTTCTTTGGTGGTTAGGTTAAGGGGTCGGTTAGTGTGTGTGTGTGTGTGTGTGTGTGTGTGTGTGTGTAAGATGGGTCGGTTAAGGGGTCGGGTTAGTGTAAGGGGACAGAATATACAGTTTGGACAGTGTATGAGACATAAAAACTATTATCCCTATGGAGAGTCCAGCTAGGGAACCAGACGTGTGTGTGTGTGTGTGTGAGAGAGAGAGAGAGTGTGTGTGTGTGTACCTGCTGGCAGTGTTGGTGATCAGTGGTTGGCTATTGACTCTCGGCACAGACTCGTCCATCAGTGTGTGTGTCTTAATGAACGACAGTACAGAGTCTGGAAACTGAACAGAGGACGAGTAGGAGGACGCTGAACCTTCACCTGCACACGATCCCGGACTGAACACACACACACACACACACACACACACACACACACACCAGGGTTACTTTACTACATTTCATAGAGCTTTTGTTAAAAGTGTTGTTTTATATTTTCTGTTAGAATATATATTAGAAAGTGCGGTTCTCTGGACGAACATCTCACCGTGGTTTGGGCACGTGTTCCTCCGGCACTGACGTCCACATCGAGTCACTGTTCTTCTGCTCTTTAAACTTCCCATTAAACACTCGCTCGATGTCATCCAGATAAAACCCACAGACCGCTGAACCGGGAATGCTGGGACACAGACAGAGTTAACACGCATACAGTGTTTCTGCGTGTGTGTGTGTGCGCACCTGTTGATCTGTGTGGTGAAGACTCCCACCACAGCGGGCCGCTGGTTGACAGTGTGTGTGTGTGTGTTTGTGTGTGTGTGTGAGAGAGAGAGAGAGAGACACAGAGAGAGAGAGAGAGTGTGTGTGTGTTACAGGGTTAGTGTAAGGGGATAGAATATACAGTTTGTACAGTATAAAAACCATTAAGCCTATGGAGAGTCCTCATAATGTAGTTGCACCAACATGTGTGAGTGTGTGTGTGTGCGTGTGTTTGAGTGAGTGTGTGTGTGTGTGAGTGTGTGTGTGTGTGTGTGTGCACCTGTTGATCTGTGTGGTGAAGACTCCCACGACAGCGGGCCGCTGGTTGATCTGAAGCACGTTAGTGAGCGACTGAAGCACGTCGAAGTAGAAGAACGTTTCTCCAGGAACTGAGCAGTTCAGCCGCGCCTTCAGGAACGACGTCCAGTAGCGATCCAGCACACGCGTGGAGCCGCCACGGTCGTTCTTACACACGCGAGCCACGCGCGAATACACCACCTACAGCACGAGGAAGAGGACTTTGGCTTTGCTGCAAGTACACATAACATCCCAGCAAGCAATTCTGCGTTGTCCAAACTCACCCTAAATGCTAGGCTGAAACTAGGCAAAATTTGGACTGTCTGAAAATTGAAGACGTCTAAACCAGAGCCCAAGAGCAGACTCGTCATCAATTAGATAACAAAGAAATGAAATGAGTGAAGAAATGAAACCAAACATCTTGTAATCACAATTTACTTTTCTTACATGATGGAATATCATGCATCTCGCAAGATTTTTTGGCAAATATGTCATGTAACCAAATTTAAGGTTATTTTGGCTAGAAGTGATTTAGTCATAGCCGGACTACATCGAGTCTATAGTTAACCGAGACGGTGAAATCACAGCTATTGCTGGCTGGGATGTTAAAACACTTCAACTGTATTTATACTGTGCGCTTCTGTTTGTGTCTCAGACACGCATGCTTCACCTTCCCAGCAGCGCCGTGCTCCACTGCGATCTCACTGAAGAAGAAGTACACATAGTTGCCGTACTCTACAGCGTGCAGGAAGTGTGGCTCTGCAGAAACAACACAACTCAGGTGAACAAGGGGCGTCTGATTCACTCAGTTTAAGGGGTAGTTCATCCAAAAATCAAAATTAGCCCATGATTTACTCTCCCTCAAGTCATCCTGGGTGTGTATGACATTCTTCTTTCAGACGAATTGCGCTTTAAGCGCAAGTAAACTGCGTTTGGCCGGAAGGTAGAATTTGACTTTGTAACGTGTTTAATATGGAAATTTTTCTTAAACACCTGTGGAGCACTTCTATGATGGATAGATGCACTTTAATGATGGATAGATGCACTTTTATGATGGATAGATGCACTTTTATGATGGAGAGATGCACTTTTATGATGGATAGATGCACTTTAATGATGGATAGATGCACTTTTATGATGGATAGATGCACTTTTATGATGGAGAGATGCACTTTTATGATGGATAGATAGACTTTTATGATGGATAGATGCACTTATATGATGGATAGATGCACTTTTATGATGGATAGATGCACTTTTATGATGGATAGATGCACTTTTATGATGGATAGATGCACTTTTATGAGGGATAGATGCACTTTTATGATGGATAGATAGACTTTTATGATGGATAGATGCACTTTTATGATGGATATGATGGATAGATGCACTTTTATGATGGATATGATGGATAGATGCACTTTTATGAGGGATAGATAGACTTATGATGGATAGATGCACTTTTATGATGGATATGATGGATAGATGCACTTTTATGATGGATATGATGGATAGATGCACTTTTATGAGGGATAGTTGCACTTTTATGATGGACAGATGCACTTTTATGATGGATAGATAGACTTTTATGATGGATAGATGCACTTATATGATGGATAGATGCACTTTTATGATGGATAGATGCACTTTTATGAGGGATAGATGCACTTTTATGATGGATAGATGCACTTTTATGATGGAGAGATGCACTTTTATGATGGATAGATAGACTTTTATGATGGATAGATGCACTTATATGATGGATAGATGCACTTTTATGATGGATAGATGCACTTTTATGAGGGATAGATGCACTTTTATGATGGATAGATAGACTTTTATGATGGATAGATGCACTTTTATGATGGATATGATGGATAGATGCACTTTTATGAGGGATAGATAGACTTATGATGGATAGATGCACTTTTATGATGGATATGATGGATAGATGCACTTTTATGATGGATATGATGGATAGATGCACTTTTATGAGGGATAGTTGCACTTTTATGATGGACAGATGCACTTTTATGATGGATAGATGCACTTTTATGATGGATAGATGCACTTTTATGATGGATATGATGGATAGATGCACTTTTATGATGGAGAGATGCACTTTTATGATGGATAGATGCACTTTTATGATGGACAGATCCACTTTTATGATGAAAAAGATGCACTTTTATGATGAACAGATCCACTTTTATGATGGATAGATGCACTTTTATGATGAACAGATCCACTTTTATGATGGACAGATGCACGTTTATCATGGATAGATGCACTTTTATGATGGATAGATGCACTTTTATGATGGATATGATGGACAGATGCACTTTTATGATGGAGAGATGCGCTTTTATGATGGATAGATGCACTTTTATGATGGACAGATGCACGTTTATCATGGATAGATGCACTTTTATGATGGATATGATGGATAGATGCACTTTTATGATGGAGAGATGCACTTTTATGATGGACAGATCCACTTTTATCATGGATAGATGCACTTTTATGATGAACAGATCCACTTATATGATGGATAGATGCACTTTTATGATGGACAGATGCACTTTTATGATGAACAGATCCACTTTTATGATGGATAGATGCACTTTTATGATGAACAGATCCACTTTTATGATGGACAGATGCACTTTTATGATGGACAGATGCACTTATGATGGATAGATGCACTTTTATCATGGATAGATGCACTTTTATGATGAACAGATCCACTTTTATGATGGACAGATGCACTTTTATGATGGACAGATGCACTTATGATGGATAGATGCACTTTTATGATGGATAGATGCACTTTTATGATGGATAGATGCACTTTTGTGATGGATATGATGAACAGATCCACTTTTATGATGGATAGATGCACTTTTATGATGAACAGATCCACTTTTATGATGGACAGATGCACGTTTATCATGGATAGATGCACTTTTATGATGGATAGATGCACTTTTATGATGGATATGATGGATAGATGCACTTTTATGATGGAGAGATGCACTTTTATGATGGATAGATGCACTTTTATGATGGACAGATCCACTTTTATCATGGATAGATGCACTTTTATGATGAACAGATCCACTTATATGATGGATAGATGCACTTTTATGATGGACAGATGCACTTTTATGATGAACAGATCCACTTTTATGATGGATAGATGCACTTTTATGATGAACAGATCCACTTTTATGATGGACAGATGCACTTTTATGATGGACAGATGCACTTTTATGATGGACAGATGCACTTATGATGGATAGATGCACTTTTATCATGGATAGATGCACTTTTATGATGAACAGATCCACTTTTATGATGGACAGATGCACTTTTATGATGGACAGATGCACTTATGATGGATAGATGCACTTTTATGATGGATAGATGCACTTTTATGATGGATAGATGCACTTTTGTGATGGATATGATGGATAGATGCACTTTTATGATGGATAGAGGCACTTTTATGATGGACAGATGCACTTTTATGAGTAGAGATGCACTTTTATGAGTAGAGATGCACTTTTATGAGGAGAGATGCACTTTTATGAGGAGAGATGCACTTTTATGATGGAGAAATGCACTTTTATGATGGATAGATGCACTTTTATGACGGACAGACGCACTTTTATGATGGAGAGATGCACTTTTATGATGGAGAGATGCACTTTTATGATGGATAGATGCACTTTTATGACGGACAGATGCACTTTTATGACGGACAGATGCACTTTTATGACGGACAGATGCACTTTTATGACGGACAGATGCACTTTTATGATGGATAGATGCACTTTTATGGACTTCAAAACAGAAACAGTCATTCACTGCCATTATAAAGCTTGGAAGAGCGAGGATATTTATTAATATAACTCTGATTGTGTTCGTTTGAAAGAAGAATGTCATATACACCTAGGATGGCTTGAGGGAGAGTAAATCATGAGCTAATTTTCATTTTTGGGTGAACTATCCCTTTAGCTAGCAGCGCAGTCTCCTCAACAACACGCATGATCGGAGGAATCATTCATGCTCATATAAAAGTCCTGATGAAGTTAAAGTGGCACCTCGGAGCCATTTGGAGTCGTATTTGACGGTGCGCAGGACGGGCCGGCCCTCTCCTCCTAAACTCCTGTAGATCACCGCATCACTCGCCTGGAAGTCCGTCACTGTGGCCGAATAGAAATGACCGCCTGAAATACAAATGAACATGAAGTGACTCAAACTCTGGTCTCTGCTTAACATGTCAATAAAATTGCTATTTAATGTAAAATAAAATATTTTATTAAATGTATTTCATTTTATTATTATTTTTATATTATTATTTTTCAGAAATTGTAATACTAATATTTATGGCTGTTATAATTTCCTTGCTTCCAGATGTTAAAACATGGAGATTTAGCATTTCCTGTGAATCGAGCAGCTCCAAAATTCACAGAATAGTTTTCAATTTAAGCAATTCATGTGGGTCATAGTTCTCTGGTCAGACAATATGGGAATCACATCCCAATCATCAATCATCATTAAAATCCTTAATATTTTGGGTCGGCCCTTACACATGCATACAAAAACTGGAAAACCCAAATGCTTTGGATGCCTGTATTGCTGTGCACATGTGACTGGATGTGAATGTTGTGCATTAGTGTGTGTGTGTGTTTCAGCAGCTCACCTGCAAACACTCCTACATTGGACTGGCGAGACTCAAATGGACATCGGGCCTGACCCAACAGATCCTGACCGACCTGCTCCAGCGAACTCAACTGATCATAAACAAGCACAACAGGGGAGCGATTAAACATCTGTCCATGTGATGGCGCTGATTGACAGATGAAATCAGTAACTCACTCTGTAGTTTCGGCAGACGGGGTTCAGCGCGTTGGTTCCACAGGCAAACAGAGTCTCGTCGTTACGAGGCACAAGAACTTTGATGTAATTATAACATTCATCCTGAAAGCAAACAGAAGATGAATGAGTGAAAGTCAAACACACACAACCCCATCATCAGTTTCTCTGAGTGAAAAACATCTGTTAAATTTGTCTGAATGTTTGTGGTCCAGCACAGAGTAAATTCAGTGGCTCTTTAGAGCGTGTGACACTTTCCCACAGAGACACATGTTTCCTCCAGCTGTGTGTCTCTTCACTCTTCCTCTGATCTCAGATCTGCTGTAATGACACTCACACTGTTTCTGCCTCTCACGGTGCACTTTGACACGTCTGTGGATCTCCACGTCAGGATCTGAAACAACAGATTACTGTAAGACCTTGCGTATGATGGTCACACCTGCGTGTGTGTGAGAGAGAGATTGTGTGTGTGTGTGTGTGAGAGTGAGTGTGTGTGTGTGAGAGTGAGTGAGTGAGTGAGTGTGTGTGTGAGAGTGAGTGAGTGAGTGTGTGTGCGTGAGAGTGAGTGAGTGAGAGTGAGTGAGTGTGTGTGAGAGAGTGAGTGAGTGAGTGTGAGTGAGAGTGTGTGTGTATGTGAGTGTGTGTGTGTGTGTGTGTGTGTGTGTGTGTGTGTGTGTGTGAGAGTGAGTGAGTGAGTATGAGTGAGTGAGTGAGTGTGAGAGAGTGAGCGAGTGAGTGTTGAGTGAGTGTGTGTGTGTGTGTGTGTGTGTGAGAGTGAGTGAGTGAGTGTGTGTGTGTGTGTGTGAGAGTGAGTGAGTGAGTGAGTATGAGTGAGTGAGTGAGTAAGGGAGTGAGTGTGTGTGAGTGAGTGAGTGTGAGTGTGTGTGTGTGTGTGAGTGAGTATGAGTGAGTGAGTGAGTGAGTAAGGGAGTGAGTGAGTGAGTGTGTGTGAGTGAGTGTGTGTGAGTGAGTGAGTGTGTGTGAGAGTGAGTGAGTGAGTATGAGTGAGTGAGTGAGTAAGGGAGTGAGTGAGTGAGTGTGTGTGAGTGAGTGAGTGAGTGTGTGTGTGTGAGAGTGAGTGAGTGAGTATGAGTGAGTGAGTGAGTGAGTGAGTGAGTAAGGGAGTGAGTGAGTGAGTGTGTGTGAGTGAGTGAGTGAGTGTGTGTGTGAGAGTGAGTGAGTGAGTATGAGTGAGTGAGTGAGTGAGTGAGTAAGTGAGTGAGTAAGTGAGTGAGTGAGTGTGTGTGAGTGAGTGTGTTTACCTGCTGTGGGATGATTTTATTCAATGACGCAGTGAGATTAACAACAAATACATGGTCTCTAAACAGGAGGAAAACACAAGAAAATGTCATACTGTGTAATTTCATGATTTCTCCAGCTGTTTTCAGAGAAATTATACATTTAACAAAATATACCAATGACTAATAGAATCACATTTCTTCAAAATTCATCCAGCATTTGAAGGGTGTAAAATTGTCATTTTACTTCATTACTGTACTTATGTATTATTTTAAGGGACTAACTTAACTTAGTTTCTATGCTGATTATTCTAATTAATAGTATTTTTTTTTTACTTTCACCCAAGCATGTTTTTAGAAGATACTTGGATTTTAATTGAGTCATATTTTTACACTGTATCTATACGGTCACGTAAGCATAATTCGAGTAGTGTTTCAGCACTGCATGTGTTTTGTGCAATAAAATTTCTCTTCAGCAATAAAAGACCTGGCAGCGATGTAGAGCATCTGCTGGATCCGGATCATCCGCTGATAGTCCAGCCCGCGACGCTCTGAGTTATTGTGTGGCATCAGACCCTGGAAACTGGGATACAGGACTGAGTCTGTGGAGCATAGGAACACTTCAGTGAGTCGACCCTCAAACCAGCCGTTTCTGTGAGGCTTTCAATCTCACAAATGCTGTTGTGTTTGTATGACGTTGACCTTACTTCATGTTAGGGCTGTCAATCTTCCTCTATAATACTATTTGAATTCCATTCCTTATTTTATTTATAAATGCTCAAATTCATCCTATTATTAATATTTACGACATCACAAAGGCTTATGGATCGCCAATGCCACTATAGCATGTGGTTGTTGTTACATGTTCTGTCCACTAGAGGGACATCTAACATTAAATTAAACATTTTACTCGTGCTGAATATGGTTGAAGCACTTCCGATGGTTTTCGGCAAATATCTCCGCGAAAACACCACCAAAAATTCTGAAACTTATATCGTTCTTTTCAGTTCGAATAGAAGGTTCCAACGAGCTCGGTGCCGTTGAGTTTTCACCGAGATATTTGCGCTTCACGGGCGCTTTTTACGTCGCTAAACATTTACTATTTTTGACAGTATTATGATGATACAGCGTGGATAACGTGCACAACTGTGTTACGATTCAAAAACTTTATTGTTCATCAGATGAAACAAAAGCATTTAATTTTCACCTGCGTGTAAGCCAAGGCGGCGAGAAAGGCAAGATTGCATTTACAAATATACATAAAAAAGCAATATTCGAATATTTTTCTAATATTCAAATTATATTCGATTACAACCCTACTTCATGTTGATGTTACAATTAAATGTTAACGGTGTTATTCAGCTGAATAAAGTCGCTATATCTGTTGTATTACTGTACAATTTTGGGTAAAATAAAAAAAATACTGTTCCATTTGTCGGACACAGCTCAGGAAATTTTGCGACATATGCCATTAATTGCTATCAAAAGCCAATAAGTTAGAAGAATTATGAAAAAAAAAGACGTATTATGCTTCAGACAAACTATTTTAAAAAGTTACAACAAAGCAGAACTTTTGAAGGAGGGCCATTAAAAATGTTAGCAGAGCAAACAAATATTTTGCAGAAAAATCGTTTGGATGGAGGTCATGTGACTCACCTTCCAGTCCCACCACACTGATTGGCTGCAGATCCCTGGGGAAGGGCGTGGCAGCGATGAGTGGGAGGAGCCAGGCGAAAGAGACCATCGTCATGACGACAGAGTGACCGCATGTCCTGTCAGTCATCTGCAGTTAGAATGAGGAAGCCATTACCAACACACAAAGACAATAAATAGATGACTTTCAATTGCACACATAAACATACAGCACATAAATACTTCTTTTAAAGCACATACTCATGACGTTAAAATAAGCATAACTGATGTGCGGAGTCACATTCTTTTCATTACTTTTTAATTTTACACAATACATTTTAATGTGAGAATGTCTTTAATCTAAACTTTAGCTCTGGTTTAAGGTAACAAAATATAGTGTTTTTAGTTTAAAGCATATTTATTTATTCATTCATTTATATATATTATATTTTCAAAACCAGTTTTTAATTAACAATTTCAGACTCTTTTTAGACAATTTTAGGCCAATCTACAAATGTGCATGATACTGCAAGAACAATAGATTTCAACAGTCAAAAATCACATCAAAAACACAAATATAAACAGTAAAAATAATCTAATAAACATGTATTTTTTAGCTCTGTTAAGCCTCCGGAGCAAATGTCAAATTGCACAGTAATTCTGGGATCAGCTTGTTTTTATTGTGGTGTGTATGGTTGAGATTAAGGTCAGACAAACATTAGTGTTTAAGGTCACGTTAACATGAGCTGCTGTGTTTATCTACACTAATGTGTGCTGCGATACACACACAATCCAGCAGGATCAAACACATGAAATAAACATCACGCATTAACCTTTACATTTGATTTTTTTCCCTATTTAAATTATTTTTATAACAGTATTTGATTCTAAGCTGAACTCAAGTGGCACTGAGAATTGGGTAAGCGAGAAACATAAATGAGTGATTAAACTCGACTCCATTCCTAGAGCTTCAAAACAAATGGGTTTTGGGGGTTTGGACTGATGGGTTTTGGGGGTTTGGACTGATGGGTTTTGGGGTTTGGACTGATGGGTTTTGGGGTTTAAACTGATGGGTTTTGGGGTTTGGACTGATGGGTTTTGGGGGTTTGGACTGATGTTTTTTTGGGGTTTGGACTGATGGGTTTTTGGGGTTTGGACTGATGGTTTTTTGGGGTTTGGACTGATGTTTTTTTGGGGGTTTGGACTGATGGGTTTTGGGGGTTTGGACTGATGGGTTTTGGGGTTTGGACTGATGGGTTTTGGGGTTTAAACTGATGGGTTTTGGGGTTTGGACTGATGGGTTTTGGGGGTTTGGACTGATGTTTTTTTGGGGTTTGGACTGATGGGTTTTTGGGGTTTGGACTGATGGTTTTTTGGGGTTTGGACTGATGTTTTTTTGGGGGTTTGGACTGATGGGTTTTGGGGGTTTGGACTGATGGGTTTTTGGGGTTTGTCTGATGGGTTTTGCGGGTTTGGACTGATTGGTTTTTGGGTTTGGACTGATGGGTTTTGGGGGTTCGGACTGATGGGTTTTTGGGGTTTGGACTGAATGTTGGGTTTTTGGGATTTGGACTGATGGTTGGGTTTTTGGGGTTTGGACTGATGGGTTTGGGGGTTTGGACTGATGGGTTTTGGGGGTTTGGACTGATGGGTTTTGGGGGTTTGGACTGATGGGTTTTGGGGTTTGGACTGATGGGTTTTGGGGGTTTGGACTGATGGGTTTTGGGGTTTAAACTGATGTGTTTTGGGGGTTTGGACTGATGTGTTTTGGGGGTTTGGACTGATGTGTTTTTGGGGTTTGGACTGATGTGTTTTGGGGGGTTTGGACTGATGTGTTTTTGGGGTTTGGACTGATGTGTTTTTGGGGTTTGGACTGATGTGTTTTTGGGGTTTGGACTGATGGGTTTTGGGGTTTGGACTGATGTGTTTTTGGGGTTTGAACTGATGGGATTTGGGGATTTGGACTGATGTGTTGGTGAACCCGAGGTTACCCGTGAGTCCTAGAGCTCCTCCTGTACGCCTTTAGGGGAGACTCGGGTCCATCAGAGACGTCCCATAGATGTAGAAAGAACAGCACAGACGCAGTGTAATCACGATAGGAAAATCTCACAGTCCGAAATTTTCATGTGTTTTTTCGTCTTCGTGATTCGGTGGCTCTGAAAACACCTCTCAAAATGCTTGCTACGGATGCGTAAAATGCAGAAAATCAGAGCCAATCCGATTTTTTTTATGACGGACGAAAGTTTCGGAGGCCGTGTTTAAGCGTGATTGAGGTTTAAAACCGGATCCAACCTGAGGCTAATCCTCCGAGAAGCTCTGAGTGTGTCAGTGGGAGACACTTAAGCTAATTAATGGCTAATCAGAGCTAATCTTCCATTAGTCAGATCAACCGGGACACACGAGTCGGGGGTATAATCTGGATCTTTTTATGTACAGGCTTATTCAATTATAAAGTTTTATATACTACAAGTTAAAGCGCTTGGTTTTCTGAATTCTCCTTTAACTAAATTGCTTTAAAAGCCTGTAATTAACAGTAACATTCAGGCTCATTAATTAGCGCAGAGAGCCAATTATGAAGATTACTTAATACAACATAAAGCAAGTGTCATTATTGTAGAGCGATAACATACACACTTCACAACCACCTCAGTATTCATTATTCCCGCTGTGTTCACACTTGAACAGTTGTTTTCAGCTAAACACAGTCACAACCAGATCAACACGACCACAGACACAGAGACCACATCCAAAAACACCACAACACACACACCACAGAGACAGTCTCTCTCATACATACACACACACACCACAGAGACAGTCTCTCTCATACACACACCCACACCACAGAGACAGTCTCTCTCTCTCTCTCTCTCTCTCACACACACACGCACACACACACACACACACACACACACACACAGTGCTTGCATAACAGAGCAAGAGCTTGCCTATAAAAAGCATTTTATACACATTTTTTACATTTTCTTTACTGAACCATCACATGCTTGACTGCAAAATTTTAAAGTCTCACAAGAACCGCACACTTGCAGCTGTGATTTCTTCGGGTTCGAGTGTAGCTCATTCTTCTCTGCCAGACTTCAGTCAGGCCTGATGTGAACGTTTGACAAACGAGTGTTTCTGACGAATGACATCACTCTCTGGCTTTAAGATATTACAGTCTAAAGGCCAGGGATGATAACAATAGTTCTATAATCATTCACAGCACACTATAACTATGGAGCTGTTTACCAGGCCGGTTGCATTAACTGCATAGACTAGTCTTAAAAGTTAGTAGTCTCATTTTTTTCTTCAAGACTGGTGCTAACTTTTTAAAGTCTATTACATAAAAATGTAGATCAGTCTAATTTGAATCAGAAAAGTAAGAGTGATTACCTCTTGACTTATTTCTAGTTGGCCAAATCAGTTCTTAAGACACAGTCTTAACATAGTGGCTAAGTTTAAGCAACCACAAACCACATCAGGAGGAGATCTGGGACGCGTTCCTGACCAAACTGCACAAGTGTAAACGCATCTGGTTGCTGAAACCACAAATGTAAATTTTACTCCTCCAAACAATGCTAAAAAATTGGCGTTATAGGTTATATGTTGTGTTATAGCCAGATATGACGACGCGACTGCAACACACACCGCCACATATGAGCATAAACTATCGCAAATCAAAGTGAAAGTCAGTCGCTTAACACAATCAGCTTAATTAAAATGTGAACTCCATTAAATCTGCACATAGCGCAGGAATTGAAGATCGGATTTATATCCGTTTTGCGAAAACACATTTATGTGATCAGGTGTGAATGGAATGGTTTTGATAAATAGTCTGAGAAACGCATGAAGTGGCCAGGAGTAGTACGTTACAAGAAATAAATGAAAAGTGCTTTCACTATATTAAAGTTTTCCAGACAAAGAGTTTTTTTTTCTTTGATTATCAATTCAGAATCGTTGAAGAGAGAATTGTTTTGCATCGGAGAATAATTTTTTCATCCATCCCTGAAATATACAGATACGAAAACACAGATTCTTCATTGAAAACTTTGAGAATCATGAAATAATTCAGACATTCCTTTTGACTTTAAATTGAAGTCAAATAATAAACACTCAGTGTGACTCTATAATTACACACTCCTGCTCTTGAACCAACAGCGCTTGTTGTCGTGTTTAGAGAGACGCTAGAACACAGATCCACACACTCTGAGTTATGAGACTCTCCAGGACTCTGAGAGTCATAAACACTTCGGGAATGCTCTTCTGTTCGGCTATTCCCCAGGAACACGTCAGAGAGCGGCTGGAAATGTTCTCTGGTGCTTGTGCCTTTAGTTTGTTCATGTTTTACTGTCATTAAAGAACCGCTTTAAAGCGTAGTAGAGCGTGGCGCTAGCAACGTCAAGGTCATGGGTTTGATTCCCAGGGAATGCATGAACTGATAACAGGCTTGAGCAGTGAATAGAGCGACTACATCTCGCCGCACTCTTAAATGCATTTTCCAAAGTCATTACTGTCTAAAGCCCTATCCGGTAATTGTTTCTCATGTGGAAGTCTATAAAATACATTAGCACGGCACCTCAGTGATAAACTCATGCACTTGGACGAGTTCTGAGATCCTGTGAACCCGGGAAACGCACACATGATCCGTCACATGATTGTCTGCTGTAAATAAAATATCATTAAAATTTATAAAAATTAATATTTAATTTAATAATAGGAAAATAACCTAATGTCCTATTTCTTATTTGATTATTTAAATATCCTGTTTAAAAATAAGAAGATATACGCAGTTTACGCACTACAGATAAATAATTATCTGTATTGTATTTTATCTCAAAATGATGGGTGTCATTTTAAAAATGTGAAAATTAGCAGAAATAAGTTAATACAGCCTCTTATTTACATGAGGTAAACATAAATCTGCTTGGTTTATTTTTTTATGTAAATAATTGCTGCCATAATAACAGACCATTTCAAATGTTTACATGCTTTTCTTCTTGCTCTCTTTTGTGAGCTGTTGAAATATTGTTCTT
>CM060634.1:32716936-32806936 GCA_030578275.1 Meda fulgida
ACACACACACACACACACACAGGAGTGGAGGAGGATGTGTGTGTGTTGGACACTCTGTGTTTTTACTTGAAATTGTGCTGTTATTTTGAGGACATTTATAGACACAAACACAAACATGTGGAAAAATACACACAGACCAGAGATTTATTATAATCACCACTAATGATACTGTATGCAAATGAGTTGTGTCAGGCAACACTGGTGGCAACTAGTTTTTATCACCCGGGTGGCTTTGACCTGTAAATCTGGTCATGGTAATCTATTTACATAAATGACTTTAAAAAGTTCAGAATGAATTTTTTTTACTTTCAATAAATGTTTTTCTATGGACTGGAGAGGTTGAGCTTCCTTTCGCATACTTATCTTGTGTAGCCCGCGCGTGCATGCTCATGTCTTTATGCAGAAACAGTGGCTCCCTCTTGTGGCAGTGCTATAATAAAACACTTCCAACGGTGTATGTGTGTGCTGCCCTCTACAGGACACTGCCATTCTGTTAATATTGCATTAATTCACAATCTTTACATAAAATAATATCATATAGAAGAAGAGAAAGGCAATAAATATGTAACTATACTTTAAAGACAAATTGGCTCATGAAATATCCTCCATATTCCTGTAGTCTAACAGTAGAAACACCAGGATCATGGCCTTGAATCAATGTAATGTAAGTGGCTTCGGATTAAATCATAATCATATTATATCATTTGCCAAATGCATGTAAACAAAAAAGATGCTCTGTAAAAATAACCTCTGTAAGGTTATGGTGTGGGTTTTAGTTTATAGTATTTGTAATTAGCTGTAGCCTAGACATAAAAAAGTTCAATGGTTCATCTTAAATTCAATTGTATCAAATGTATTAAAAGTCGTAAATTGTATAAGAATAATCAGGGGCGTTTCCAGCATTGAAGGACATCTGGGGCTTAGCCCAGACCATTTTGTGTAAATACAGGGATCACTCGAAGAGGTTTTTAGGGGCCAAGCACCGAAGGTGCGGAGGCACCTATTGTATCTGTTCCGGTTCTTATTATTATTATTATTATTACTTTATTATTATAAAGATATTATTATCATATCTTTGTTTACTCTAGACACTTGTTTCCCAAAGAGCCTGCATGAGAAGCAGAAGGCTGCATTTCGGCTAGCAGAGTACTCTAACCACTCAAATGTCTCAAACCATTTTGGCTGGAAGGCCCTTCTCTGTAGTCCAAAGGTGGTGAGAGGGTATTCTTTGAGTTTTGCTCTGGCTTGGCCTGTTTCTACAGTTCCTAAATCTTCCACTACAGTACTATCGACCTCGACTAACTCATCCTCTCTCCTCCCTGAATCATCTGTGATGCAAAAGAACAGATACAGCACATAACTTATTACAAATCAGCTTCAAACAACTAATTCATCAAGTGCTACATATTTAAAATTGTAGAGCAATACCATTGAAGAAAATGTATTGGGAAGAACAGATCAGTGGGCTATGGTCTAACATAAATCAAATTGACCAATCACAGCAGATTAGCGTCACGCAAAGGAGGGGTTTGGAAAATATTATCTTTGAACGATTCATAAGGGAGTCGCTGAGCATTGGCAAATCAGGTAAAAATAAATGCATATTATAAGACAACAAAAGTGTTTTTTGTCACTGCATGCATGTAAAACTGTTGTTGAGGACTCCCAAAACAATATTAGGAACATTTTAAATGCCATAATAGGGGCCCTTTAATATAAATTAAAACATTGTTTTGACATAAATAGTCAAATTGATGTATGAGATCCTAAGTTAAAGCAATAGAGGGTATGCGCATGACGTCACCGTCGGCCGGAGTGAATGCGGTCACACCCACTAAGTGGCAAAAAGACTGAGCGGCAGCATTTGTTCTCAGCGTGAATGCCGTGAAAAACACACAAAACACATCTAAAACGGGAAAGAGCTTTGCGATTGACTGTACAACTAGATTTGACCAGAAATCTGAGGTACTGTATATTTTTATAGACTGCAAAAAGCTACAGAACAGACTATATTCTGCATAATTGGATGTTTTTAAATAAACACTGACAAAAAACTATACAAGTTTTAGGGCTGGACGATATGATGATATACAGTATAACATTAATGTAAGTGATCACTCGGATTTAGACCTATCTATATCTATATGCATTCCCTCTATACATGGATGACTTTAGTCTACGTTCATTGACACACCATGGCATCGAACTGTATATAATTCTCAATGTACATCTGTCAAAAACTTTTCATTATGAGCATTGGGATAAACAATGTTTCACTTCTATCTTCCTCCAAAGTAAAATGACTGATTAATTGTTACCAGTTTCCATGTCTGATCCTGGCACAGCTGCTGCTGCTGGCTCCTCCCCAGTCTGCAGCTCATCTTTGCTACCCTCTACAAAACCATTTAATCAAATCAAAGTGTATATTTGCTACAAACTACAAACACAAAACAAGTCACATACATTTATGTTAGTGCTTATTGGTTATCCTTAGAGAAAACAACACCTGATAAACAAGGAAAGTATTCAGTGCAGTGGGATAAAACTATTGTTTCTGGCTACCCTTACGAAAAAGAAGTATACTTCAAGTTCATTTTATGAAGAAATATTATTCGTTTAAATGTATTTTAAGTGTAAGAGTAGTAAACTTTAAGTACACAACTAGGTTTCTCATTTGTAATGCATCTGTACTACAAGTGAACTTATAAGTATACTAGTAGTAGTTTACTATTTTAATACAATTAGTATTTTTTTAGTTTATGAAAGTACACACTGAAGTGTACTGTCAGTAAACTACTAGTTTATACTGCAAGTATACTTGCAAGTTTTCTTAAAGTGAACATAAACTTATACTTGTTATAGTTCAGTATTTATGTATTATTTTTGCACTTGCAGTATACTATTATGTTCAAATGTAGATATTTTTTTATTAAAAAATACCTTTAACTGTACTTTAACTGTATTTTAATTTTAAAGACATTTCATTAGCTTCATGCATTCTTTTTTATCAACACTTGAATGTTGGTAAGTTTCATAAAGAAAGGCAACATTAGAATTGGAATTTAAAGGATTAAATAAAATGATGCAGACAAAATTAAAATGAGGCACACTGCTTATGACTTTATGACAACAAAGCTTCACATTCTTCACAGCTTCACAAAATGCAGGACAGGTGGTCCCCCTTTAATAATATTAAGCGGATTTTTGATTTACGTTTAATGTTTGATGATGATCACGTTATTTTATATTTAAGAGCAAACTTCTATCACTTGTTTCAGCTTCTTCTCCTGTGTTTTTATCCGGAAGAGATTCTGTACTAGAAAATGCCAGTAGGCCTAAGTGCTAACGTTATAATGTTAGCCTATGGTAATAACTAGCTAGTTAAACAAATAGGCCTACAGTGAAAGCCAGCCAGATGATGATCTATCTTCAGACTTTAAGGATAAAAAAACTGAATTCTTACCCACTGACTCCTTTCCGAAAAATCCCCTAAGTCTCGTTTGCTTCATTTTTCTTTAATTTGTTCTTTCCCGCTCGCGGACTGTCTCAGTTGTTAACACGCGCTCCTGCGGTTGACTGTGCTAGCTCCTCCCCTACCTGCTGCTGCTGCATATTTAACAGAGAGGAAGAAACGGAGTAGCCCATAGGCTACCGACAGCAAAGAAATGTATTCTATAGGCTAGATTATTTTTAAGATCTATTTTTTACAGGCTGTATGCATGCAAAGCCAAAGCGCAATGAAATAAAGCAACTTATGATTTCGGGCGTTTACATAGGCTATTGTTTGTCCAGTTTCATATTTGCTCAGTGACAGTCATCATTACATTCGGGGCTTGACTCAAAACATTCGGGGCTGAAGCCCCGGCAAAATCGGCTGGCGACGCCCCTGAGAATAATTATATAAGAATTATAATTTTAAGACGTTTTAAAGTTCTAGGCTCGGGCTTTGCGAGCAGAACAAATAAATGAATACATATTCCGGTATTGTTGAATTATGACAATGTTTTACTGTTTATATCACAATTTTGTCATATTTCATAAAAGTTTAGGTGCCCATTCAGTCAGTGCTTAACTTCTAAATGTTTCTTCTGTCTGGCTAAAGGTCTCTCTGTCCTCTTCCACAGAATCCTCTAGTTGAGTGTCAGTAATGTGAGGGTTTCACACAGAACATGTTTTCCTCATTCCACTGCATGTTGCAGCGTGTGTGTGTGTGTGTGTGTGCGTGCGTGCGTGCGTGCGTGCGTGCGTGCGTGCGTGTGTGTGTGTGTGTGTGTGTGTGTGTGTGTGTGTGTGTGTCAGAGTAAACGCTGCTCTAGTGTTCGGTCAACTGGATCCGCTGCTTTCGCTAGTAAAGGGTTTGAACTGCACGTCTAAGAACACTAAGGTAAGATTTGTTCATTTGTTCTTGTAAACTGTTGAATTTCAGTCAGTTGGGGACTAGACTAGTTCACCACAGATGTCCGGTTAGAGACATGAAGAAGCAGCAGAAGTGTTCTTAGTAGCTTTAATTTCTCCACAACAATTCCATGAAGCTTCAATAAAGGTTTAGCACATAATGTAATGCTATGGGTATGGGCGTGGTCTAAAACAGAACATATGTTAAATATATATATATATATATATATATATATATATATATATATATATATATTATAACAGAAACAATTTGATAAGATAAATACATACAATGAAAAGGTAACAGAAACGCTTCCATAAACATAAGCAACATAAAGTAAATACGTGAACGAATCAAATCCCTACTTCTATGTGAAGTATCCTTAAACATGGAGTAGACAAATAATATCAAACAAACAAATGCATTCAATCAAAGAATAACATGAGTTGAAATACATAAACCTACTTGTATACACATCAATAACAAGAAACAGTGTTTGCTTCACTCACCCCACGCAGAGCTATTACTACACATGCCAATCAATGGCCCTGCTGGAGGTGGGCGGAGCCTAATGTCCTGCTCTAATTGGCTGATTGCCAGAGCAATTGTCACAGACTCAAACTCAAATTGCATTGAGCCTTTTTAACATTTGCGCTAGTACGCATTAAACCAGAACGCATTAAACGTTTTCTGTTTTCAGTTGAAAACGGTGTCATGTAAATCAATAACTAATGATTTTTAGTTCACAACGGAAATGAATCAATCACAAACTTAAACCAATGACTTTCTTCTAGATCTGCTGTACAGCCGAAACAAACTTATTTCCATTATTTTCCTGATATCACTGTATTATCAATATAGGCAAAGTAAAAAGCGCGGTGACGTGAGTTACAGTGGAGCTTTGAGCTGTTAATAGAGGAAGAGTTTTTAGCAGTGAAGCAATCAGTGACGTACTTAATAGAAAATGAACCTGGGATTTATTATAGTAAAAGTGGAGTAGACTAATTAAGTTTTTTTGGCGGATTGATTACCATTTGAATAACCACAGTTTTACTACAAATACATGGTTTGTGTAGCAAAACCGCAGTTATTCTGTGGTTTAATTAGCCTACAATAACCATGTTTTTGGGTTTTATTTGTAAGTGTTTACTAAAGATCTACTCTAGTAAAGACCAAAGCGTCAAGACACTGAAGGCTACGCATACATCTTTATTTCTTATTTTTTCAGTTAATACTCTCATTTTGTTTAATTACGTGTCATCAGTTCATCTGTTGTTTACTGCGGGTAGAAGTATAGTCAGATTACACTCAAGGTTTCCTTTCTTCTCTTGGCAACAAAACTATATATCAACTTAATTCTGGCATTTTTCTTGCATATTTTCCTTCATAATTCACATCTGCAAGAGTAAACCCATCTTTATCAATTAAAATGGCTCTGGGATGTACAGAATTAAAGGTGCTATATGTATCTACGTATCTTATAATGTTAACTTAAAATAATACGAATAGTAATTTAAAGATGTGGTAGCATTGGATCTGGACGGGAAGGATAGCTAACCAGGGGCGTCGCCAGCCGATTTTGCCGGGGCTTCAGCCCCGAATGTTTTGAGTCAAGCCCCGAATGTAATGATGACTGTCACTGAGCAAATATGAAACTGGACAAACAATAGCCTATCTAAACGCCCGAAATCACAAGTTGCTTTATTTCATTGTGATTTGGCTTTGCATGCATACAGCCCGTAAAAAATAGATCTTAAAAATAATCTAGCCTATAGAATACATTTCTTTGCTGTCGGTAGCCTATGGGCTCCTCCGTGTCTTGCTCTCTGTTAAATATGCAGCAGCAGCAGGTAGAGGAGGAGCTAGCACAGTCAACCGCAGGAGCGCGAGTTAACAACTGACACAGTCAAAGAGCGGGAAAGAACAAATTAAAGAAAAATGAAGCAAACGAGACTTTGGGGATTTTTCGGAAAGAAGTCAGTGGGTAAGAATTCAGTTTTTTTTATCCTTAAAGTCTGAAGATAGATCATCATCTGGCTGGCTTTCACTGTAGGCCTATTTGTTTAACTAGCTAGTTATTACCATAGGCTAACATTATAACGTTAGCACTTAGGCCTACTGGCATTTTCTAGTACAGACTCTCTTCCGGATAAAAACACAGGAGAAGAAGCTGAAACAAGTGATAGAAGATTGCTCACTCTTTTAAATATAAAATAACGTGATCATCATCAAACATTAAACGTAAATCAAAAATCCGCTTAATATTATCAAAGGGGGACCACCTGTCCTGCATTTTGTGAAGCTGTGAAGAATGTGAAGCTTTGTTGTCATAAAGTCATAAGCAGTGTGCCTCATTTTAATTTTGTCTGCATCATTTTATTTAATCCTTTAAATTCCAATTCTAATGTTGCCTTTCTTTATGAAACTTACCAACATTCAAGTGTTGATAAAAAAGAATGCATGAAGCTAATGAAATGTCTTTAAAATTAAAGTACAGTTAAAGGTATTTTTTAATAAAAAAAATATCTACATTTGAACATAATAGTATACTGCAAGTGCAAAAATAATACATAAATACTGAACTATAACAAGTATAAGTTTATGTTCACTTTAAGAAAACTTGCAAGTATACTTGCAGTATAAACTAGTAGTTTACTGACAGTACACTTCAGTGTGTACTTTCATAAACTAAAAAAATACTAATTGTATTAAAATAGTAAACTACTACTAGTATACTTATAAGTTCACTTGTAGTACAGATGCATTACAAATGAGAAACCTAGTTGTGTACTTAAAGTTTACTACTCTTACACTCTTACTCTTACATTTTAACGAATAATACTTCTTCATAAAATGAACTTGAAGTATACTTCTTTTTCGTAAGGGTAGCCAGAAACATTAGTTTTATCCCACTGCACTGAATACTTTCCTTGTTTATCAGGTGTTGTTTTCTCTAAGGATAACCAATAAGCATTAACATAAAATGTATGTGACTTGTTTTGTGTTTGTAGTTTGTAGTAAATATACACTTTGATTTGATTAAATGGTTTTGTAGAGGGTAGCAAAGATGAGCTGCAGACTGGGGAGGAGCCAGCAGTAGCAGCTGTGCCAGGATCAGACATGGAAACTGGTAACAATTAATCAGTCATTTTACTTTGGAGAAAGATAAAAGTGAAACATTGTTTATCCCAATGCTCCTAATGAAAAGTTTTTGACAGATGTACATTGAGAATTATATACAGTTCGATGCCATGGTGTGTCAATGAACGTAGACTAAAGTCATCCATGTATAGAGGGAATGCATATAGATATAGATAGGTCTAAATCCGAGTGATCACTTACATTAATGTTATACTGTATATCATCATATCGTCCAGCCCTAAAACTTGTATAGTTTTTTGTCAGTGTTTATTTAAAAACATCCAATTATGCAGAATATAGTCTGTTCTGTAGCTTTTTGCAGTCTATAAAAATATACAGTACCTCAGATTTCTGGTCAAATCTAGTTGTACAGTCAATCACAAAGCTCTTTCCCTTTTTAGATGTGTTTTGTGTGTTTTTCACGGCATTCACGCTGAAAGCAAATGCTGCCGCTCAGTCTTTTTGCCACTTAGTGGTGCTTGGCCCCTAATAAGAACCAGAACAGATACAATAGATGCCTCCGCACCTTCGGTGCTTGGCCCCTAAAAACCTCTTCGAGTGATCCCTGTTTTTACACAAAATGGTCTGGGCTAAGCCCCGGACGTCCTTCAATGCTGGAAACACCCCTGGTCCAAAGACTTCATTTGTAGATTATTTATTTCTAATGAAACACGACAATGTATAAAAGGCTCCATTACTTTGTGTCTTACGTTATGGCCCCGTAGAAGCCGTTTTTGTAAAAAAATAGGCTAACGCTTGCGTCATAACCACGCGACTTTCTGTCGCACAATAGAGACATTACCGTATAGACAGGAGGAGAAGCTCAAGCAATCTGTTACTGTCTATGAGGCAATCGGGGGGACAGAGAGGCATAAAGTCAAGGAGAAGCCCATAGATAGAGAGTCCATAAAAGCAACGGGACAAAATATTTCGATGAATTTTTCAAGATTGGTATTCAGATTTGTCTGTCTTGCCACAGCTACTAGAAGATGTACAACTGTCAGACTGTCGTCACGCTCAGTTTGAGCCTGCGCAGTCGCTCAGCCATCAGACAGGAAGTGCAATAAGCGGGCTTCAGTCTTCTCCGTTGAAATCAATGGAGTCGCTGTGTCCATTTCTTACTGTCTATGGGTCCACGACTGCTAGAAAAAGATGACGCGAGGAGGAGTGAAATATTGAAGTACTTTGCCTACCTTCCTGACAGTGACATAGCAGCAAAATAGATTTAAATACTCCGTCATTTTTGTCTACTTTTTTATGTGTCCACTTACAAGCGAAATGTGCTTTCTGCCTCTCCGTGAACTTTTTTTCTGGAGCACGTCTCTAAACTTAAACAAAACTCAGCGAATACTGTTCACCCAGGCATGAGCAATATATCTTTATAATCATTAAAGTGTGTACTTTTAAATAATCCAATTCAAAACTAAAACTAATATTCTCTGTTTATGTAATGTATATAAAAAGAGAGAGATGTCAGTCGTTCTCGCAGCTCATTATTCTTCTAATGTGAACACGCCCACGGGGAGCGCGCACTGTTGTCCCGGTAAAGCACAGCAATGATATTGAGAGAGTTTCTCCCTTTTCAGGAAAAGTATCGAAATCGCAATTCTTGACTTGGTATCGGTATCGAAACAATAATTTTGGTATCGTGACAACACTACTACAGACACAATCACATTCAACAGAATCAACAGACACAAACCCACAGTGATCATCACACACATGTGTTTGTGTAACTTTACAGAATGATCCAATCCTTCATCCAAAGTCTAACAAGAAAACCTTCAACCAGATGAACTGGATAAATATTCTGAATGTTCAGATCCAATCTGACCTCTGACCTGTAATGCCTGAATCATGATCATACACCGTTCGTTCGTTGGCCAGAGGAGAACTGAGCAACTGAGTGGTTTCTGCCAAGGTTTTCTTCTCCATTCTGTCACTGATGGAGTTCCTGCCACTGTCGTCTCTGGCTTGCTTAGTTGGAGACATTTAATATTCATCAATATAATTGATCTCCCTGCTTTGACATCATTAAATGAGAACTGAACTGAGCTCGACGATGAAATCCTTGTTTTCTACTGAGATGAATAAACTAAATGAGTAATTTTTTTTACAACAGAAATGACTCAACAATGAACTTAAGATGGATTATGACTCTATTTCCTTTTAGATCTGCTGTCCTGCCTAAACAAACTTTGTTTTTCTCAGCTTTTTTCTCAAATGTTGCTGTTGTTATGAAACGTATCCACATTGAGGTGTGAAGCTAGAATACAACTTGACGTTGTTGTTTAAAAGCAAAGGGTATTAGGGCTGTCACTTTTAATTCGATATTCGAATATGCATTCAAACATGACGTGAAATATCCGTAATCGAACTATAAATAAACTATCCGGTTTTTAAAGTGCGCATTTTTTACAGTCTATGATTAGACCGTTTTTTATTTTATCATTTGCCATCTCATCCAGGCACGGGCGCTCTAAACGTATTGTAGCGTCGGCCCTTGACCAGATCAAGCGAATAATAGCCAATAGCCCTGTTTTGAAAATGGAAGATAACGCACAGAACAGCCAGCCTGAGCGCACCATCACGACCCCAACTCATCTGAAGTAGTGTCTGGAAATACTTTGGGTTCTACACCGTAGATAGCACTTCTCTCAACATTGACGCGCAAATAAAGAGAGAGCCGCACTTGATCCAGATCAAGTTGATAGATTGGTGTTCTAGCAAACAATATTAAGAAATGAATTAGGCTAGGCTAGGCCGTATTCCTGCTGCAGTTTAATGTGTCAAGATATTGTTTGTGCCGTGCTGTTTTTTTCCATAAGAAGTTTGCCTAATTTTGTGATTGTCTATGCATAGTGGCACTTATCCATATAGACTTAATATAGATAAAGTTGATAACCTGCTGTTTTAAACACAGGCCTGAGTCCTGTTTGTGACTGTCAAACTTAAAACATATGTGATTGAATCTCCGTACAATGTTTTTTGTTTTGTTTTAGGTAGATATTCGAATATATTTGAATACATTGCTTGATATTTGATATCTGTTCGAATTATATTTTTCTCAAAAGTGACAGCCCTAGAGGGTATGTTCTTTCATTTGATATATTGCATATGCAGATATTCATACAAATAAAATATTATGGGGGCCATGAAATTTTTGTGAAAATGACATTCAAATCAACTGATTCAAATCAAATCTGTTGAAGTTTCTGTTTTTGTATGCAGGAACAGCTGTGTGTGTAAGAACATGTCAGTGTCTGTAATTCAGCTTCCTTCAGTTTGAATTTAAATGATAATAATGCATATAATAATTCCAGTCAGATAACGTCTCGGTTACGTATGTAACCCTCGTTCCCTGAGTAGGGAACGGAGACGTTACGTCGGATGACGACGAATGGGGTTTCGCTTAGAACACCTATCGACTTCGAGTATACAAAAACGAGCCAATGGCAAAGAAATGCCATGGGTCTGCGGAATTTGCATGACGTAACTCCGCCCCACCTTGTGGGTATAAAAGGAGGACGCCGGCAACATGCAGTTATGTTTCTTCGCTGAGGAGCCAAGACTGAACTCAGGCGATCCCCACGGTACAGCGGAAGTGGCAGGAAGACGTAACGTCTCCGTTCCCTACTCAGGGAACGAGGGTTACATACGTAACCGAGACGTTCCCTTTCGCTGTCACTCTGAGTTACGTCGGATGACGACGAATGGGGTTACCAGTCTAATCACGCCACCTTCACAGCTGTCTTCCAGCGCCCTGCGAAAATCTGAGCCCTCGAGATATTTAGGACGAAGGACTCCTATTTAGCACAGGAAAACCCAGGTACACTGGGAAGCATATCCCAAGCTTTAGAGGAAATATGCAAATATCACCAACCCAGTGGGGGGGCATTTGAAAATACACATATGACCCGAAGGAAACATATGGAGAAACTCTGAGGTGTCCAGCCGCAGGTGGAATATTTCAACCCCAGGGGTGGCAAGGGGCTTGCCAAGGGAAAGACACATGCTCAGAGAGGCTTACAGTGGAAATACACGTGTGGGGGTAGCTCAAGGGAGGGACCATGCACACGGAGGCACCTAGCCGACGCCCAGGCAATAGACACTGGCGCTAACATCAGGGGTGCTGGAGGAACTCAGGGCTTTCGGAGAAGCTCACCTGAGCAGAATATCGCACGTATCCAGTCCACGGCGTGGAATGGCGAGCAAGCGAAGACACCTGAGCGGGTCCGGAACTAGCTAGTTGAAGCGAGTACATGAGAGGACACTGGCTCCACTCGGAGATTGTAGAATCTGGCGAATGTGTTC
Organism: Meda fulgida; assembly: GCA_030578275.1. Taxonomy (NCBI): domain Eukaryota; kingdom Metazoa; phylum Chordata; class Actinopteri; order Cypriniformes; family Leuciscidae; genus Meda; species Meda fulgida. The sequence continues at coordinate 32,728,788 of CM060634.1, forward strand.
GGTGTCGCCCAGCCTGCAGCTCTGCAGATGTCTGCTAGCGAGGCGCCATGCGCTAGAGCCCAGGAGGATGCCACACTCCGGGTGGAGTGGGCAGTCACACCAAGGGGGCACGGTCGACCTTGCTGCTGGTAAGCCAAAGCAATGGTGTCCACTATCCAGTGAGACAACCTCTGCTTTGAGAGAGCCTTTTCCTTCAGCTTCCCACCATAACAGACAAAGAGCTGGTCTGAGGTCCTGAAACACTGCGTCCTGTCTACATAGGCGCGGAGAGCGCGTACTGGACAGAGCAGTGCCAAGGCTGGGTCTGCCTCCTCCGAGGGCAGCGCTTGCAGGTTCACCACCTGGTCCCGGAAGGGAGTGGTAGGAACCTTGGGCACATATCCGAGCCGGGGTCTCAGGATCACGTGAGAGTAAGCCGGCCCGAATTCCAGGCACGCTTCGTCAACGGAGAATGCGTGCAGGTCCCCGACCCTCTTGAGAGAGGCCAATGCAACCAGGAGCGCTGTCTTCATCGACAGGAACTTAAGCTCCACTGATTGCAGAGGCTCAAAGGGAGCACTCTGCAGGGCACTTAAGACCACTGAGAGGTCCCAAGAGGGAACGAGAGGAGAGCGAGGAGGATTCAGTCTCCTCGCCCCCCTCAGGAACCTGACGATCAGGTCGTGCTTCCCTATGGACTTACCTTCCACTAAGTCGTGGTGAGCGGCAATAGCGGCAACATAAACTTTGAGGGTGGAGGGAGACAGCCTTCGCTCCAACCCATCTTGAAGGAAGGAAAGCACGAAACTGACCGAACACCTCCGGGGGTCTTCTCGGCGAGAAGAGCACCAATTGACGAAGAGGTTCCACTTCAACGCGTAGGCGTGTCTCGTGGACGACGCTCTAGCGGAAGTGATGGTAGCCACCACCGCAGGTGGTAGGGTACTCAAACCTGCCTCGTCCCGTCGAGGAGCCACACGTGGAGGTTCCAGGAGATCGGGACGAGGGTGCCACAGGGTGCCCCGTCCCTGAGAAAGGAGGTCCTTCCTCAGAGGAATTGGCCAAGGAGGTGCTGTCGCGAGGAGCACTAGTTCGGAGAACCAAGTCCGGGTGGGCCAGTACGGCGCAACCAGAAGGACTTGCTCCTCGTCCTCCCTGACCTTGCGCAAGACCTGCGCAAGAAGGCTCACTGGGGGAAACGCATATTTGCGGCCCCGCGGCCAGCTGTGCGCCAGCGCATCCGTGCCGAGCGTGCCCTCGGTCAGAGAATAAAACTGGGCGCAATGGGTCGAGTCGCGGGAGGCAAACAGATCTATCTGTGCGTCGCCAAACTGGTCCCATATCAGCTGGACCGACTGGGGATGGAGTCGCCATTCTCCAGGGAGGGGCTGAAGCCGTGACAGCTCATAGGCAGCACGGTTCAGGGCTCCGGGAATGTAAATGGCACGAAGGGACCTCAGATGCCTCTGACTCCATAGGAGGAGGTGGCGGGCGAGTTGCGACATACGGCGGGAGCGTAGACCACCTTGATGGTTGATGTACGCTACTGTGGCGGTATTGTCTGATCGGACGAGTACGTGTTGACCCATGAGCAGCGCTCGGAAGCGGTGCAGAGCAAGGCGTACTGCCAGCAACTCGAGGCAATTGACATGCCATAGGCGCTGGGGTCCTGTCCAGGAGCCCGCGGCAGCATGTCCATTGCACATGGCGCCCCAGCCCGTGGTGGAGGCATCTGTTGAGACAACAACAGGCCGAGACACTCGTTCCAGGGGGACACCAGCCCTGAGAAAACTGAGGTTCAACCACGGGGTGAAGGTCTGACGGCAGGTTGGAGTAACTGGTACTCGGAGCGTGCCTTGTTGCCATGCCCACCTCGGGACTCGGTCGCGAAGCCAAAGCTGAAGCGGTCTCATATGAAGCAATCCGAGCGGCGTCACCGCGGCTGCAGATGCCATATGCCCCAGGAGCCTCTGAAAAAGTTTCAGTGGAACCGCACTCTTGCCCTGTATTTGTCTCAGACAAGTCAGCAGTGACTGCGCGCGCTCGCTCGTAAGCTGCGCGGACATGGCGACCGAGTCGATGTCCATACCGAGAAAAGAGATCCTCTGCACGGGGCAAAGTTTGCTCTTCTCCCAGTTGACCCGAAGGCCCAGACGGGCTAGGTGCCGGAGCACAAGGTCCCTGTGTTCGCAAACCTGGTCTCGAGAGTGAGCTAGGATCAGCCAGTCGTCGAGATAGTTCAGGATGCGAACCCCGTGAACCCGAAGGGGAACAAGGGCTGCCTCGACGACCTTCGAGAAGACGCGAGGAGACAGGGCTAGCCCGAAAGGGAGAACCGCGTGCTGGTATGCCTGCCCCTCGAAAGCAAACCGGAGGAACGGTCTGAGTCGAGGGGGAATGGAGACATGAAAGTAGGCGTCCTTCAGGTCGATCGCTGCAAACTAATCCTGGGGCCGCACACATTCGAAAATGCGTTTGGCGGTGAGCATTTTGAACGGCATCCTGTGAAGGGAGCGATTCAATACTCGCAGGTCCAGGATTGGTCGTAACCCACCGGTCTTCTTGGGGACAATGAAGTAAGGGCTGTAGAAGCCGGACCTCATCTCGGCTGGAGGGACAGTCTCGATTGCACCCTTCGCCAGCAGGGTGGCAATCTCTGCTCGCATGATCGGGGCATTGCCACCGACCAAAGTGGAGCGGACTCCCCTGTAGCGGGGAGGAGACCGTGCGAACTGAATCGCATAGCCGAACCTGATGGTGCGGGCGACGAAGCGGGACAGTTGGGGAAGCTCTAGCCAGGCTCCCAGGAACTGAACCAGCGGGGTCATGCGGACCATAGGCGTCCCCCCGGAGTGGCAGCGAAGCGGAGTAACTGGCCCGGACGTGGACGGCATAGCGATCCGTTGTGGGGGCGCAGTTAACATCCGCGCCCTGACAGAGGAGGCCAGGGAAGGACCAGCGTTCCACGGGGGCCTGCTCTGCCAGGGGTCTGGCGACAGAGTGGGACAGGGACGAAACGGTCCGTGGACGGCACGCCGTGTCAACCGACTCTGGGACAGAGGGGGACGAGGAGAGCACGGCTGGTGGGCGGCGCTCTGTGTCGTCCGAGAACTCTGTGTGCTCAGAGATGAGAGAGTCAGTTCTTTCTGAATAACGATTCTTCCCCAGCCCTCCACCGGGGAAAGGAGTGGCCCTGCTACCAACTCCTGGAAAGAACTGAGCCCCATCTCTGAGCAGCCCATCTCAAAAGCGCGCGTCTTTACCCGGCGTCTAGCGGGGGGCGGGGCTGGAGAGGGCTGAGGCATCCCCCCCACGGTCTTCCAAGCCAGCCCGGGTGAACGGGCGGGGTTGGAACCGTGGGAGGGCGCCTTCGGCGGTTGGCAGACTGAGGGACCTGAGCGGACGGCGGGGCCGTCGGCAGAACAACCTCAATCTGCTCCCGGGCGGTTAAGAACTATTGGGCAGAAGAACTCAACCGCACCGCCGAAGAGGCCGACCTGGGATGTGGGGGTGTCGAGCAGACGAATCTGCCGACCTCCAGCACATCAGACCGGTCAGCCCCAGAGTGGTAAACATCACCTGACTCGGAGAGCGCACGGCCACCATCGTCGCTCGGAGAGCAAGGTCAGTGGCGGCGCGCTTGGTAGCTCATTAAGAGCCTTGAGTCAGTCCCGCCCTCATGCATAACCATGAGCATCTGGGCCAGGTAGACCACAGAACGGTCATGGGATGCAGTTAGGCACTGCCTGTCCTGTGGCACTATAGGATTTCGCCACAGATTAGTGTAGACGAAAAGAACTACAGGCTTCGGACGGGTGCTTAGGATAGCGCCGGGAAGCACTCTGAGGACACAGTAGCATCGCAACAGAGCGTTCAACCGGGGGGACCCCAGTGTACCCATGGGCAGCGGCCCCGTGAGGGGGGAAAGGCGGATGAGACCAACGAGCGGTCCTGAGAAGACACGGGGGTCTTTCAGGACATCGAGATATCATCATGCACGTCCGGGAGGAAAGATATTGAGGTTTGCCGTGGACGCTGGTCGGCGGCCTTACCCAAAACCAATCGTCCCAGGAAAGCATGGCCATCATCTCCGGATCAGACTCAGGCACAGCATAACACACCAGAAGGTGGCAGCTGTGACGAGTCGTCATTTCCAAAAGAACCAAGCCCACCTTATGATGTTACAACAGACATAGCATCTTCCTCTGTAGCTTCAACCGAAACTCGCGGGCCACCCGAAGGTCGACTCGCGGGAATCGGAGGTTCACTAGCGGGCACCGTCACACAGGAGGGAGCTGGGGTCGCGGACAGATAGTCGGCGCCTTGTTCCAGACTATAACCCTCAGGTCACCCTGGCCACCAGCCGAAGTAGCACCCCTCGGGGGAGCGCTAGATCGGGGTGTGGATGAGGGGACTCTCACTCTTGCGAGTTCATTGAGTCTCGACCTAAATGACGCCATGATCATGTTCCCAGAGAGAACATGAATCACCCACGAGCGCTGTACAAGCATGATCAAAGCCCTACACACTAGACAGCGCTCGTGCCCATCAGAGTCCGATACCAATCTGCCGCCACTTTTTTTTTTTTTTTTTAAATGCACGGGCGAGCCGTCTTTAAAAAGACGTGCCGCGTGCGAGCTCTTTTGTGAGAGGAGAAAAAAACTCCGCGATGTCGAAGCGAGCGGGTAGAACACACTCACTGGCAGATCACTGCACAGATCAGCAGGCAATGTGAACTCGCTGCAGATGGCCGTCACACCAACACCGGAGAGAATGGCTCGTCTCGTAGAGTGAAGTCATAAATGGCTGTGGAGTGAAGAGATACTCTTGGCTCCGAAGCGAAAACATAACTGCATGTTGCCGGCGTCCTCCTTTTATACCCACAAGGTGGGGCGGAGTTACGTCATGCAAATTCCGCAGACCCATGGCATTTCTTTGCCATTGGCTCGTTTTTGTATACTCAAAGTCGATAGGTGTTCTAAGCGAAACCCCATTCGTCGTCATCCGACGTAACTCGGAGTGACAACGAAAGGGAACTAGGGAAACATATTTACTATTATCTTCTATTGCAATTAACATTCTCTCAAAATACATAATTTAGGGATAAAAAGACAATGATAAAAACTAAATATTGAATTGTATGAAATAAAAAGAAACTTGAAGATATTTAATTGTTGCTATAAACTATTATAAAAACGTAAATGAATCAAACTCTTATAAAACATGTTTATACTGTGTAATTCGTTAGAAGGAAAGTAAACTAAGAAGAAACAAAATGAACTTTCAATTACAATATGAACAGTTTTAATCATCACTACTCACAGAAGCGTCTCCAGTTTATAATGTGGATCCTCCTTCAGATCAGAGAGCAGCTTCACACCTGAGTCTCTTAGATTTTATCCATATAGACTCAGTTCTCTCAGGTGTGAGGGGTTTGATCTCAGAGCTGAAGCCAGAGCAACACAACCTTCATCTGTAACACCACAATCCCTCAACCTGTAGAGAACAATGACACCCTTCAATCTCAGTCCAGGAAACTAGGATATAAATGATGTTATATATATATATATGGATTTCTCCTTTTTCTCCAATTTTGTATATGAAAGCAGTTGTCACCTCTTCACATCATCAAATCATGTTTTTGACTTGTAAAAACTATCAATAGTAAAATTACCTCAGAAGCTTTGGAAAGAATCTAATGAAGATTCTAATGAAGCATCCTTTTTAGTTACTTGATGGTAAACTTTTGATTAGGTTTGATTGACAAAGACACTCTTCAGTCTCTCAGTTCAGGATCTACAGCTCAGATAAGCAGGAACTTCACAATGAGACTTTATCCACGACACAATTAACAGTTAAAAAAAAGATGTAATGATGTAACATAATAGGAACTTAATGAATAAGGGCCCTTTCACACCTACCTTGTTTGGTCCGGACTTTTGGACTTTTCAGTTTGGTCCGAATCAAAATTACAGATGTGAAACCTACCCTGGACCACGGTCCGGACCAAACAGATGAAATTTGGTCCGACGAAAAGAGGTAGTCTCGGTCCGGATCAAACTGAACAAAGGTTTGGTTCTAGTTTCTAGGTTTGGTTTCTAGTGTGAAAGCATTTCTGGATGGTTTGGATGTTCCGGTGGTTCCCGCATAGCCGAAAAAACAGGTGGCAGGAAAAATGAGCCGTGGTAGCACATGGGGTGAGGAGGAGACAAGGTTTTTAATTGAAGTATGGTTTGATGACATAAGAAGTCAACTGGAAAAAACGCACAAAATGCAGACACTTTCCAAATATTTTCGGAGAGGATGAGAGAGAGAGGGTATAGAGGACGGGAGAGCAATGCCGGCGACGATAAAATGTTCGCATGACGAGGACGTTCATTTGGCGAATTTGAACTAGCCTTGTGTATAGTTGGTGCTGCAGGTAATTATGCCATAAAAATAACAATATAGTTGCAACGATATGCGTCTGTTCATTCATGTTGTCAAAGTTACCCGCCGAATTGACAACACGCTGACGTCAGACGCACGTCCATTTACAAACCATTCAATGTCAAGATGCAGCCCACAAAGATGATGACGACAGGATGCAAGTATGTCACCAAAACTTTCTGAAAGTATAAAATGTATCAAAAAGTGAACTTTGGTTCGGACCTTGGTGCGGACTTTCAGGTGTGAAAACGCCCTAAAACTCGATTTATATAAATAAAATAAATAATACCAATCCGTTTAAATAGCAAATTAAAAAATTAAATAGATTTTAAAATGTATATTATTAATTGATACATTGATTGTAAAATATTAAAATAAATAAAACATGATTATAATAACTTTGATTTAAAAATGTATTAAATAAAATATTTCAAGAAATAATACATTCAATTTAAATAAATAAAACTTAATTAAAATAAATAATAAAACTTTAATTAAAGTTATACATTTATGTAAATAAACAAAAACATTTGAGATAAATAAAACCTGATTATAATAAATAACTTTGATTTAAAAATTGATTAAATGAAAATTATAATAATTTGATTAAAATAAATAAATAAAACGATGTAAATAAATAATAGATGAATAAATTTGACTAGAATAAGTTTATTAAACTAAATAGCTACAATTTTATTTACATGAATAACACATCTAATATTACAGTAAAAGAATGCAATGATGTAACATAATAAAAACTAACTTCCCAAATATATTATACACATATTTATAATATCAAATTTTCACATAAATTGGGTCTTTATACATGAAAATATATAGTTGCAGGAGGATGATCATATTTGGATCTCTGTGGATCTGAAAGATTGAAAAGTGATCTAGAGTTTCAGATGAAATCTCAAATCTATTATTTATAAAGCACATTTAAAAACAACAGGATTTAAACCAAAGTGCTTTAAAAGACACAATCAATCAAAACATTATATACACTTCTATATATACCAAAAGTATAAAATATCTATACTTAAAATATATTCAAAAGTTGAAGAATAAAAACTCAACGACGTCTCAATCTGTTCTCAGATCAGTCGGCGCAGTTTCTGGTCTGATCAGTCATTCTTCTTAAATCAGATTTAACAAGGAATGATCTGGGATGTTGTTTCCATCACAGTGGGTTTGTTCAGTGTAAATCAGTGTTTTTATAGTGGAAATGTCTTGATTGCATGAATCTTCTTGTTATCTGACTGGAATTATTATATGCATTATTATCATTTAAATTCAAACTGAAGGAAGCTGAATTACAGACACTGACATGTTCTTACACACACAGCTGTTCCTGCATACAAAAACAGAAACTTCAACAGATTTGATTTGAATCAGTTGATTTGAATGTCATTTTCACAAAAATTTCATGGCCCCCATAATATTTTATTTGTATGAATATCTGCATATGCAATATATCAAATGAAAGAACATACCCTTCTAGGGCTTTCACTTTTGAGAAAAATATAATTCGAACAGATATCAAATATCAAGCAATGTATTCAAATATATTCGAATATCTACCTAAAACAAAAAAAAAACATTGTACGGAGATTCAATCACATATGTTTTAAGTTTGACAGTCACAAACAGGACTCAGGCCTGTGTTTAAAACAGCAGGTTATCAACTTTATCTATATTAAGTCTATATGGATAAGTGCCACTATGCATAGACAATCACAAAATTAGGCAAACTTCTTATGGAAAAAAACAGCACGGCACAAACAATATCTTGACACATTAAACAGCATTAGGAATACGGCCTAGCCTAGCCTAATTCATTTCTTAATATTGTTTGCTAGAACACCAATCTATCAACTTGATCTGGATCAAGTGCGGCTCTCTCTTTATTTGCGCGTCAATGTTGAGAGAAGTGGTATCTACGGTGTAGAACCCAAAGTATTTCCAGACACTACTTCAGATGAGTTGGGGTCGTGATGGTGCGCTCAGGCTGGCTGTTCTGTGCGTTATCTTCCATTTTCAAAACAGGGCTATTGGCTATTATTCACTTGATCTGGTCAAGGGCCGACTCTACAATACGTTTAGAGCGCCCGCGCCTGGATGAGATGGCAAATGATAAAATAAAAAGCGGTCTAATCATAGACTGTAAAAAATGCGCACTTTAAAAACCGGATAGTTTATTTATAGTTCGATTACGGATATTTCACGTCATGTTTGAATGCATATTCGAATATCGAATTAAAAGTGACAGCCCTAATACCCTTTGCTTTTAAACAACAACGACAAGTTGTATTCTAGCTTCACACCTCAATGTGGATACGTTTCATAACAACAGCAACATTTTGAGAAAAAAGCTGAGAAAAACAAAGTTTGTTTAGGCAGGACAGCAGATCTAAAAGGAAATAGAGTCATAATCCATCTTAAGTTCATTGTTGATTCATTTCTGTTGTAAAAAAAATTACTCATTTAGTTTATTCATCTCAGTAGAAAACAAGGATTTCATCGTCGAGCTCAGTTCAGTTCTCATTTAATGATGTCAAAGCAGGGAGATCAATTATATTGATGAATATTAAATGTCTCCAACTAAGCAAGCCGGAGACGACAGTGGCAGGAACTCCATCAGTGACAGAATGGAGAAGACAACCTTGGCAGAAACCACTCAGTCGCTCAGTTCTCCTCTGGCCAACGAACGAACGGTGTATGATCATGATTCAGGCATTACAGGTCAGAGGTCAGATTGGATCTGAACATTCAGAATATTTATCCAGTTCATCTGGTTGAAGGTTTTCTTGTTAGACTTTGGATGAAGGATTGGATCATTCTGTAAAGTTACACAAACACATGTGTGTGATGATCACTGTGGGTGTGTGTCTGTTGATTCTGTTGAATGTGATTGTGTCTGTAGTAGTGTTGTCACGATACCAAAATTATTGTTTCGATACCGATACCAAGTCAAGAATTGCGATTTCGATACTTTTCCTGAAAAGGGAGAAACACTCTCAATATCATTGCTGTGCTTTACCGGGACAACAGCGCGCGCTCCCCGTGGGCGTGTTCACATTAGAAGAATAATGAGCTGCGAGAACGACTGACATCTCTCTCTTTTTATATACATTACATAAACAGAGAATATTAGTTTTAGTTTTGAATTGGATTATTTAAAAGTACACACTTTAATGATTATAAAAATATATTGCTCATGCCTGGGTGAACAGTATTCGCTGAGTTTTGTTTAAGTTTAGAGACATGCACCAGAAAAAAAGTTCACGGAGAGGCAGAAAGCACATTTCGCTTGAAAGTGGACACATAAAAAAGTAGACAAAAATGACGGAGTATTTTAAATCTATTTTGCTGCTATGTCACTGTCAGGAAGGTAGGCAAAGTACTTCCATATTTCACTCCTCCTTGCGTCATCTTTTTCTAGCAGTCGTGGACCCATAGACAGTAAGTGTCATGATCCTGCCTCTTCCTCTGTCTCCCTCTGCTGGACACACACCCACACACACACACACTCACACACATACACTCACCACTTTCTCTCTCATTACTGACAGCTGTGTCCACTTTCCATTTCGCTCATTTCTTCCCACCTGTTCCTCATCTCCTCTCATTATCTTGGCTTCTTCTAACCCTCTCTTGCCCTGTCTTGTTGTCAGATTGTTCGATGTCTCAGATGCTTCCAAACCAGAGTTTATCTCAAATCTTGTCTTGTCCTGTCTTATTTTCCCTACGGAATATTTCTACTGGAATTATCCTGTGCTCATCTATACGCCCACAGAGACCTTTTGTGCAAGAGGCTGAATACCTGCTCCGAGCTAGCCATCTGTATCCAGTTCCGTGAGTCACCGAGCCGCTGATTCTCCGGCCTGCTGTTCGTTTCTACCTGTACCACAGAGGGGATTTGTGTTCGTGTGATATTGCCAGTTCGAGCCACTGATTCTCCTGCCTGCTGTTCGTTTCTACCTGTACCACAGAGGGGATTTGTGTTCATGTGATATTGCCAGTTTACTGGAGTCCTCTGTTGCTATTCATTATTGACTTTCCGTTACCTGTGGTCCGACTTTTGTCTCTATTAAAAGGAACTGTGATTGTCACTCTTGCTCTTGAGTCCTCTCTACCTCATCACAGAACAATCTGACCACGATATGGACTCAGCGAGTGGCAGCGCGTTCCAGTCAGCGGTTGAACACCAGGGCGTCCTCCTGGGCAAACATGAAGAGGACATCTCCGCCACCCGACACGCCGTCGAGACGCTGGCCGTTCAGATGTCAGATCTCTCCTGTCAGGTCCACAATATGCGCCACCAGCCTTCCACCTCGCTGGTATCTCACGACTCGACGGAGCCCCGGATCAACAATCCTCCCGTCTATTCTGGTGAGCCGACTCAATGCTGCTCTTTTCTTACCCAGTGCGAGGTGGTGTTTTCCCTACAGCCCATGACGTATGCGAAGGAGCGGACTAAGGTCGCTTATGTAATCTCCCTTCTCGCTGGCCGGGCTCGGGAGTGGGGAGCGGCTAACTGGGAGGCTGAGAAGGATTGCATCTTCAGCTTCTCACTGTTCAAGGATGAGATGATCCGGGTATTCGACCGATCAGCTCACGGTGTGGAGGCTTCTCGATTGCTTTCTTCTCTCCGGCAGGGAAGGCGCTCCGTGCCTGATTTTTCTATTGAGTTCCGGACTCTCGCCACCTCCTGCGGCTGGAACCAACCTGCGTTGGTCGCTCGTTTTTTGGAGGGCCTCAGTCCTGAATTGAAGGACGAAATCCTCGTCCGGGAGGTTCCCACCCGACTCGACGATCTCATCGACCTGGCGATTCGGGTCGAGAAGCGGTTTGATCAACGACGCAGAGCTCGCCGTCTGGAGGTCGCTCTCTTTTCCACGCCTTCTGCCATTTCCGTTCCTCCAATCAACAGCTCGGATCCCGAGCCTATGCAGCTTGGAGCTCTTCGGATCTCACCAAAAGAGCGCGAGAGGAGGATTGCTAATCGTCTTTGTATGTATTGCGCAGCCGGCAATCATTTCGTCTCCTCGTGCCCGGTAAAAGCCAGCGCTCGTCAGTAGGCGGAGGGTTACTGGCGAGCGCCATCACCAAGGTTACCCCTTCAAGTACTTGCACTGCTCTACCTGTGCATCTCCAGTGGTCCAGTTCTTCTGTCGCTTGCTCCGCCATGATCGACTCTGGAGCAGAGGGAAGTTTTATTGATGAAGAATGGGCACTTCAGCAAGGTATTCCCCTCATCTACTTAAAGAACTCCACCCCCCTTTTCGCCCTTGATGGTAGTTCCCTACCTAGGGTTCAGAGACAGACAGTCCCATTGACTCTTACCGTTTCTGGTAATCACAGAGAGACTATTTCTTTTCTAGTTTTTCGTTCTCCGTTTACTCCTGTGGTGTTAGGCCATCCTTGGCTAAAGCTCCACAGTCCTCATATTGATTGGTCCCAGGGTTCTATTTTGTCTTGGAAACTGTCATGTCATGTTGAATGTTTGGTGTCTGCTATTCCCCCTGTTTCTTCTGTTTCTGTTTTTCAGGAGGAGACAGGGGATTTGTCCGGTGTACCGGAGGAGTATCATGATTTGCGGGGGGTATTCAGTCGTTCCCGAGCCACTTCTCTCCCTCCACACCGCCCGTACGACTGCAGGATTGATCTTCTCCCAGGAACCACGCCCCCGCGGGGAAGACTCTACTCTCTTTCGGCTCCTGAACGGGAGGCGTTAGAGAATTATCTGTCTGAATCTCTTAACGCTGGCACTATTGTTCCGTCCTCGTCTCCAGCCGGTGCTGGGTTTTTCTTTGTTAAGAAAAAGGACGGGTCTCTGCGTCCCTGCATAGATTACCGTGGGCTGAATGACATCACTGTCAAGAATCGCTATCCCTTGCCACTGATGTCATTGGCCTTCGAGATCTTGCAGGGAGCAAAGATTTTTTCCAAGCTCGATCTCCGTAACGCTTATCATCTTGTACGTATTAGAGAGGGGGACGAGTGGAAGACCGCTTTTAACACGCCCCTAGGGCACTTTGAATATAAGGTTCTTCCGTTCGGATTGGTCAACGCCCCCGCCGTCTTTCAGGCTCTTGTCAATGATGTCCTCCGGGATATGCTTAACATATTCGTGTTTGTCTATCTCGATGACATATTAATTTTTTCACCCTCTCGCCAAGGCCATGTGCAACACGTTCGCCGCGTTCTCCAACGTTTACTTGAGAATCGACTCTTCGTCAAGGCCGAGAAGTGCTCTTTTCACGTGTCCTCCGTTACGTTCCTAGGCTCGGTTATCTCTGCAGAGGGGATCAGTATGGATACCTCCAAGGTCCAGGCTGTTATCGACTGGCCAGTTCCTGATTCTCGTGTCTCGTTGCAACGCTTCCTCGGTTTTGCAAATTTTTATCGTCGTTTTGTACGCAATTTTAGCCAAGTGGCCGCGCCGCTTACCGCCTTAACCTCAGCTAAGTCCTGTTTTAAATGGACAGAATCTGCTCAAGAGGCTTTTGACCGTCTGAAGGTCCTTTTTACCTCTGCGCCCATTCTTCTCATGCCGGACATTACAAGACAATTCATTGTCGAGGTCGACGCTTCTGAGGTGGGGGTGGGTGCCGTTCTATCTCAACGGTCAGCCTCGGATAACAAGTTACATCCGTGCGCTTTCTTTTCTCACCGACTTTCCCCCGCGGAACGTAATTATGATGTCGGTAATCGCGAACTGCTCGCCATCCGCCTGGCCCTGGGTGAATGGCGACAGTGGTTGGAGGGTTCCTCCGTCCCTTTTATCGTCTGGACAGACCATCGTAATTTGGAATATATCCGCTCCGCTAAGAGATTAAATGCTCGACAGGCTCGTTGGGCATTGTTTTTCACGCGTTTTGACTTCTCCATCTCGTACCGCCCAGGCTCTAAAAACGTCAAGCCTGACGCGTTGTCTCGTCTCTTTGATTCCTCGCCTGCCGTCGCACCCCCGGAGGAGATTATTCCTTCCGTTCGTGTGGTGGGAGCTACGGTCTGGGGAATTGAAAGACAAGTTAAGCGCTCTCTCTCTCGCGTCGCCACTCCGCATAACTGCCCTAGGGGCTATCTTTTTGTCCCGGTGCCCTCCCGTCTGGCCGTCCTTCAGTGGGGCCATTTTTCCAAACTATCAGCCCATCCCGGCGTCCGGGGCACAATCGCTATTACCCGTCAGCGCTCCTGGTGGCCCACCTTAGATCGTGACACGCGCCATTTCATCGCATCCTGCTCTGTCTGTGCCCAGACCAAGGCTGGTAATTCCCCACCTGCTGGACTGCTGCGTCCGCTACCGGTCCCTGCTCGTCCGTGGTCCCACATAGCTCTCGATTTTATCACCGGTCTTCCCCCCTCGGCCGGAAATACCGTCATCCTAACTGTGGTCGACCGTTTTTCTAAATCTGCTCATTTCATTCCCCTGGCCAAGCTCCCCTCTGCCAAGGAAACGGCCCAGATCATGGTGAATCATGTGTTCAAATTACACGGGTTGCCCACCGACGTTGTTTCCGATAGGGGGCCGCAATTTACCTCGCAGTTCTGGAAAGAGTTCTGTCGCCTTATTGGGGCCACCGCCAGCCTTTCCTCGGGTTTTCACCCCCAGACTAACGGCCAGGCCGAACGTACCAATCAGATTGTCACCCGCATCCTTCGCAGTCTAGCTTATCGTTGTCCTGCGTCCTGGGCAGAGCAGCTCCCCTGGGCAGAGTATGCTCATAACTCTCTCCCATCCTCTGCCACGGGGCTCTCACCCTTTCATTGTAGTCTTGGTTATCAACCCCCGTTATTCCCTTCTCAAGAAACCAATTCTATTTGTCCATCCGTTCAGGCCTTCATCAGTCGTTGCAAGCGCACTTGGAAGAGGGTGAGATCCTCTCTGTGTCGTTCGAGAAGACGCATGAGTATCACTGCCAATAGGTCCTGCGTCAAGAGTCCTCGCTATAGTATTGGTCAGAGAGTGTGGCTTTCCACTTCCAATTTACCTCTCCAGTGCGAGTCTCGTAAGCTGACACCCCGTTTCATCGGACCATTCCGTATAGTCAAGATCATTAATCCTGTCGCCGTCAAGCTCCGTTTGCCATCTAATCTTCGTCGTGTTCACCCTGTCTTTCACGTCTTTTGTATTAAGCCCGCTAATCGCTCGCCCTCCTCCGCCTCGTTTTCCGCTGTTCGAATTGAGGGCTCTCCCGTCTACACTGTCCGCAAGATCTTAGACAGGCGCCGTAGGGGTCGTGGGTATCAATATTTGGTCGATTGGGAGGGGTATGGTCCTGAGGAGAGAAGCTGGGTCTCCCCCCGGGACATCCTGGACCCCTCGCTCATTGATGATTTCCTCCGGTCTCGCCAGAGTTCCTCCTCGGGAGCGCCAGGAGGCGCTCTTTGAGGAGGGGGTACTGTCATGATCCTGCCTCTTCCTCTGTCTCCCTCTGCTGGACACACACCCACACACACACACACTCACACACATACACTCACCACTTGCTCTCTCATTACTGACAGCTGTGTCCACTTTCCATTTCGCTCATTTCTTCCCACCTGTTCCTCATCTCCTCTCATTATCTTGGCTTCTTCTAACCCTCTCTTGCCCTGTCTTGTTGTCAGATTGTTCGATGTCTCAGATGCTTCCAAACCAGAGTTTATCTCAAATCTTGTCTTGTCCTGTCTTATTTTCCCTACGGAATATTTCTACTGGAATTATCCTGTGCTCATCTATACGCCCACAGAGACCTTTTGTGCAAGAGGCTGAATACCTGCTCCGAGCTAGCCATCTGTATCCAGTTCCGTGAGTCACCGAGCCGCTAATTCTCCGGCCTGCTGTTCGTTTCTACCTGTACCACAGAGGGGATTTGTGTTTGTGTGATATTGCCAGTTCGAGCCACTGATTCTCCTGCCTGCTGTTCGTTTCTACCTGTACCACAGAGGGGATTTGTGTTCATGTGATATTGCCAGTTTACTGGAGTCCTCTGTTGCTATTCATTATTGACTTTCCGTTAGAATTACCTGTGGTCTGACTTTTGTCTCTATTAAAAGGAACTGTGATTGTCACTCTTGCTCTTGAGTCCTCTCTACCTCATCACAGTAAGAAATGGACACAGCGACCCCATTGATTTCAACGGAGAAGACTGAAGCCCGATTATTGCACTTCCTGTCTGATGGCTGAGCGACTGCGCAGGCTCAAACTGAGCGTGACGACAGTCTGACAGTTGTACATCTTCTAGTAGCTGTGGCAAGAAAGACAAATCTGAATCACAATCTTGAAAAATTCATTGAAATATTTTGTCCCGTTGCTTTTATGGACTCTCTATCTATGGGCTTCTCCTTGACTTTATGCCTCTCTGTCCCCCCGATTGCCTCATAGACAGTAACAGATTGCTTGAGCTTCTCCTCCTGTCTATACGGTAATGTCTCTATTGTGCGGCAGAAAGTCGCGTGGTTATGACGCAAGCGTTAGCCTATTTTTTTACAAAAACGGCTTCTACGGGGCCATAACGTAAGACACAAAGTAATGGAGCCTTTTATACATTGTCGTGTTTCATTAGAAATAAATAATCTACAAATGAAGTCTTTGGACGCCTCAGATGTAAAGTGAAAATGAATGGGAGTCAATGGAATGCTAACAGCAGGAGAAGTTCTGCTACACTGGCGGCGCCCGCGAGGCTTCAACTTCCGGCTGATGGATTACCCCCTAGCGTGGACCGGCGGACACAGCAACACGTGTGCGCGCACATGCAGCATCTCGCGGTAGTGTTGGTCACATGACAGCTGCAGCTTCTGTGCTGCTTGCGTGAGGAGAAAAAACACAGACGTCCATAGGGAGGCACTGGAAGCGTGCGTTGCACACACCAACGTGAAATACGTCTCTTACAAATCTGGAACGCGGTCATTCTTAGAAGTATCGATACTAATACATTTAGGAATCGTGACGTTTTTAATTTCCGAGAATCGCGATTCTTTTGAAGTATCAGTGCACCGTGCAACACTAGTCTGTAGAAGCTCTTTATTCTCCATCAGCTGATCCAGAGAAGGCCAGACTCACATCTAAAGCCTGTAAGTAAAACACAGACAGTCAAATGTGTGCGACATTATTGCACTATCCACTTTAAAACAACTAAAAGAAATTACTTAAATGATTAAGTGAGAGATTATAATATAACACTGTGATGCATGATTGTTGAAATAAAAATAAACTTTATATTTAATTGTTGCTATAAACTATTATAAAAAATAAATGAATCAAACTCTTATTAAACGTTTATAGTGTTTAATTCACCATCACAAGGAAAATAAACTAAGAAGAAACACAATTAACTTTCAATTAAAATATGAACAGTTTTAATCTTCACTACTCACTGAAGCTTCACCAGTTTATAATGTGGATCCTTCTTCAGATAAAAGAGCAGGCAATATTTTACATTTTTTATTCTGATATTCTCATACAGTCTCAGTTCTCTCAGGTGTGAGGGGTTTGATCTCAGAGCTGAAGTCAGAGCAACACAACCTTCTTCTGTAACACCACAATCCCTCAACCTGTAGAGAACAATGACACTCTTCAGTCTCTCAGTTCAGGATCTACAGCTCAGATCAGCAGGAACTTCACAATCAGACACTTAATTGAGTAGAGACGTGTCCACTGGTCTCCAGAGAGCTTTCCAGAAAATTGCATTACAAGTATTATCTTCGTGATATATGCCATTTGAATATTATTATATGGGACATTTCCTTAATTCATCAAAGATTGTATTAAGTTATCAGGAGACCAGTGGATGTCAAAACGGCAGCCTCTCAGGACACTCAGGAAACAACTGAACCTATTTCTGCAAATAAAAAGAATAATAAAGAAACTGCTGAATCTTTTCATTTCTTTTTTATGTCTTTATTGTTTTTGCGCCAAACTATAGAGAGTATCTCTCTTAAAAATAAAGGTTTCAATATAGGGGTCATAGATGAACCATTTTGGTTCCCAAAAAACCTTTTAGTGAAACGTTCTAAAAATAACGTTAAAAAAAATAACGTTCTAAAAATTGACTTTTGGATTTTTGAACTGACACTAGGTGGAATGAGGCCAAATCATCTAAAAAAAAAAAAAAAGGTTATTTTTAAAACGATTCACTAAAAGGTTTTTTGGGAACCAAAATGGTTCTTCTATGACCTCTATTTTGGAACCTTTATTTTTAAGAGTGTAGTGTCAATAAGAGTATTGATAAGTATCAGTGATAAAATCATTATTTAACTACACGCATCCCAAATGATAAGACTAAAAATAACAAAATAAAAAATAGTTGGTTACACATTATTCATTATGTTTTTTGATTAATTAATTGAGGTGTTAAATGTCTGTACTCATAACTTGTTAACACTTTACATGGTAAAAAAAAAAAGTCGTTTATGTTCAAAATGTAATGTAGTAATTGTTCACTGAATAAATGCTGATTAATAAATAAATGCAGTGTGGTTTTGGGCCATTTTCTATTTGGGGATTTGTATTGGTTTCCATTATATATATTGATCCCTAAATGTCTCAACTAAAGACAATGCATTTCCCTATTAGAATCTATAAGGTTTTACAGCAGAGAATGAAAAGTTTATCAGTTCTATGTGGATTTCAAGGTTTTGGACTAAAGGTGAGAAGTATCTTGAAAATAAATGTGGACGTGGTATTTTGGTCGTTAGGACGTACGTGCCGCGCTCGAGCGACGTACAGCAATAACGTCACCTTGACGAATACAGGAATCACAAAGTTACGTCGCTGGAACATTATTTGACACGTCTTTACGATGAATATGGTCCGGCCCGGTTACGTCTTCACAACGTAACTGTGTTAGCTGGCAAATTACGCCTATGACTGAATTTAAGACATCTCATCTCATTATTATGAACATCATTTTAAAGCGCATTTACCAAAATTCATCATGAAAGATCTATTGTAATATATATGATTGATGTTTGCTTCATCATTGGATAATGATATGATTTTAGGCTAACTTATTATAGCCTAGGCCTACACTTAATTCTCTGTTGCACTTCGTCTTTTTGAACGTATGCACAGGCATCTTTAAATTTGAACAACAGCAACAACACTGTATTTACAAAGCACATCAAATAATGATCCGCTCTGCACTCATGTGTAAATAGATTTTTCAATGTCCATATTACCATATGAAATATTGGGTCTTATATGATTTTATTTTGTGTTTTTCTTACAATCACAACATAACATGCAGTTAATTTGTCAGACACTGATAATTATGTTAATTCTATTTTTAAAATGTAACGTACTGTAATAATCTATAACCATATTTAACAATCGGATGAAGGCGAATAATTCCAAAGTATTTACGAAAAATTTGTTCTGGCCTGTAGATACAGTGTGTTCTTCCATGCACGATCTGGTGGATATTCTGGGAAGCACAACAGATTTATTTCAATTCTAAAAAGTGTGCTGACAGGCTTGATCTGCATTCCGCGGGAAAAAACATGCATTCTTAATGATCACATCTGTACCATAATAACAGTAAATTATGCATAATTACAACTAACCCTCTACCAAATCTAATCCTACCCTAACCCTATAGTAAGTACATGTAGTTGCTTAATATTACTCAGTACTTAAATATATAATTACACTGTAACAATGACACCTTAAAATAAAGTGTAACTGAATATAATTTTTTTATGCAAGTACCCAAAAATCTTCAACATATCTGTATATGAACACGGTTGTCACATCTTTACATCATCCAGTCATGGTTATACTATCATTAATATTGTAAAATTATGTCATTGGAAAGAATCTAATGAAATTAAAAGCAACATCCAATTAGTCATTTCACAGTAGATTTTTTGTATGACAATCATTATTTACCATATGAGACATTTTATACAATCTTACCCCAGTATTTCCAGTTCACAGTGAGGATCCTTCAGTAGATCAGAGAGCTGTTTTACTCCAGAATCTCCTACTTTATTCCATGACAGATCCAGTTCTCTCAGGTGTGAGGGGTTTGATCTCAGAGCTGAAGTCAGAGCAGCAAAACCTTCTTCTGTAACACCACAATCCCTCAACCTGTAGAGAACAATGACACTCTTCAGTCTCTCAGTTCAGGATCTACAGCTCAGATCAGCAGGAACTTCACAATCAGACACTTAATTGAGTAGAGACGTGTCCACTGGTCTCCAGAGAGCTTTCCAAAAAATTGTATTACAAGTATTATCTTTGTGATATATGCCATTTGAATATTATATGGGACATTTACTTAATTCAAAGATTGGAGTTATCAGGAGACCAGTGGACCACGTCTCTACAACCTTCTCCATGGGATAAACTAGCAACGTCTTTTAAGGACATGTCCACAACGTTTCTGGAACCTTAGTCAAGATTAAAAAAAAAATAGAACTTTAACACAACGTCCTCGCAACGTTGTCATAAACGTAAACATTTATGGTATATATATATATATATATATATATACACACACTCACCTAAAGGATTGTTGGGAACACCATACTAATAAACTGTTTGACGCCCTTTCGCCTTCAGAACTGCCTTAATTCTACGTGGCATTGATTCAACAAGGTGCTGAAAGCATTCTTTAGAAATGTTGGCCCATATTGATAGGATAGCATCTTGCAGTTGATGGAGATTTGTGGGATGCACATCCAGGGCAGAAGCTCCCGTTCCACCACATCCCAAAGATGCTCTATTGGGTTGAGATCTGGAGAATGTGGGGGCCATTTTAGTACAGTGAACTCATTGTCATGTTCAAGAAACCAATTTGAAATGATTCGAGCTTTGTGACATGGTGCATTATCCTGCTGGAAGTAGCCATCAGAGGATGGGTACATGGTGGCCATAAAGGGATGGACATGGTCAGAAACAATGCTCAGGTAGGCCGTGGCATTTAAACGATCCCCAGTTGGCACTAAGGGGCCTAAAGTGTGCCAAGAAAACATCCCCCACACCATTACACCACCACCACCACCAGCCTGCACAGTGGTAACAAGGCATGATGGATCCATGTTCTCATTCTGTTTACGCCAAATTCTGACTCTACCATCTGAACGTCTCAACAGAAATCGAGACTCATCAGACCAGGCAACATTTTTCCAGTCTTCAACTGTCCAATTTTGGTGAACTCTTGCAAATTGTAGCCTCTTTTTCCTATTTGTAGTGGAGATGAGTGGTACCCGGTGGGGTCTTCTGCTGTTGTAGCCCATCCGCCTCAAGGTTGTGCGTGTTGTGGCTTCACAAATGCTTTGCTGCATAGCTCGGTTGTAACGAGTGGTTATTTCAGTCAAAGTTGCTCTTCTATCAGCTTGAATCAGTCGGCCCATTCTCCTCTGACCTCTAGCATCAACAAGGCATTTTCGCCCACAAGACTGCCGCATACTGGATGTTTTTCACACCATTCTTTGTAAACCCTAGAAATGGTTGTGCGTGAAAATCCCAGTAACTGAGCAGATTGTGAAATACTCAGACCGGCCCGTCTGGCAACAACAACCATGCCACACTCAAAATTGCTTAAATCACCTTTCTTCTCCATTCTGACATTCAGTTTGGAGTTCAGGAGATTGTCTTGACCAGGACCACACCCCTAAATGCACTGAAGCAACTGCCATGTGATTGGTTGATAAGATAATTGCATTAATGAGAAATTGAACAGGTGTTCCTTATAATCATTTAGGTGAGTGTATATGTATATATATATAAATATATACATTTAGTAGAGTGTTCATAAAAACAACAATAAAAATGCTTAAATTATAAAAGTACCACTTCACGTGGAGGAGTGGCATTTTGCACATATGAGCGGGTCGAAGAACTCAAAATGATTTTAAATTCATGAGGAGTTTATTTAGGTAAATGCAACGTGATTGACGTGTTTTATGCATAGACAGAAAAAGAAATGAACACAGCGACCCCATAGAGAGTGAGTATTAGCTGTCCATGAGCTAGCAGCAGGAGCAACTTTTGCTAAGTATTCTCATTAATAATTTTGTCATTTTGCCTCCACGCCCCCCCGATTGCCTGCAAGCTTCTCCTCCTGTCTACACGGTAATTTCTCTACTGTTCGACACAGTCGCGTGGTTATGACGCAATCGTTAGCCTATTTTTACAAAACGGCTTCTTCGGGGCCAAAATATAAGTTACAAGGTAATGGAGCCTTTTATACATTTTTGTGTTTCTTTAGAAATAAATAATGGACAAATGGATTCTTTAAACGCCTCAGATGTAAAGTTATTCGCTGTCAAAGTGACGCCAAAATTAATGGGAGTCAATGGAGTGCTAACAGCAGGTGATGGTCTGCTAAAAGATGGCGGCCCCCGGGGGAAGCTTCAATTTCCGGCTGAAAGATTACCCCCTTGGTTTTATGGCCGTGCGCGTTGAACATTCGAGTTGCTCTCAAACACTGGAGCGGCGCAGAGTTGCCATGGAAACGGCGCTGCTACACAACTGACAAGCAGCAAAACTCCCTCTCTCGCTGCTGTTTTCACCGCTTTCAGGTGAGTTTAGTCTCTAAAATCACACAAATAATATTAATAATATAATAATAATATTGACATGTATCTGTTGAATGTTTACTTCATAGAAATGGTCTAGTGTCTTCGAAAAAGTCCGTTAGCATCTCAACCGTTTTCAGAAGAGGTAACTTTAGGCTAACCTAAGCCCTTGTTTAACCCTTTTGGGCTTTTAATCACATCTTTATGTGTAGATGTAGATGTGTAGATGAGAGGTTTTGATAGTTTTGTAAAGGTTTTGCTGGCAGTTGAATGGGTGATTGGAAGTTGGGTAATTTATTTAACAAACTTATATTTAACATAAGTGTATGTGCTGTTAATCGATGACGTCACTGACACGGAGCGCGGAGGGGAAACTCCAAAGATTTCAACATTTCTGAAGGAAGTTGCTGACAGAAAACTAGGAAACAGGTGAACTGAGGAAGCTTATTAAATAATTTGATATCCATTTTTCACACAATAGTTTTGTCAGGGATCACAGACGAAACAGACTAGATGGTAAGTTTAGTGACTTTTATTGTGCAGTAAGGATCGCAGTCGGAGATAACAGCAACACCAATGACACAGAAACATAAAGAAAGCTTAGCTGATGGTTAATGTCCTTTTCTCTCTTTCACAGGTGACTTGAAGGTGGTTTGGTGCAGAGGATCGGGTCTTGAAGGAAGGAATGCAGGTAGGTAGACAGGTAAGTGAATCAGGGAGTCTGTGAGTCATGGAATGACGGGATCAGACCGCGACTGCAGGGAGAGTGCATGTTAAATAGTCAGTGCTGGTGATGGGATACAGGTGACGGTGATGATGATGAGGAGGCGCAGGTGCAGGTGATGACGACAGGGGATGCTGGGAAGTGTAGTGAAGACACAGATGAAGGAGGTGAATGTGACATAACTCCCCCCTCCCGCTAGGCGCCACCCGCGCCGTACAAGGCAGAATACGGGAGGGGGGGTGGGCATCCTGGAGTCCGTGACAGCAAGGTGGACCGGGTGCAACTGGACGAACTCCAGGATGGTCCAGGCGGCCAGGGCGGAGCAGTCGGACCCTCGGGCGGCCAGGGCGGAGCAGTCGGACCCTCGGGCGGCCAGGGCGGAGCAGTCGGACCCTCGGGCGGCCAGGGCGGAGCAGTCGGACCCTCGGGCGGCCAGGGCGGAGCAGTCGGACCCTCGGGCGGCCAGGGCGGAGCTGTCGGACCCTCGGGCGGCCAGGGCGGAGCTGTCGGACCCTCGGGCGGCCAGGGCGGAGCAGTCGGACCCTCGGGCGGCCAGGGCGGAGCTGTCGGACCCTCGGGCGGCCAGGGCGGAGCTGTCGGACCCTCGGGCGGCCAGGGCGGAGCAGTCGGACCCTCGGGCGGCCAGGGCGGAGCAGTCGGACCCTCGGGCGGCCAGGGCGGAGCAGTCGGACCCTCGGGCGGCCAGGGCGGAGCTGTCGGACCCTCGGGCGGCCAGGGCGGAGCAGTCGGACCCTCGGGCGGCCAGGGCGGAGCTGTCGGACCCTCGGGCGGCCAGGGCGGAGCTGTCGGACCCTCGGGCGGCCAGGGCGGAGCAGTCGGACCCTCGGGCGGCCAGGGCGGAGCAGTCGGACCCTCGGGCGGCCAGGGCGGAGCAGTCGGACCCTCGGGCGGCCAGGGCGGAGCAGTCGGACCCTCGGGCGGCCAGGGCGGAGCAGTCGGACCCTCGGGCGGCCAGGGCGGAGCTGTCGGACCCTCGGACGGCCAGGGCGGAGCAGTCGGACCCTCGGGCGGCCAGGGCGGAGCAGTCGGACCCTCGGGCGGCCAGGGCGGAGCTGTCGGACCCTCGGGCGGCCAGGGCGGAGCAGTCGGACCCTCGGGCGGCCAGGGCGGAGCTGTCGGACCCTCGGGCGGCCAGGGCGGAGCAGTCGGACCCTCGGGCGGCCAGGGCGGAGCTGTCGGACCCTCGGGCGGCCAGGGCGGAGCTGTCGGACCCTCGGGCGGCCAGGGCGGAGCTGTCGGACCCTCGGGCGGCCAGGGCGGAGCAGTCGGACCCTCGGGCGGCCAGGGCGGAGCTGTCGGACCCTCGGGCGGCCAGGGTGGTGAAGACCCTTCGGGTGGCCACGGTGGAGGCGTATACTGTCACGTATAGTGACAGTAAAGACTTTTATAATGTTATACGATTTTTTAACTTTGAAACTTTTCTTTGAACTTTGTATTTATCAAAGAATCCTGAAGAGGGCATCATGGTTTACACAAAAACATGAAGCAGCACAACTGTTGTCAACACTGATAATAATCATAAATGTTTCTTGAGCATCAGATCCTCATATTACAGTGATTTCTGAAGGATTATGTGACACTGAAGACTGGAGTAATGATGCTGAAGATTCAGCTTTAATCACAGGAATAAATTACATTGTAAAATATATTAAAATAGAAAACAGCTATTTTACATTGTATTGATATTCACAATATTATTTTTTTACTGTATTTTCGATCAAATAAATGCAGCCTTGGTGAGCATAAAGGACTTCTTTCAAAAGTATTAAATATGAACATTAAATATGAACATTAATAAAGTGCTCCTCTGTTTCAGCTGCCTATTAAGCAGGACGATGAGGTGACAGTGCAGCTCGGGATAAGGAGGAAGAGGAGGAGGAACACATAAGTTAGACAATTATCTTATACCTTTCTAACAAAAAGCTATAAATCTGACTACAATAGTATTGTACATTTTATTTTTCAGCTTCCAGTTGCAAAGATCCAAAGTGAATATCTAGAGAGACCCTCCTCCTCTCCTTGCCTCAGAAGACCCTGCCCTCTGTTGACTCTCCCTCTTCTTCCTCAACACCGTCTGAAAGAGTGTTTCAACAGCTGGGACACACTCAGCAATGACAGATCTCAGATTCTCTCTGAGAAAGTCTTCATGATCATTTTCTTGAACAAAACACTCTTGATGTATATTTGGGTGGGCAAAATAATACATGAGACATGCTAGAAATCTATATTGTTCTTTTTACATATTTTACTCTTTATGAATGATTTTTTTTTATTTGTCACTATAGATCTTTGGTAACTGTCACATCATTCAGGTTTAGAAGCAATAAAGCACATCACCACCAGACATTTGTAGCGGGAGCCCCTCAGGAGACTCAGGAAAGAATTTAACCTATTTCTGCAAATAAAATGAATAATAAAGAAACTGCTGAATCTTTTCATTTCTTTTTTTTAATGTCTTTATTGTTTTTGCGCAAAAATATAGAGTAGTGTCAATAAGAGTATTGATAAGTATCAGTGATAAAATCATTATTTAACTACACACGCATCCCTAATGATAAGACACTTTTTTCAATAAAAAATAAAAATAAAATAGTTAGTTACACATTATTCATTGATTATGCTTTTTGATTAATTAATTGATGTGTTAATTTCTGTACTCATACCTTGTTAACACTACATGGTTAAAAAAGTTGTTCATGTTCAAAATGTATTGGCTTAGTAATTGTACAAAGTAACACTGAATAAATGCTGATTAATAAATAAATGCAGTGTGGTTTTGGGCCATTTTCTATTTAGGGATTTGTATTGGTTTCCGTTACATATATTGATCCCTAAATGTCTCAACTAAAAACATACATTTCCCTATTAGAATTTATAAGGTTTTACAGCAGAGAATGAAAAGTTTATCAGTTCTATGTGGATTTCAAGGTTTTGGACTAAAGGTGAGAAGTATCTTGAAAATAAATGTGGACGTGTTTTTTTTGTTTGTTAGGACGTACTAAGGCTTGTGAAGCGTCGCACTTGCGCTCCAGCGACGTACAGCTATAACGTCATCACGACGAATACAGGAATCACAAAGTTACGTCGCTGGAACATTATTTGGCACGTCTTTACGACGAATATGGTCCCGTTACGTCTTCAACTGTTGTGTTAAAAATTTATGAAATGTTTTATTTAGGTTCAACAGTATATAAACTGAAAAAGTTTAGTAGACAGAAGGTAGCATTTGAGGCATAGATAATGAGATTCAAAGAAGATTAAGTCAAGTAATTCAAGTGTCTGATATTAGCTTTTGTCTTTATGCAATTCCTGGTCATTAAGCTCAAGATACAGCTGTGCCTTTGTCTCTATGATAATGCTAAGGTTTGAGCAATCTAGTTAGGCTGATTGGATTAGCCTCAATGCTCTGAATAACTGTTATACTGATGAGATTAGAGCCGCGGGAAGTTTGACCAAAGCATGCAAATGAGGTAGGCGTTAGCTCGTTACCAGAGTCTCCTCCTCTATGTAATCCCTCCCTCTTTGAAAAGTATAAAACTCTAAAATGTACAATGCCTTAGACGAGATTGATGACTACAGCGCTGTGAATCTTGATGACTGCAGCTACCAACAGCTCGTGTTCTCAATAAAACCTCCTGCTGAAGATACAACCGAGTCTCCTGGTCTTCGCTTCTGAGTTCCCTACACTTTAGAAGTTAAAGTTCACAACAGTCTTCACAACGTAACTGTTAGCTGGCAAATTACACCTATGACTGAATTTAAGACATGTCATCTCATTATTATGAACATCATTTTAAAGCGCATTTACCAAAATTCATCATGAAAGATCTATTGTAATATATATGATTGATGTTTGCTTCATCATTGGATAATGATACGATTTTAGGCTAACTTATTATAGCCTAGGCCTACACTTAATTCTCTGTTGCACTTCGTCTTTTTGAACGTATGCACAGGC
The DNA here is from genome assembly GCA_030578275.1 of Meda fulgida. Taxonomy (NCBI): domain Eukaryota; kingdom Metazoa; phylum Chordata; class Actinopteri; order Cypriniformes; family Leuciscidae; genus Meda; species Meda fulgida. The sequence goes on from CM060634.1 coordinate 32,755,415, forward strand.
ATCTTTAAATTTGAACAACAGCAACAACACTGTATTTACAAAGCACATCAAATAATGATCCGCTCTGCACTCATGTGTAAATAGATTTTTCAATGTCCATATTACCATATGAAATATTGGGTCTTATATGATTTTATATATATTTTATTGTGGTTTTCTTACAATCACAACATAACATGCAGTTAATTTGTCAGACACTGATAATTATGTTAATTCTATTTTTAAAATGTAACGTACTGTAATAATCTATAACCATATTTAACAATCGGACGAAGATGAATAATTCCAAAGTGTTTGCGAAAAATTTGTTCTGGCCTGTAGATACAGTGTGTTCTTCCATGCACGATCTGGTGGATATTCTGGGAAGCACAACAGATTTATTTCAATTCTAAAAAGTGTGCTGACAGGCTTGATCTGCATTCTGCAGGAAAAAACATGCATTCTTATTGATCACATCTGTACCATAATAACAGTAAATTATGCATAATTACAACTAACCCTCTACCAAATCTAATCCTACCCTAACCCTATAGTAAGTACATGTAGTTGCTTAATATTACTCAGTACTTAAATATATAATTACACTGTAACAATGACACCTTAAAATAAAGTGTAACCAAATATTCATTTTTTATGCAAGTACCCAAAAATCTTCAACATATCTGTATATGAACACGGTTGTCACATCTTTACATCATCCAGTCATGTTTATACTATCATTAATATTGTAAAATTATGTCAGACACATTGGAAATATTCTAATGAAATTAAAAGCAACATCCAATTAGTAATTTCACAGTATATTTTTGTATGCCAATCATTATTTACAATATGAGACATTATATACAATCTTACCTGAGTATCTCCAGTTCACAGTGAGGATCCTTCAGTACATCAGAGAGCTGCTTTACTCCAGAATCTCCTACTTTATTCCATGACAGATCCAGTTCTCTCAGGTGTGAGGGGTTTGATCTCAGAGCTGAAGTCAGAGCAGCACAACCTTCTTCTGTAACACCACACCTTATCAACCTGTAGAGAACAATGACACTCTTCAGTCTCTCAGTTCAGGATCTACAGCTCAGATCAGCAGGAACTTCACAATCAGACACTGATTGTACATTGTAGCCTCTTTTTCCTATTTGTAGTGGAGATGAGTGGTACCCGGTGGGGTCTTCTGCTGTTGTAGCCCATCCGCCTCAAGGTTGTGCGTGTTGTGGCTTCACAAATGCTTTACTGCATACATTCTCCTCTGATCTCTAGCATCAACAAGGCATTTTCGCCCACAGGACTGCCGCGCACTGGATGTTTTTCCCTTTTCACACCATTCTTTGTAAACGCACGCACGCCGCCTGCCTACGACTCCCAGCCTGGTTTCTCCCTACTGCCTGCGCAACCTCATCCGAGACTTCCTGAGTTTATTTCTGACTGCCTTTGAGTTATTAAAGTTGTTGCGAATGGATCTGCCTCAGCCTTCTGATTCGTTACAGACACATATCTGTTGAATGTTTACTTCATAGAAATGGTCTAGTGTCTTCGAAAAAGTCTGTTAGCATCTCAACTGTTTTCAGAAGAGGTAACGTTAGGCTAACCTAAGCCCTTGTTTAACCCTTTTGGGCTTTTAATCACATCTTTATGTGTAGATGTAGATGTGTAGATGAGAGGTTTTGATAGTTTTGTAAAGGTTTTGCTGGCAGTTGAATGGGTGATTGGAAGTTGGGTAATTTATTTAACAAACTTATATTTAACATAAGTGTATGTGCTGTTAATCGATGACGTCACTGACACGGAGCGCGGAGGGGAAACTCCAAAGATTTCAACATTTCTGAACGAAGTTGCTGACAGAAAAGTAGGAAACAGGTGAACTGAGGAAGCTTATTAAATAATTTGATATCCATTTATCCCACAATAGTTTCACCTATATCACCATACATCTGTTTTTCTTCTTTTTATTTTCTCAAATGTACATTTTTTTATTCATTTCATTTATCCAACTGTAAGTGAATGTAAGTAAATCTAAAAAAATAAATTCTGTTATCCAAAGAAATTATTTCTGTATATTCTGTATATTCTTATTACTCTTTTGTGCATTTCACCTCTGCTGAAGCTTCTTTCCTTTTAATAAACCTGGCATTTTATACTAAATATTGTTGGCTCTTTGAGAAATTGTTTGTTATGTTGATCCTTCCATGCTGATGCCCTGCACCGTAGCACAGTTGAGCGGATCTCCTGTCGGACAACATCTCTTAAGGCACTATGAACCATGTGACTAGTAAATAAAACCTCAAACATACACTAATGTTCAAAAGTTTGGTGTTGGTACATTTTTTATGTCTTTGAAAGAAGTCTCTAATGCTCACCAAGACTGCATTTATTGGTTTAAAAATACAGTAAAAACAATAATATTGTGAAATAATATTCCAATGTAAATCATCTGTTTTCTATGTGAATATCTAGTAAAGTGTAATTTATTCCTGTGATCAAAGCTGAGTTTCAGCATCATTACTCCAGTCTTCAGTGTCACATGATCCTTCAGAAATCAGGAGAATATGAGGATCTGATGCTCAAACATTTATGATAATTATCAGTGCTGAAAACTGTTGTGCTGCTTCTTTTCTTAAAGACTGTTATAATGTTATATGATTTTTTTAACTTTGAAACTTATATACTGTGAAAATTTACCAAAGAATCCTGAAGAGGGCATCATGGTTTACACAAAAATGTGAAGCAGCACAACTGTTTTCAACACTGATAATAATCATAAATGTTTCTTAAGCATCAGATCCTCATATTAGAGTGATTTCTGAAGGATTATTTGTGACACTGAAGACTGGAGTAATGATGCTGAAGATTCAGCTTTAATCACAGGAATAAATTACATTGTAAAATATATTAAATTATAAAACAAGTATTTTACATTGTATTGATATTTACAATATTAGTTTTTACTGTATTTTCAATCAAATAAATGCAGCCTTGGTGAGCATAAAGGACTTCTTTCAAAAGTATTAAATATGAACATTAAATATGAACATTAATAAAGTGCTCCTCTGTTTCAGCTGCCTATTAAGCAGGACGATGAGGTGACAGTGCAGCTCGGGATAAGGAGGAAGAGGATGAGGAACACGTAAGTTAGACAATTTTCTTATACCTTTCTAACTAAAAGCTATAAATCTGACTACAATAGCATTGTACATTTTATTTTTCAGCTTCCAGTTTGCAAAGATCCAAAGTGAATATCTAGAGAGACCCTCCTCCTCTCCTTGCCTCTTGGCCTGTAGATACAGTGTGTTCTTCAACGCGCGATCTGGTGGATATTCTGGGAAGCACAACAGATTTATTTAAATTCTAAAAAGTGTGCTGACAGGCTTGATCTGCATTCCGCGGGAAAAAACATCCATTCTTAATGATCACATCTGTACCATAATAACAGTAAATTATGCATAATTACATGCAACTAACCCTCAACCAAATCTAATCCTACCCTAAACCTATAGTAATTACATGTAGTTGCTTAATATTACTCAGTACTTAAATATATAATTACACTGTAACAATGACACCTTAAAATAAAGTAAAAGTTAATATTGTAAAATTATGTCAGACACAATGGAAATAATCTAATGAAAATAAAAGAAACATTCCCATTAGTAATTTCACAGTAGATTTTTTTGTATGACAATCATTATTTACCAAATGAGACATTTTATACAATCTTACCTGAGTATCTCCAGTTTACAGTGAGGATCCTTCAGTACATCAGAGAGCTGTTTTACTCCAGAATCTCCTACTTTATTCCATGACAGATCCAGTTCTCTCAGGTGTGAGGGGTTTGATCTCAGAGCTGAAGTCAGAGCAGCACAACCTTCATCTGTAACACCACACCTTATCAACCTGTAGAGAACAATGACACTCTTCAGTCTCTCAGTTCAGGATCTACAGCTCAGATCAGCAGGAACTTCACAATCAGACACTTGATCCACGGCATTATTAACAGGTCCAGTCTAAGGTTCAGGCCTGCTTTTATAAACTGCTTGAGCGAGATAGTTTCCATATCATAAAAATTGCAAGAATAACTAGAATGTACATTTCCAGAAGAAAATGTGAATAGGTGCTTGCAGTGGCAAAATTCACCACTCAGTTGCTAGGGTGTTGTGCATGATTGTATACGAGCCAACAACCATATCTGTGCGATGTTCTGATGCTGAGATATGGCTTATTCATGTTGTTCAGGTGGTTGCTAGGGTGTTCTGGGTGGTTGCTAGGCAGATGCTTAGGTTTTCTGGGTGGTGCTATGGCGTTTCTAGGTGGTTGCTAGGGTGTTGCTAGGCTATTGCCAGGGTGTTCTGGGTGGTTGCTATGGTGTTGCTAGGGTGGTTGCTAGGGTATTCTGGATGGTTGCTATGGTGTTGCTTAGTTGTTGGTAGTTGTCCCAGATGGTTACTATAGAGTTTTTATAGAATTCTTAATATTGTCTTGGCATGATTTAGCACTTAACTAATCGCTATTAGGATGTAGCTATTCACAGCTAGCATGTTTTGCATTTTGGAAGTCCTGTGTGCAAGCATGAGTCAAAAGACCCAACTCCCATCGTGATACAATGTTCTGATGCAGAGATATAGCTCTTGCAAAGTGATTGCTAGGTTACTCTGTTTGGTTGCTAGGGAGTGGGTTGGCAGCTGCCAATCATGAAACTCCAAAGGCTGCTTGTCAGTATGAACGATATAAGACAACTCCCATGCCTCTGTGACATTCAGAACGGAATATATCCCTCTATGAATTTTGGTTGTTAAGGTGCTCGACAATGGTTGCGAGGGAGGGGCCAGGAAGTGTTGAGGTGATTCATGATTGGCTGTTTGCTGCCCCGAGTCAAACGAGACCACCCTCATGTTTCTATGACACTTCTGTCCTGAGATATCCCTTTGATCTCTTTTAATGGAAGTCTATGGGACTTGTTGCTAAGGTGCTCTAAATGGTTGCTAGGGCATGGCTTGATAGCTTCACAATGATCTGGAGAGACTGATTGGTCGTCCGAGTAAAATGAGCCCGCCCCCTTGTCTCTATGACACTGTGAGCTATGTTCAATACAAAATCCCTAAGCAATTTACCATAGTAGGAAAAACACAAGCGTTTCATGGGCCGTCCTTCACCATAGTAAGTCAATGGGGCAACTTCGGGCAGCTCCTGTCCACCAGAGGTGCAACTTTTACCCCATTGTGAGGTATGTTCTTACAGAGCCTGTCAGCCTCTTCAAATGTGGCAAATCACACATTTCTGCAAAACCCTCGCTCAGTGCTACGAGTCGTCAAATTTTGTCACAATGTTAAGTCTATGGGGCTTTTTAACCCAATTTTTTGCCCCTGGGGCGAACACCGTACCCCCGATCTCTTAGAAAAGACATAGCACACCTCTCCTCAATAGGCCGCTCAATTTGACGCCTCATTACTATGGAGGTTTTATAGAGTTCGTAAAATCTTTATTAAACGAGTGCATTTAGTAAGGCACGAGGCCTATGGCCTGTGGTTGCTAGGGTGCTGTAACTGGTTGCTAGGGTGTGGCTATGAAGATTTTAGGCCAGTGCTTATTGGCTGCTGGCTAATATAACTCCTCTGAGGGAGAGAGAGGGGGAGGGGCTGTCAGGCCCTTTGTGTCTGTGTGTGGGAAAATGTCGGTTGGGATTTAAATTTCGGAACATTCCGCAATGTTAAGTCAATGGGACTTTTTTGGCCGCTTTTTCGTCCGCTGTGCGAACATCGATAACACTAGTGTTGCCTTGCCTTTGGCAAGCACCACTAATAAATAAAACTTTATTTAACAGTGTCCTTGTTACATATGTTACATGTTCCTACAGATCACAGGGAAAGGGATTCCGTAGTGAAGTTCTCTTGCACATGACGTACATTACCAGTAGGGGTCAGTCATGTTTCTTTCTCAGGTATAGTGCACTGAAGACAATAAACTGAGCTCATAAACCGGTGAGAACCACATTTTTGAGTATATTGTTTATGTAATACAAATAGAAATAAAATATTGATTCAGTTAATAATGGTTTTGCATTGCTTGTCATTGGCGTTTGTACATTACTGTAGTGTAAAACAAGATTACAATAACTTTTTTGTAAAGTTATACGTGCAAATATCCGTCCCATTTTAGCAACCTTAATTACCACATTGTGGAATTTAATATTATTATTAACACATTTCTTTGACATTTAAATAGCCTAAATACATAAATACATTTTTTAAACTATTTTGCAAGGACATAATGACGAACATGTGTGTCTAACATAAATATAGATTAGATATTGTGAGATATTGCATTTTAATGTCTGTCTTTGCCACAGACATGACCTGTTCAGACATGTTGTGCTTTTTATCCTAAATCACTCACTAATTTATTTTATACAGTACAGGAAGCTTCCACCAAATAAGTCTGATATTTTAATAGGCCCATTGTTAGTTCTTTGGCCACTTAAAAGTACAATCTATACATATATAGCCTATATAAAAATAAAAATACAAATAAATTCTTCCAGGGATTAAAAATGGAAGAAAAAATAATTCCCCTGGTTCACTGAGCAGAATCATATCCTATTTAACGTTTCTGTACCTGCGTTCCTTCTAATTAATTAATAACATTATTTTGTTTTACTTTTTTTTATGTAGCCTAGTTTATAATAATAATATTTAGGAAATAATAATAGCTTAATAATAACTTTCTTTTCTTTTTCAAACATCATGCCAGTTTCTATAAGCTATTCAAGGCGAGACAGGTTTAATTATTTAAAATAAAACTAAATAAGATGAAAAACAAATTTAAAGCGAACAAACATTTATCATTCGGCACAAATCAAAATGTTTCATTATTTGCGAATCATGGTAAAGTATTAGGCATGTTTATTATGTAGGCTAAGCTTTGTACTTCACTGGCATAATTGATGCAAAATATTATCTTTCCATATATCTGTCACGTTGAGGCATGAACGAAGTAGAGAGAGAATCCAAATGCAAGCACTATTTTAATGAAACAAACAGGTCATCCAGGGCAAACAAAGGAACACGGAACTCAAGACAGGAACATGGAGACAGCTACAAGCAACAGCAAACAACGACCGACAAACAACAACTGAAGCACAGAAATTTAAAGGGATACTTCACCTCTGGGAAGATGAATGTGTATTTTAAATGGGTAATTTATGTAGTAGAAATGTGAAATTATTTTTGAATTTGGAGCATTCTAGACTGAGAAAAGCCAGAAAATGTATTTTTGGCTTATATGGATGAAAGACAACAACTCCCAGAATGCACTTGCTTCGCTGCCCTAGGAGGCCACGCCTACCGGTAACAGAGCGCAGTAGTTAAACAACAAGTCTAGGCTACTAGTGAGTCTCCGTGATGAGTCTGCCCGAAAATGTGTTTCGAGATCGCCCAAAATGTCCGGGATTCGGCTTTTGTTTTCTACAGTCGCCATTCATTATGTTTACTGTGGCGAGCAGGACGAGTGAGGGCCGCGGGAGAACGGCACGAGGCCGGTGGCGTGATTACCGATGAGCGACACCTGTGAGACTCACTGGTCTCGTATCTCTCACGGAGGAGCGGAAATTTTCTTAGCAATTAAAACGCACATCAACCGATCACTTGTTTAGCGTTCATGTAAACACTACATTCAGATTCACCAATCAGAATGAATTCAATTAGATTGAAACAAAAGGTGTGCATGTAAACAATGAATGGCGACTGCAGAAAGCAAAAGCTGAATCCCGGACATCGACGGCCGGACATGTCCGGGAAAAAGAGGATGGTAACCCCTACCCCTACCACTCAGCTTTCTCCTAGGCTCTCTCCTTTTTCCAGACAAAAAAAATACATAAATCTCTCGTCTCAGGGGGATATGAGGGTGGAAAGCATGGTAATTCGAAAATACTATAGGTTTTCTACTAACACAATGCTAAATCCTGAAGTATCCCTTTAAATACACAGGCAAACAAGCTAAACAAGATAACAAGGGGGCGTGGCTAATAAGAAACACCTGGGGAGACTAATCAACATAACAGGGAACTGCTAACATGGGACAAGACAGGGGAACACAGACGTGAATCGTGACATAACCCCCCCTGACATAACAATGTTAGCGCGGGTATTTAACGAGCAGCTGAGCGATTGCACAGTTAGTTTTTTGCTGAGGAGCCAAGCCTGAGAAGCTGGCCGCCCCGGCGGGCGGCAGCAGATGTGGCTACGGGACCTACGTCTCCATTCCCTCCCAATATGGGAACAAGGGTTACCATATGTAACCGAGACGTTCCCTATCGGTCAGTCACTACAACTCAGTTCATGAATGACCAATAGGGATCCCTACCAAAGCGCCACAGCTGCTGCACCCCATCCAGCACCCCCGTGCAAGCCTCTACACCTTCTTGCCTGGAAGGACGATAGGAGGAGGCCTACACAGAGAGTTTGACACTGACTCTGTTTAGGAAGGAACGCTGCGGAAGCCACTTCTTCAAAGAGTTATGTGGAAATACATATGGACTGGCCCGAAGGCTGTACTGCATATGAAATAATGGGTGATTTAGCCCAAGGGAAAGACACGGGCTTCCGATAGGAGCAGCCGTGGAATATATACACATATGGGATCCCCGTAGGGTCACACATATGGAACCCAGCCCAGATCCGGTTCTCAAGGATTCAGCAGATAAGGGCCTGGCGCCGGACGCTTCGTCAAGTCCGGACCGAGGGGTTTGGAGGTCTCGACAGGTTTCTACTCTTGAGCAATAAGGGTGCACAGTAGGGTGCAACAAGCCGACAGAGCCAGACCTCTCAGTGCTTCTACCCGTTTAGTGTAAGAACACTGGAGGAGACCGGCTCTACACGTAGGCTATAATATCTAGCGAACGTGTTAGGTATCGCCCAGCCCGCAGCTCTACAGATATCTGTTAGCGAGGAGCCACGTGCCAGCGCCCAGGAGGATGCAACGCCTCTCGTGGAGTGTGCATGCAACCTAAGCGGGCAGGGCGCGCCTTGTGCTTGGTAAGCCAAGGCAATGGCATCCACTATCCAGTGGGCCATCCTCTGCTTGGAGACAGCCTTTCCCTTCTGCTGGCCTCCGTAACAGACAAAGAGCTGATCTGAGGTCCTGATGCTTTGAGTTCTGTCCACGTACATACGCAGAGCGCGAACGGGACAGAGCAAAGCCAGGGCTGGGTCTGCCTCCTCCAAAGGCAGCGCTTGCAGGTTCACTACCTGGTCTTTGAAGGGAGTGGTAGGAACCTTGGGCACATAGCCAGGCCGGGGTCTTAGTACCACGTGGCCGTCACCCGGCCCAAACTCTAGGCACGATTCGTCGACCGAAAATGCATGCAGGTCTCCTACCCTCTTGACAGAGGCCAATGCAACCAGCAGCAAAGACTTCATGGAAAGAAGCTTTAAGTCTACTGACTGCAGAGGCTCAAAGGGAACATCCTGAAGTGCTCGAAACAGCAGGGAAAGATCCGTAGAGGGTATGGAGGGGGGTCGAGGAGGATTTAATCGTCTCGCCCCCCTAAGAAACCTGACGACCAGGTCGTGCTTTCCAACTGTTTTGGCATCTATGTGGTCATGATAAGCAGAAATAGCGGCAGCATGTACCTTGAGGGTGGAAGGGGACAGTCTACGCTCCAACCCCTGCTGTAAGAAGGAAAGCACAGACCCTATCGAACATCTTCGGGGGTCTTCTCAGCGAGAAGAACACCACTCGACGAACAGGTTCCACTTCAGGGCGTAAACACGTCTCGTGGACGGCGCCCGTGCTGAAGTGATGGTGTTAAGTACCTCTGGAGGTAAGTCACCTAGAACCTCCGCGTCCCGAGGGACCAGACATGGAGTTTCCAGAGGTCTGGGCGCGGATGCCATAGGGTGCCCCGTCTCTGAGTCAGGAGATCCTTCCTCAGAGGAATGGGCCAGAGAGGGACTGTCGCGAGGAGTATGAGTTCCGGGAACCAAGTCCGGCTGGGCCAATAGGGAGCCACCAGAAGGACCTGCTCCTCGTCCTCCCTGACTTTGCACAGTGTCTGTGCAAGTAGGCTCACTGGGGGAAACGCGTATTTGCGGAGGCCCCGGGGCCAGCTGTGTGCCAGTGCGTCCGTGCCGAGTGTTCCCTCGGTCAGGGAGTAAAACAGCTGGCAGTGGGAGGTCTCTGAGGAGGCAAACAGGTCTACCTGAGCCTCTCCGAACTCTCTCCAGATCAGCTGAACCACCTGGGGGTGGAGTCGCCACTCTCCCGGAAGCACAGCTCGTGATAGCTCGTCGGCCACACGGTTGAGCATACCGGGGACATACATGGCTCGAAGCGACCTCAGATGCTTCTGACTCCAGAGGAGGAGATGGCGGGCGAGTTGCGACATGCGACGGGAGCGTAGACCACCTTGTCGGTTGATGTACGCAACGGTCGCAGTGTTGTCCGTGCGGACCAGTACGTCCCTGCCCCGTAGCGGCCTTTTCAAGCGGCTCAGAGCGAGATGTACTGCTAGCAACTCTAGGCAATTGATGTGCCAATGCAGTTGGGGAGCCGTCCACACCCCTGACACTGCATGCCCGTTGTACGTGGCACCCCAGCCGGTGGCAGAGGCATCTGTGAATACCACAGCATGCCTGGAGACCTGTTCCAAGGGGACTCCTGCCCGAAGGAACGAAAGGTCTGACCACGGGCTGAAGGTCTGACGGCAGGCCGGTGTGATTGCCACTGGGACTCGGCCTCGAAGCCAGTGCTGAAACGGTCTCATATGAAGCAAGCCGAGGGGGGTTACCGCTGCTGCCGCTGCCATATGCCCCAGGAGCCTCTGAAAAAAATTCAGTGGGACCGCTGTCCTGCCTTTGAACGTGTTCAAGCAGTTCAGCACCGACTGAGCACGCTGCTCTGTGAAGCGTGCTGTCTGAGCGACCGAATCCAACTCCATACTGAGAAAAGAGATCCTCTGCACAGGGGAGAGTTTGCTCTTTTCCCAGTTGACCTGAAGACCCAACTGGCTGAGGTGCCTGAGCACGAGGTCCCTGTGTTCGCATAGCTGATCTCGAGAGTGTGCTAGTATGAGCCAGTCGTCGAGATAGTTGAGGATGCGAACGCCCTGTTCTCTCATGGGAACAAGGGCCCCCTCCGTGACTTTCGTGGAGACACGGGGGGACAGGGACAGCCCGAAGGGTAGGACTTTGTATTGATATGCTCGACCCTCGAACGCAAAGTGCAGGAACGGCCTGTGTCGAGGAAGTATCGAGACATGAAAGTACGCGTACTTCAGGTCGATCGCTGCGAACCAATCTTGGGGACGGATACATTCGAAAATGCGTCTCTGCGTGAGCATTTTCAACGGTAGCTTGTGGAGGCTACGATTCAAAACTCGCAAATCCAAGATCGGTCGTAACCCACCACCTTTCTTGGGTACAATGAAGTAGGGACTGTAGTGCCCTAAACTCATATCGGCTGGAGGGACCGGCTCTATCGCGTCCTTCGCCAGCAGGACTGCGATCTCCGCACGCAAGACATGGGCATCGGCTGCTCTCACTGTAGTCGAGTGGATGGCCCGAAACTTGGGGGGATGCCGGGCGAACTGAATCGCATAGCCGAGCCTGATGGTCCGAATGAGCCAGCGAGACTGACTGGGGAGCGCTAACCAGGCTCTCAGAGACCGTACAAGCGGGACCAAAGGGACCGCAGGCGTACCCGGAGTGGGGCAGCGAGGTGGAACACAGGGACGCGGCTCGGGGGGCTCTCTCTGGGAGGCGGCCCGTTGCGGGGTCTGTGTGCGCTGTGCAGCACTTACCTGGTTCCACAGGGCAGGAGGTGCAGGAGGCGGCTCGGTGGCGTTCTCGAACTGCACACTGCTGCTCACTGGCGATAGAGGAGGCGGATGAGAGTGGTGAGGATTCTGTCCCCCCCCCCTTCGGACCCAGAGATGGTAGAAACTGCTCTTTCATTGAAAATTTGGGTACCGCTGGTTTTAAGGCCAGCGGCGGAACAAAAGGAAACAAAAGGTTTCCCACCCGGCCCTCTTCCGGGGGAAGGAGCGATGCGGTCATCGTCTCCTGGAGAGCAGTCCCTTCCATCTCCGGATCGCCCGTCCTAGGGCCGCTTACCCTTGGCTTTGCCGCCCTTCTTGGCGGGGGCCTGGACGGGCGGGGCGCCCTGCCTGCGACTGGCTCCACGGCGCCGCTTAGGTGGAGGCTGCTGCTGCGGCGCGGGAGCAGGGGCAGACGCAGGAGGACGCCCTCGGCGACGAGCAGATTGAGGAGCCGCAGGCGGTGGGGTGGAGGCAGCAGCTGACCGCCGCGGCAGGATGTGTCTGATCGCCTCAGTCTGCTTCTGTACAGCCGAGAACTGCTGGGCAAAGTTCTCAACCGCGTCGTCGAAGAGGCCGGTCTGGGACACGGGGGAGTTAAAAAACCTGAGCTTGTCGGTTTCCCTCATGTCGGCCAGACACAGCCAGAGATGGCATTCCTGGACCACCAAAGTGGACATCGCACGACCCACAGACCGTGTGGTAACCTTTGTCGCACGAAGCGCGAGGTCCGTCGCGATGCGAAGTTCTTGAAAAACTTGCGGGTCGTGACCACCCTCGTGCAGGTCCTTCAGTGCTTTAGCCTGATGAACCTGCAAAAACGCCATAGCGTGTAAGGCAGAGGCAGCTTCCCCGCAGGCCTTGTAAGCCTTGCCGGTTAAGTCCGACGAGTACTTACAGGCGCGCGAAGGAAGACACGGTTCTCCACGCCAAGTTAGGGCACAGTTGCATAGCAACGGCCCGTTCCACTGGCGGGATACACGTGTATCCCTTAGCTGCCCCGCAATCAGGGGTGGTGAGGGAGGAGGAGCCACCGGGACGGTTTCTGGCAGTGAAAGGTGCCGTCCACGTCCCCGTGAGCTCCTCATGCACCTCCGGGAAGAAAGGCACTGGGGTGGGTTGCTGAGAACCAGCGAGCGCCACCCCGAGATACCAATCATCAAGCCTCGAGGGCTCGGGACACGGTGGAGGGTTCCACACAAGCCCGATCCTGTTGGCGGCCCGGGAAAAGCATGGCCACCATCTCCGGGTCCGACTCGGGCACAGCTGGCACACCCGAAGGAGGCAGCGGCTCCGAGCCGTCGTCCGCGGAGCGGTCTGACCCACACTCCGATGCAGCGATCGACATCTGGTCGTCGCGGGGAGCGCCGAACGAAACGACCGGTACATATCTCGAGGATGGTCCGGCACGTTCCGTTGGCAGCTGAACTGGCTGCGGAGCATGAGAGGAGTGAGGGTTCCTAGGGGGTTGGTTCCCCGAAGGAAGCGCGCTCACTGTAATCCTCAGGTCACCCGTGTCACTGCCGGAAGCAACCCGCGAAGGGGGGTTGGACCGAGGTGCAGGCACGGGGACTCCGCCCCTTTGCAGGAACGAGAGTCTCGACCCCAGCTCCGAGATGGTCATCTTCCCACAATGGGTACATGACTCATCCACGAACGCTGCCTGTGCGTGTTCGAGGCCCAGACACACAAGGCAGCGATCGTGACCATCCCGCGATCCCAGGTAACGACCGCATCCAGAAACACACAGATAGAACGTCATCTTGAAAAAGACGCGAACTATCTGTGTTTGCTCTTTTAGGGACTACTCTCACTGGTGCTGAAGCACGCAGGGGAGCAGCCTCAGCGATCACAGGGGAATGTGCACCTGACTGTGCGCTGGGAGGTCTTACCAGCCGTTAAAACAGCTTTTTTGTTTGCTCTTAATAAGAGGAGGCTGCTCACGCTGCCGTGCTGTCGCGCCCAGCACCAAAAAAGACAGAAGTCCAAAAAAGCCTGTAGAAGTTTTCCACTGCAGTAGAGGCATCGAACTGTTTGGCTCCGAAGCAAAAAGCTAACTGTGCAATCGCTCAGCTGCTCGTTAAATACCCGCGCTAACGAGGCCGCGCAGCTGATGCAAATGATTGCACGCCAATGTGCATTGGCCTGTTTTAGTTTCACTCTAAGTAGATTGGCCTCTCTAGCGAGATTCCTATTGGTCAGTCATGACCTACGTTGTAGTGACTGACCGATCGGGAACAGTTATTTATATTTTTATTTCAGGATTCTTTAATGAATAGATATGTCAAAAGAACACAATTTATCTGAAATAGAAAGCTTTTGTAACATTAAACACTACCGTTCAAAAGTTTCGGGTCAGTAAGATTTTTTTTGGGGGGGGGGTAAATAAAATAAATCAATACTTTTATTAATCAGGGATGAATTAAATTTATCACAAGTTAGTGTAAAGACATTTATAATGTCAGAAAAGATTCTATTTCAAATACATGCTGCTCTTCTAAACTTTCTATTCATCGAAGAATCCTGTAAAAAATTGTAGCCTACACAACCTTTTTCAACATTGATAATAATAACGAATGTCTTTTTAGCATCAAATCCGCATATTAGAATGATTTCTGAAGGACGTGATACTAAAAACTGGAGTTGCCTAATGATGCTGAAAATTTAGCTTCGATCACAGGAATAAATGACATTTTAAAATAAGTCGTTAGAATAGAATAGAATAAATAGAAACAGTTATTTTAAATTGTCATAATATTTAACAATATTAGTCTAATACAATGCTAAATCAGATGTATGTACAATATTTGTGTACAATAACGTTGCGATTTCAATACAATATTGCCTACATTGGGTTTAATTGTCGTTTATTGAGATCTACCAATGTATATTGTTAGTGCTGAGAATTTCCACAGAATATGTTCATCAGTAATTGTATGTCAAGCAGGGACACGTTTGTGTAATTTGTTTTGTGATTTCACCGGAACGAATAGAGAGTCTCTGCTACGGTATAAAGTGATAGATAGAAGCACGTGTCCGTGTGAAGAGAGAGTGTGCGCGCCACAAGAGAACACACTGTATCCGCGCTACAGATAGCAGCGGGAACGCGCACTACGAGCACTTGATTTAAAAACAACACATTTCAGCACTAGATCGCGTCGTCTTTAACAAACTAACGAAATCAATGCTCTGCTAGTTAACTGGAGATGTTTTATTTATTTGTATTAGGTACATCCGTGCTGTGAGATGTTTCAAAGAGTGCTAGGACAATATCGACCCTGGCAAAGAGTGGCGAGGACATGTCCCACGTGTCCAACAGGAAACACTGATATATATTAATTTCTCCTGTTACAGTATCGCTTGGGTACGAAAGCACATGCTAAACTCATAAATGTTGATCATGTTTTATCAGTGTAATGATTGTTGTCAGTGTGACTTACTGAACTGATCTGGATTCTGTAACCACAGGCAGCAGCTTCTGAAGAACTTCATCTGCTGTATTTTGTTCTCCAATAAACTTATTTAGATCAAAAACATCCATCTTCTGCTCTAATGTGAGCAACACATAAACCAGAGCTGACCACTGTGAAGAGGAGAATTTGGTTTTTCCTATTCTTCCAGATGTCAGATAACGTTGTATCTCCTGCATCAGAGAATCATCACCCAGTTCATTCAGACAGTGGAACAGATTGATGGATCTCTCTGGACAGCGATTCTCCCTGATCTTCTGTTTGATGAGCTGAACGGTTTCCTCTTTGTTGTAGGAGCAGCTTTCAGTCTGTGTCAGTAGTTCTCGTAAGAGAGTCTGATTGGACTCCAATGAGAGACCCAGAAGGAAACGCAGGAAAAGGTCCAGATGTCCATTCTTACTCTGTAAAGCCTCATCCACAGCTCTCTGATGCAGCTCAGATAATGAATGATATTTCTTCTGGTTTAAGATTTTAGAAAATAAACTTTTTTTGGTTTTGTCAAACACATTTATGTTCTCATGTGCATAAAGAGCTGCTAGATGTTCCTGGATGCTCAGATGAACAAAGCAGAAGACTTTCCCCTGATACAAGCCCAACTCCTCTCTGAAGATCTGAGTGCACAATCCTGAGTAGACTGATGCTTCTGCCACATCAATGCCACACTCGCTCAGGTCTTCCTCGTAGAAGATCAGGTTGCCTTTCATAAGCTGCTGGAAAGCCAGTTTCCCCAGTTTGAGAATCATGTCTTCATCTTTCACTCTCTTCTCATAGTCCTTTTCATGTTTGATGTTGGTCTGAATGATCAGGAAGTGTGTGTACATTTGAGTGAGAGTCTTGGGAATCTCTCCTCTCTCTGCTTCACTCAACATCTCCTCTAGAACAGTGGCTGAGATCCAGCAGAACACTGGGATGTGGCACATGATGTGGAGGCTCCTCGAGGACTTCAGGTGTGTGATGATTGTATTGGCCAGACTCTGATCACTGATTCTCTTCCTGAAGTATTCCTCCTTCTGTGGGTCACTGAAGCCTCGTACCTCGGTCACTCGATGGATACACTCAGAGGGGACGAGATCCGCTGCTGGTGGTCTGGAGGTGATCCAGATGAGAGCCGAGGGAAGCAGATTCCCCTCAATGAGGTTCATCAGCAGCTCGTCCACTGAGGCTGATTCAGATATATCACACAGTTTCACTTTGCTCTTAAAGTTCAGAGACAGACGACACTCATCCAGACCATCAAAGATGAACAACACTTTATATTCACCACTGGATATTTCCATTTCTTTAGTTTCAGGGAAAAAGACATGCAGAAGATCTGAAAGACTGAGTGTTTTGTCCTCCATCAAGTTGAGCTCTCTGAAAGCGAGTGGAAATATGAGCTGGACGTCCTGATTCTCTTTCCCTTCAGCCCAGTCCACAATGAACTTCTGCACAGAGACTGTTTTTCCAATGCCAGCGACTCCCTTTGTCAGCACAGTTCTTATGGGTTTGTCTTGTCCAGGTAAAGGTCTAAAGATGTCACTGCATTTGATCGGTGTGTCCTCTGTTGCTGCTCTCCTGGACTGTGTCTCAATCTGTCTCACCTCATGCTCATTATTGATCTCTCCACGTTCACTCTCTGTGATGTAGAGCTCTGTGTAGATCTCATTCAGGAGTGTTGGGTTTCCCTGCTTTGCTGTTCCTTCATACAGACACTGAAACTTCATCAGGATATTTGATTTAAATGTGCTTTGGACCAGTTGCGGATCACGACTGAAAGAATAATTATTAGATTACAACATAAAGACATAAAAGTGATAATAAAATATCTTTATGTAGACAGACATGTTGTACCTCAGATTAGATGACTTGTGTCTTCCCCTAAATGTTCCTTGAGTGTCAATGGACTGTTCACTAATTATAGACAAACATGGACAGAAAAGAGACAATACAACTGAGTCGAGAAAATAGACAAGAATTAAAATAGAGAAATTATATTTCACCTCAACCAGAGATCCCTGGATAAACATGTTACTTTGAGTTATTTTTCTGGTGAAATAAATTAAGAAATCAAGAAAAAAGTAAATATTAATCCATGGCATTTCATATTTTGGCTGAGTAATTTATTATTTTGTAGAGGGGGGTCAAAACAACACATAGATAGGTAGATCATCTATTAGTAACATTTTATTTCATCATTCCTTGTTGCATTATATGCAAATGGTGAAAATTCAAAAGAAAGCATCTTAGAAGCACCTTTCATGTTTATTTTTTTTCAAAGTGTGTGAAGACTAAAATTTCATGTTTTAATATTATTTCATTATTTCATATTATGTATCTGTATTATTATTCTTTATTAATATTCATAATCAGTTGTATTATCCTATGAAGTTTAAAATGCATGAGTAGACTAGATTGCATGGACATGTGTTTAAGGAACATATTTTAGACACAAGGAGGGTAGCTGGGAGGATTATGTATTTTGCTTAAAGGAATGTTTAAATTGCAATGTTCACTTAGCAGAGATGTTCCAATGATGATTATACTTCAAATTCGTACAGTTGGCATGCTCTTTGCAAGGAAAGGAATGTTTCAACTGATGCAAATGTACCAAAAATGTATAAACTGGAGAAATAGTTTCTTAATGTGGATAGTGAATTGTACCATGTGTACGCATTAGGTATACATTTCATCTTTAAATATAAGCAATATGTTTTTCTACCTTACAAGGTAGTTGAAAGTCGCTCAGTTGTGTATTTAAGCTCAAACTTACTGTACTACAGCAGAGAAACACGGAAACTCATAGACCTGGCATGAATATAACATATTCTCAGAGTTTCTCTCCTGACATATAAGAATAAAGATTTTTCTTGGCAAGATAACTGGTGTCTGGTCCTGTGAATCAAATAATAACGGGGGAAAGGCTTAATTCCAAGTCTACAATCTGGCGTCACGAACAAGGTTTGCGTCTTCAGGCATTTGTCTCAATCATTCAAGGTAAGACTATTTCTTTCTAAAATAATTCTAAGTCTGCCTGATGATTACACATTGACTGAAACTGCTTAAAAGAACTGTGTTATTTAAAGTACCAGTTGTGTTGCCAATGAATATATGTCAGACATAGTAAAAAAAGAAAAATATGGAATTTAATAATTCAATTAAATCCGGCTTATTTAAGTTGCTCTGATCAGTAAACCTCTAAAATATTTGAATGATGCTGGGGTAAAAGTGGATCTTTTTTAGAAAGAAGACCATATAGAATTAGCTATAAGACGGTTAAGCTAGGAAAATTTAGCTTGGTTACGTATATTTTAAAGTGGTTGGAATATGGTGAGACTTCAATTAAGGGCAGAGTTAACTCTAAAATATATCCAACACACTGAAGACTGGGACGACCCCTGGGTCTTTGGGTCTTTGAGGTGGAGCAGAAGGTCAAGGTCCATCATATAAACAAGTCAGTGCGAAAAAACCATGATGAAACCTCTCAAGGGAAGACGTGGACAGAAGCACAAGTCCGTCAGCTCATAGAAGGAATTATGCGTCCGCAATAGGAATCAGCGGCACCCTGTATTAGAAGGAAAAGAGACAATCGTCTTTTCATCAGTGCATTAATAGGGGGCCACCCAAGTGACATTTTGGTTGACACAGGAACGTCTCGGTTACGTTTGTAACCCTCGTTCCCTGAGTGGGGAACGGAGACGTTACGTCGGAATGACGACGAAATGGGGTTTCACTTAGAAAGCCTATCAACTTAGAGTATTAAAAAACGAGCCAATGGCAAAGAAATGCCATGGGTCTGCGGAATTTGCATGACGTAACTCCGCCCCACCTCGTGGGTATAAAAGGGGGACGCCGGCAACATGCAGTTATGTTTCTTCGCTGAGGAGCCAAGACTGAACTCAGGCGATCCCCGCGGTACAGCGGAAGTGGCAGGAAGACGTAACATCTCCCTTCCCCACTCAGGGAACGAGGGTTACATACGTAACCGAGACGTTCCCTTTCGTGGTCACTCCGAGTTACGTCGGAATGACGACGAAATGGGGTTAACAGTCTAATCACGCCACCTTCACATCTGTCTTCCAGTGCCCTGCGTAAATCTGAGACCCTTGTGTGAGACTAGCACGGATGAAGGACTCCTATTTAACACAGGAATACCAAGGTACACTGGGATGCATATCTCATAGTTTAGAGGAAATATGCAATTAACACCAACCCAGAGGGGGGAGGGGGCATTTGGAAATACACATATGACCCGAAGGAAACATATGGAGAATACTGGGGTGTCCAGCCTCAGGTGGAATATTTGCCAAGGGACAGACACATGCTCAGAGAGGCTTACAGTGGAAATACACATGTGGGGCTAGCTCCGGGGAGGGACCATGCACACGGGAGGCACCTAGCCGACGCACAGGCAATAGACACTGGCGCTAGCATCAGGGGTGCTGGAGGAACTCAGGGCTTGCGGAGAAGCTCACCTGAGGAGAATATCGCACGTATCCAGTCCGTGGAGTGGAATGGCGAGCAAGCGAAGACACCTGAGCGGGTCCAGTACTAGCTAGTTGAAGCGAGTACATGAAAGGAAACTGGCTCCACTCGGAGATTGTAGAATCTAGCGAATGTGTTAGGTGTTGCCCAGCCTGCAGCTCTGCAGATGTCTGTTAGCGAGGCGCCATGCGCTAGAGCCCAAGAGCCCCGGGTGGAGTGGGCAGTCACACCAAAGGGGCACGGTCGACCTTGCTGCTGGTATGCCAAAGCAATGGTGTCCACTATCCAGTGAGACAACCTCTGCTTGGAGAGAGCCTTTCCTTTCAGCTTCCCACCATAACAGACAAAGAGCTGGTGCGCTCTTTGGAAGTGATGGTAGCCACCACCGCTGGTGGTAGGGTACTCAAACCTGCCTCGTCCCGTCCAGGAGCCACACGTGGAGGTTCCAAAGATCGGGACGAGGGTGCCACAGGGTGCCCCGTCCCTGAGAAAGGAGGTCCTTCCTCAGAGGAATTGGCCAAGGAGGTGCTGTCGCGAAGAGCACCAGTTTGGAGAACCAAGTCCGGGTGGGCCAGTACGGCGCAACCAGAAGGACCTGCTCCTCGTCCTCCTTGACCTTGCGCAAAACCTGCACAAGAAGGCTCACTGGGGGAAACGCATATTTGCGGCCCCGCGGCCAGCTGTGCGCCAGAGCATCCGTGCCGAGCGTGCCCTCGGTCAGGGAATAGTACTGGTCGCAATGGGTCGAGTCGTGGGAGGTAAACAGATCTATCTGTACGTCCCCGAACTGGTCCCAAATCAGCTGAACCGACTGGGGATGGAGTCGCCATTCTCCAGGGAGGGGCTGAAGCCGTGAAAGCTCGTCGGCTGCACAGTTCAGGGCTCCGGGAATGTAAATGGCTCGAAGCGGCCTCAGATGCTTCTGAATCCATAAGAGGAGGTGGCGAGCGAGTTGCGACATACGGCGGGAGCGTAGACCCCCTTGATGGTTGATGTACGCTACAGTGGCGGTATTGTCTGATCGGACTACTACGTGTTGACCCTTGAGCAACGCCCGAAAGCGGTGCAGAGCAAGGCGTACTGCCAGCAACTCGAGGCAATTGACATGCCATAGGCGCTGGGGTCCTGTCCAGGAGCCTGCGGCAGCATGTCCATTGCACATGGCGCCCCAGCCCGTGGTGGAGGCATCTGTTGAGACAACAACATGCCGGGAAACTCGTTCCAGGGGGACACCTGCCCTGAGAAAACTGAGGTTCGACCCCGTGATGAAGGTCTGACGGCAGGTCGGAGTAACTGATACTCGGAGCGTGCCTTGTTGCCATGCCCACCTCGGGATTTGGTCTCGAAGCCAAAGCTGAAGCGGTCTCATATGAAGCAATCCGAGCGGCGTCACCGCGGCTGCAGATGCCATATGACCCAGGAGCCTCTGAAAATATTTCAGTGGAACCGCACTCTTGCCCTGAAATTGTCTCAGACAAGTCAGCAGTGACTGAGCGCGCTCGCTCGTAAGCTGCCCGGACATGGCGACCGAGTCGATGTCCATACCGAGAAAAGAGATCCTCTGCACGGGGCAAAGTTTGCTCTTCTCCCAGTTGATCCGAAGGCCCAGACGAGCTAGGTGCCGGAGCACAAGGTCCCTGTGTTCGCAAACCTGGTCTCGAGGGTGAGCTAGGATAAGCCAGTCGTCGAGATAGTTCAGGATGCTAACCCCTTGAACCCGAAGGGGAACAAGGGCTGCCTCGACGACCTTCGTGAAGACGCGAGGAGACAGGGCTAGCCCGAAAGGGAGGACCGCGTACTGGTATGCCTGCCCCTCGAAAGCAAACCGGAGGAACGGTCTGTGTCGAGGAAGAATGGAGACATGAAAGAAGGCGTCCTTCAGGTCGATTGCTGCAAACCAATCCTGGGGCCGAACACATTCGAAAATGCGTTTGGCGGTGAGCATCTTGAACGGCATCCTGTGAAGGGAGCGGTTCAGCACGCGCAAGTCCAGGATCGGTCGTAACCCACCGGTTTTCTTGGGGACAATGAAGTAAGGGCTGTAGAAGCCGGACCTCATCTCGGCTGGAGGGACAGTATCGATTGCACCCTTCGCCAGCAGGGTGGCAATCTCTGCTCTCATGATGGGGGCATTGCCACCGACCAATGTGGAGCGGACTCCCCTGTAGCGGGGAGGAGACCGTGCGAACTGAATCGCATAGCCGAGCCTGATGGTTCGGGCGACCCAGCGGGACAGACGGGGAAGCTCTAGCCAGGCTCCCAGGAACTGAACCAGCGGGGTCATGCAAACCACAGGCGTCCCCCCAGAGGGGCAGCGAAGCGGAGTAACTGGCCCAGACATGGACGGCATAGCGGCCCGGTGTGGGGGCACAGTTAACAACCGCGCCCTGGCAGAGGGGGCCAGGGAAGGACCAGGAAGGTCGTCCCGCGGGGGCCTGCTCTGCCAGGGGTCTGGCGACAGAGCGGGACAAGGGCAAAGCGGTCCATGGACGGCACGCCGTGTCAACCGACTCTGGGACAGAGGGGGACGAGGAGAGCACGGCTTGGGGGCGGCGCTCTGTGTCGTCCGAGAACTCTGTGAGCTCAGGGATGAGGGGATTGTTTCTTTCTTTAACCACATTAGGGTGCTGCCCACCCGTGGGTGAGCAGCGGGGAGTGGAAAACAAAAGATTCTCCACCAGGGGAAGGAGTGGTCATGCTACCATCTCCTGAGAAACAATCATCATCCCTGAGCAGCCCGTCTCAGGAGCGCCGCTTAGCCCGGCGCTTGGCGGGGGGCAGGGCTGGAGAGGGCTGTGGCGCCTTCCTACGGCTTCCTCCGCGACTGGGCCTGAGTGAAGGCTGCTGCTTTGGCCGAGCGGGAGGGGCGGGAGCCTTAGGAGGGCACCCTCGGCGGGAAACAGGCTGAGACGTCTGCCCGGCCGACGTCGAGGCAGCAGCGGGTCGGCGGGGCAGAATGTGTTTGATGGCCTCAGTCTGTTTCTGTGCAGTTGAGAACTGTTGGGCAAAATCTTCAACTGCGCTACCGAAGAGGCTGGCCTGGGACAGGGGTGCATCGAGCAGACGAGTCCGCTCGGTATCCCACATGTCGGCCAGGTTCAGCTAGAGGTGTCTCTCCTGCACCACCGAAGTGGACATCACCAGGCCCAGGGAGCGCGCGGCTACCTTCGTCGCCCGGAGGGCAAGGTCGGTTGCGGCGCGCAGCTCATCAAAGAGCCCTGGGTCTGTCCTACCCTCGTGCATGTCTCTGAGCATCTGGGCCTGGTAGACCTGCAGAGTGGCCATCGCATGCAAAGAAGCAGCTGCCTGTCCCGCCGCTCTGTAAGACTTCGCCACCAGAGTAGACGAAAATCTACAGGCCTTGGATGGATGCTTAGGCTCGCCACGAGAAGAAGCACTCTGAGGACACAGTTGCATCGCAACAGAGCGTTCAACCGGGGGAAGCCCAGTGTACCCACGGGCAGCTGCCCCATCGAGGGGAGGAAAGGCGGATGAGACCAGCGAGCGGTCCCGAGAAGACAGGGGGGTCTTCCAGGACTTCGAGATCTCATCATGCACGTCCGGGAAGAAAGGTATTGGGGTTTGCCGTGGACGTACCTAAAAACCAATCGTCCAGCCGCGAGCGCTCAGGACAGGGTGGAGGCCTCCACTCTAGACCGATGCTCGCGGCTGCCCGGGAAAGCATGGCCGTCATCTCCGGATCAGACTCAGGCACAACCGTATGCACACCGGAAGGTGGCAGCTGTGCTGAGTCCTCACTTCCAGAAGATTTGGACCCACCTTGTGATGCTGCTACAGACATGGCATCTTCCTCTGTAGCTTCAACCGAAACTCGCGGACCACCCGAAGGTCGACCCGCGGGAATCGGAGGTTCGCTAGCGGGCACCGTCACAGAAGAGGGGGGCTGGGGTCGCGGACACATAGTCGGCGTCTTGTTCCAGACGGTAACCCTCAGGTCACCCTGGCCACCAACCGAAGTAGCACCCCGCAAGGGAGCACTAGATCGGGGTGTGGATGAGGGGACTCTCACTCTGTGACGCGATGGTCATGTTCCCACAGAGAGAACATGAGTCATCCACGAGCGCTGCTCTAGCATGATCCATGCCCAAACATACTAGACAGCGCTCGTGCCCATCAGAGTCAGACACTAATCTGCCGCAACCAGAAGTGCACGGGCGAGGCATCTTTAAAAAGACGTGCCGCGTGCAAGCTCTTTTATGAGAGAAACACTCTGAGTGTTGAAGCGCCCGGGGAGACACGCACTCACTAGCAAACCACTGCACAGATAAGCAGGAAGCACGTGCTCGCTGGAGATCGCCGTCACACCAACACCAGAGGAACTCGTTTGTGAAGCTGACAATTCAGAGATGGCTTGTGGAGTGAAGAGAAACTCTGGGCTCCGAAGCGAAAACATAATTGCATGTTGCCGGCGTCCTCCTTTTATACCCACAAGGTGGGGCGGAGTTACGTCATGCAAATTCCGCAGACCCATGGCATTTCTTTGCCATTGGCTCGTTTTTTAATACTCGAAGTTGATAGGCTTTCTAAGCGAACCCCATTTCGTTGTCATTCCGACGTAACTCGGAGTGACCACGAAAGGGAACAGCTATTTCAATAACAAATATGACCTACATACAACAGATGAAACTATGGAAGTTGAAGGAGTTGGAGGAGGTATCACTAAATTTCACAAGAGTATACAAGTTCCTCTGCGAATACATTAAGATGAAGTCTTATGGACATCTTTCTGGGTGGGGCCGAATTCACAAGGAAGCCTTATTGGCATGGACATTCTTCCATTGTTAAACATGATCATATTTACTGACAGTCGTCAGATCGCTACAACAGCTGGGATAATACCACACGAAGATCGCACATGTAATCTAAGGTCTGTTGGTACAGCAAAACCAATCATCAGAGATTGGGGAAAATACTGTGTGCGGGGTCTTCTGTGCAGTTTATATCCAGATGTTAGGGCTAAACACAAATTGGATTGTGGCAAAGCCAAC
This sequence comes from Meda fulgida, assembly GCA_030578275.1. Classification (NCBI taxonomy): domain Eukaryota; kingdom Metazoa; phylum Chordata; class Actinopteri; order Cypriniformes; family Leuciscidae; genus Meda; species Meda fulgida. Next base: position 32,780,158 of record CM060634.1, read on the forward strand.
ATTGATCCCATTGTTACTGAGGGACCAATACATGCCCTTCATAAACAATACCCCATCTGACCTGAAGCAAGACAAGCAGTGGAAGAGATAGTGGCAGATTTGGAAGCTGAAGGAATCATCAGACAAACTTCATCTACCTTTAATAGTCCTGTCTGGCCTGTCAAGAAATCGGACAACTCCTGGAGATTAATCATTGATTACACAAGACTTAACAGTGTAACACCAAAACCAAATCCTATTGTGGCAAATCCTGCCACCATTCTGAATGATATTCCAGGAAATGCAAGAATTTTGACTGTACTAGATGTACTGTAATACATGGCTGCAAAAAACCTGCAATATTAAAGGAGTGAACTTCATTGACAACTTCAATCTTTTCTGGAGTCAGAGGCAACTGTTTCAACAGGATGGCCACCACCCAAACAAACTTGGTTCAAGAGTGCTAAAGGACAATATCTACTTCTCCCTCCGTCATCCTTCTGCAATGTGTGCCAATCTACTCAACCTGAATGGCACACACACACCTGGATACAGTATAAATGACCACAGGATTTCACTTCAGCACCTGAATGGGCATGCGGTTGACACATCACACAAGGACAATGATAACACCACTCAGCCACAACAACCTCTGCTCACGGACACAATCTCAGCTGAGCCCTGCCCACAGAGCTCACCACAGACAGACTGTGACATACTAGCACTGCTCCAAGATTCAGCACCCATGGACAACTTTCTGGAAAACAGCGAGGGAAACCAGGACAGCATATTACAGCCTACGATAACACCAGAGCAACAGCCCCTCTCACCAGACACGTTCTCCATCTCTCCATCATCTCCACTTCTGTGCTTCTCAGAGAAAATGGTGTATGCTGGAACTAGACTATCCCACTCTTTTGCTGCAAGCCCCCAGATACCAACCAAAAAATGGCAGGCCCCACAACCACCAAAGCCTGCAGGCCCAGCTCGCCCTCCCCCTCCTCCTGTGAGAGCTCTTCGGCCTCTGCCACAGCGCCAGGGCACACACCCTCCTCCAGCGGCTCGAGGTGAACCAAAAACAACTGATACCAGCTCTCAGTGATATGTGCCGGGTCCCCGCTATGATAACAATAACTTTCTCAAATGTTTACAGAACAAGCGGGAACCCAGTGTGCCTGCATCTTTAACTTTCTCTGTTGCTGTTCGATTACATGATAGAAAGTCTAAGGCCTTCAAAAGCCGTACCGCAAACCCATCTAATCTGGTGCCTATTACACGCCAAACTAAGATTGCTGTGGGGACAAAAAGTAAGACTGTTAAGTTAGCACTTTTAAACATCCGCTCACTTAAAAATAAATCACTTCTAGTCAACGACTTAATAACCACATACAACCTGGATTTTATGTTGCTAAATGAAACTTGGCTAGAAGACAGCTGCAGTGCAACAGTCCTCAATGAAACAGCCCCTCCTAACTTTACTTTTATGAGTGTGTGCAGAGCTGTCAGAAGAGGTGGAGGTTTAGCTGCTCTTTTTAAATCTGTCTATCAATGTAAGCAAATATGATTTGGGAATTACCCGTCTTTCGAATATCTGGGTATTGTGTTAAAAGGTGCTCCACGCATTTTACTTATCATTGTTTACAGGCCTCCAAGATACTCTCCAGCCTTTGCTGAAGACTTTACAGAACTGTTATCAACAATTTCTTCAGAGTTTGATTAAGTTTTGCTATTGCTGGAGATTTTAACATTCACATAGATAATGCAGAAACCAATTTGGCAAAAGAAATTAAAACTGTTTTTAAAACTTTTGATCTGACTCAGCATGTACATGGACCCACACATAATCGTGGACACACTCTAGATTTAATTATCAGTAAGGGTCTAAACATTTCATTGATTGTTATTAAGGATGTAGCACTGTCTGATCATTTCTGTATTTTCTTTGATATATTTTCCTGCCATTGAAGCTAGATCTGTGTCTGTCAAGAAGAGATGCTTAAATGAGAACACTAGTGTACTATTTATGAAGGCCATATCTTTAACACCAAGCATATCTGCTGACTGTTGATTTTCTCCTTGATTCTTTTAACTCAAAAGTTAAAAGTGTAATTGATGATATTGCTCCTGTGAAAGTCAGGAAGAAGAATGGCAGACAGAAAGCACCTTGAAGAAACTCAACAGCAGTGCAAAATATGAAAAAACAATGCAGAAAAGCAGAGCGCATGTGGCGGAAGACAAAACTTGTAGTCCATTATAACATCTACAAAGACAGCATCCATGCTTTCAATAAGGAACTAGGCAAAGCTAGACAGACTTTCTTCTCAAATATTATAAACAGCAATATAAACAACACACGCACTCTTTTTGCTACTGTAGAGAGACTGACAAACCCCCCAAGCCAAATTCCCAGTGAAATGCTCTCAGACAGCAAGTGCAGTGAGTTTGCTTCTTTCTTCTCTGAGAAAATCAATAATATCAGAAAGGTGATTAGCTCATCCTTGAGCCGCACTGGGGTCAGACAGATCAGACAACAGCCTGAGAAAGTAGTCACTATGTCTGATTTCAAAGAAATTGATGGCAAAATTTTGGAAGAAATCGTACAGCACCTTAAAACATCAACCTGCGCCCTTGACACACTTCCCACATCTTTCTTCAAAACTGTGTTACACAGCTTAAAAGCAGATCTCCTAGAAGTGGTAAATGCCTCACTTCTCTCTGGCAGTTTTCCGAACTCCCTGAAAACTGCAATTGTCAAGCCCCTCCTAAAAAAGAGCAATCTGGATAAGACCATATTAAACAACTATAGACCGATCTCAAATCTTCCTTTCATAGGCATGATCATTGAAAAAGTTGTCTTCAATCAGCTGAACAAATTCTTAAGCTCGAATGGATACTTTGACTACTTTCAATCTGGTTTCCGACCGCATCACAGCACAGAGACAGCGCTCATAAAGATAATAAACGATATTCGCTTAAATACTGACACAAGCAAATTATCAGTTCTAGTACTGCTCGACCTCAGTGCTGCATTTGACACTGTCGATCACAACATACTTCTTGACAGGCTGGAAAACTGGGTCGGGCTTTCTGGTATAGTCCTAAAATGGTTCAGGTCATACTTAGAAGGGAGAGGTTATTATGTGACTAGGAGAGCATAAGTCTGAGTGGACATCTATGACATGCGGAGTCCCTCAAGGCTCAATTCTTGGGCCACTCCTATTCAACCTGTACATGCTCCCAATGAGCCAAATAATGAGAAAGAACCAAATCTCTTACCACAGCTACGCAGACGACACACAGCTCTACTTAGCCCTATCGCCTAACGATTACAGCCCCATTGACTCCCTTTGCCAATGCATTGATAAGGTAAACAATTGGATGTGCCAAAACTTTCTTCAGTTAAACAAAGACAAAACTGAAGTCATTGCGTTTGGAAACAAAGATGAAGTTCTCAAGGTGAACGCATGCCTTCAGTCTAGGGGTCAAACAACTAAAAATCAAGTCAGGAATCTGGGTGTGTCTCTAGAGTCAGACCTTAGTTTCAGTAGTCATGTCAAAGCAATAACTAAATCAGCATACTATCATCTGAAAAATATTGCAAGAATTAGATGCTTTGTTTCCAGTCAAGACCTAGAGAAACTTGTGCATGCTTTCATCACCAGCAGGGTGGATTATTGTAATGGACTCCTCACTGGCCTTCCTAAAAAAAAACATTAGACAGTTGCAGCTCATACAGAACGCTGCTGCCAGGATTCTGAGCAGAACCAGAACATATGAACACATCACACCAGTCCTCAGGTCTTTACACTGGCTGCCAGTTACATATAGAATTGATTTTAAAGTATTATTACTGGTATATAAATCACTCAATGGCCTAGGACCTCAATACATTGCAGATATGCTCACTGAATATAAACCCAACAGATCACTCAGATCACTAGGATCACATCAGCTAGAAATACCAAGGGTTCACTCTAAGCGTGGTGAGTGTGCTTTTAGCTACTATTCCAGCCGCAGCTGGAACCAGCTTCCAGAAGAGATCAGATGTGCTCCTACAGTAGTCACATTCAAATCCAGACTCAAAACACATCTGTTTACCTGTGCATTTACTGAATGACCACTGTGCCACAGCATCTTGTCCGACTGTTTGTACTGTATTTTATCTAATGTTTTAATTATTCTGATTTTATTTGATTATTTCTGTTTTGTTTTAATTTCTTCTATGTAAAGCACTTTGAATTACCATTGTGTATGAAATGTGCTATATAAATAAACTTGCCTTGCCTTGCCTTGTTGGCTTTCTGGTCTATACCTATTAATGAAAGACCTCAAGAGAAATTAGCCTTCACAGTGGGCGCAAAACAGTATGCTTGGAACAGACTCCCACAAGGTCTTAATCTTTCTCCTGTTGTATTTCATAGAACTTTGGACCAGTTCTTAATGGAGCAAAAATCTGAAATTGAGAGTTCAGGAAGTGTTTGCCTCCAATACATTGATGACTTGTTGATTGCAAGCCCAGATGAAAACAGCCATTTACTCGCTCTGAATGTTATCCTATAAGCCCTTAGGAAAGGAGGATTCAAAGTCAACCCCGACAAAGCACAGCTGGCCAAAACCAAGGTTATCTACTTGAGCCAAGAAATATCTGTTGAGGGAAGGAGAATGACAACATAGCGTGTAGAGGCATTACGGCAACTCCCAAAACCTCTAACAGTTACAGGAATGCGGAAGGTGATGGGACTTTTCAACTATTGTCGTCAGTATATACCTGATTTTGTTAGCATCACTAGTCCTCTCATCGACCTGTACAAGGGAGGAAAGCCTGGAGTGGAACAGATAAACTGGACACCGGAAGCTGATGAAGCGTTTACTTCTATGAAAGAGAAACTGACTTCAGCCCCAGCCTTGGGACTTCCTGATGGACGATTGCCATTTCATTTGTGGACCAGGGTGGGAGATGAGACCTACTCAGCAGTACTGTGTCAAAAACCAGGTGATCAGTACAGACCCGTTGGATACTTTTCTACAAAGATTCCTGTCACTATGATTGGGCAACCATGATGTATACAAGCTCTCGATGGTGCCACATGGGCAGTGGATGCAGTTGAAAATCTGACAGGAGCACAAACTATCATATTGCACACAGTATAGGGACGCTGTTGAACAACACAAACATCAAGACCATAACTGACACGAGGAGAACAAAATGGGAAGCAACTTTGTTGAACAAGGATTTGAGAGTGGAAATCAGGGACACTTCTCTTAACCCTGCAACAATGATGCTGGAACCACACGAGGGAATACCACACGAGTGTGAAAAACAAGTAGAAGAGGAAAGTCTTGGTCCTGTTACTCCAATCCCTTTGGATCCCTTTGGTCTACAGTGTGCATGCCTGTAACTTAAAACATATGAAAGATATCTCAATATCCTTTTAGTTTTTGGTTCCTAACAGACTTTTCTTTTGATATATTTTTTTTTCTTGTTAAATTTTTTTTAAAGCCATCTCAATATGGCTCCATGTGCAGATTGTTCAATTTAACCCATTGTCAGTGATCAAAATCCAAATGTGGGTCACTTTGAATAGGGCTAATACTTGTGTTTGAAGAGGAATGAGTGAAGAAGAAATAATGTTGAAACTAGAAATGTACCTGTATTCATTTATAAAAATACAATAATTGAAAACTGTTATTTTGACTCCCCTCTACAAAATTGTGGATTACTCAGTAAATAATTGTTCATGGCATATAATACAGTTTGACGCTCATAACTGTTTATCATTCTTCTGAAAAAAATAACAATATAAAAAATGTATCCATAAAGTTCTGAAAGGTGGTTGATTTGACACAGAAATGACCCTACAGCTGATTTTACATGCAAGTAAACATCTCATAGAGAACCATCTATCTATCAATATATCTGTTTATCTATATGTCTGTCTATCTATTGTAAGACTGGAAAAACTGGAGGAACTGTAAGAGAGGGCTACTCTCTGAGAAAACAAAGGAAATTACCATTTGAACTCACCATTCGAGACGCAAGTCACACCTCAGAATCATTCTAATCTACATCTCTTTCCCTCGACCCCACTCCCCCCCACTCTTGGTGAGATCACCCAAACTCACACAAGAATCTTATGGGTTTAACGTGAACAATTATCATACAGTTTTATACATGTTTGGTATCATTTTAAATGTTTCAAGTGTGACTGGTACAAATTTCTCATTCCCAAAGAAGTAAACCAAAAGGTAATAAAGTTCTTAAGAGTTTAGAAATATCTCGCATACAGAAGGGTGTGTCTTACAGACAAATGGTCAGAAGGTGTTAATTCAATGCAAATTTCTTAGCAAATGGTTACCCCCAGTAAGGTGAATTACCACTGTGAACTCATGTTTACATTTGAAATGAGGTCTGTCTATATAATGAAATGCAACCAGAGCTCAGGGCCTTTTTCTGTAGGCCTACCTCAGATGAGCCCGAGACTCTCAGCCTCATGTATTTCTTAATGTCGGGTTTGCATATCTTTCTCTTATTCTAGAGCATTCGATGTTATTGTATTGATTATCTTTGAACTGATTACGAAATCAGCATGATACATTTACCTGATATAATAAATTGTAAACATTTGATTTTATTCTAACAGACTTTGTTATTATAGTTAATTAGTTAAAAAGAATAATCAAACATCCGCTCACATTTAATGATGCACAGATATCATTAAAACCTTTTCATTTATGGAGTCAGATGAAATAACGAGTTAAAACATGAGAAAATGTATGGCATTTAATCAAAAATCCCTTTGCCATGAGAAAAGGCGGAACATGCGTGAGACCTTCACCTAATCGAATGCCGCCACTTGGATCGATATAGACGGACTTACAAATTGGTGACCCCGGGACGTGATGTGGCAACAGATAGATTTCGCGCGCAATGTCCTTTCCAGCAAAGTATTGGGATTTTAAAATCAACACGAGGTTTGAACATCTCTTTCTTCCGCCGCTGTGGTAAGACAACCTTTTCTGCCCTTTTTAGAAGTGTTGAGAAAATGTTGTTTGCATTGTTACGGATCGGAAAGCCCTTTGTTTAGTCCGGAACCGAAACACGTGAGGACGTGATAGCGACGGCACAGATGAAGAATGAAAACCCCTGTTAATAGATTTGAAAGATAATCCTTGTTTGCCTACGCAACAAGAAACGAAACCTAAAATTGGAAAACATCTTCCAAATAATTTTCTGGTAGCTCGATGAAGAGCTGTAAAGTAAAGCCTAAAAGTTTTAAAATCAGCCGTCTGTTTTCACCATTGTTTTATGAGCTTGTTGAAACAAACCAGCAACACGTGAAGAGAATGAGCAAACGACAGAAAGAAAAATCTAAGTTTTTAAACGATCGGAAAACACGTGATTTTATAAATATAGGCAGGTCGATGCATTGTTTATGAAAAGCAAAATTTGGAAAAACAGGATGATATGATTTACAGGCTAAAAATCTTCTACAGATGCTAACATTACGAAGTCAATTTCTGAGTTACGTCTCAAGGATGGCAACAAACGTTTTACTGTGACCCCGTAAGTGTTCATCTGAATTTGACCCAGTGGTCAAGAGGCCAGCTGTAAGACTGGAAAAACTGGAGGAACCTATCTATGAAATGATGTACCTCAGCTCAGCTGATGTGTGTTTTCCCTTAAATGCCATTGGCTCCGCCTTAGACGCGTCACTCTTCATGGACACACAGCTGGACTCCGGTGAGATTGATCGGTCACCCTTAAACTGACTTTAATAGAATAGAAATAAAATAAAAGAGACAATAATTTACAGATTATATTACAGTACATGTAGATAAACCTCACATCTTTTACCACTGGTTTTTAATCTGTTGTTGTGTTTGTGTTTCCCAGTAAGTGGTGTAGTTGTGTTTAGTTTGGTTGAGTTTGTCAGTATTGTTCTGGTCCAGATTATCAGTGTTTTGTGGGTCAGTAGATGTTAGTGAAACATCAGGACTGAAGCTGTGGATCAGCGGTGAGAAGAGATCTGATCCTGTGCTCGACTCCTGCTATTGCAGCGCTTTATAATAGTGTGAGTTTTGATAAGTGGATATTTGCCAAATTATGCCATACATGCATTATTTGTGTGTTTCTGTGTTCTCTCTGTCTGTCTGTCTAAACAAATATGTTGTACCTCAGATCAGTTGATGTGTGTTTTCCCTTAAATGCCATTGGCTCCGCCTTAGACGCGTCACTCTTCATGGACACACAGCTGGACTCTGGTGAGATTGATCTGTCACAGAGACAATAATTCTTAGATTATATTACAGTACATGTAGATAAACTTCACATAGAGAATCAATCCATCCACCTATCTTTAATCTGTTGTTGTGTTTGTGTTTCCCAGTAAGTGATGTAGATGTGTTTAGTTTGGTTGATTTTGTCAGTATTGTTCTGGTCCAGATTATCAGTGTTTTGTGGGTCAGTAGATGTTAGTGAAACATCAGGACTGAAGCTGTGGATCAGCGGTGAGAAGAGATCTGATCCTGTGCTCGACTCCTGCTATTGCAGCGCTTTATAATAGTGTGAGTTTTGATAATAAGTTGATATTTGCCAAATTATGCCATACATGCATTATTTGTGTGTTTCTGTGTTCTCTCTGTCTGTCTGTCTAAACAAATATGTTGTACCTCAGATCAGTTGATGTGTGTTTTCCCTTAAATGCCATTGGCTCCGCCTTAGACGCGTCACTCTTCATGGACACACAGCTGGACTCCGGTGAGATTGATCTGTCACCCTTAAACTGACTTTAATAGAATAGAGATAATAGAGAAGGTAATCAACTTGGCTGATTTAACATGAAAATAAATCCCACATGAGAAGGTTGTCTATTAAGACAGTATGTTGAAGAGTGATGAGACTGTCCGAGGATAATGTCATATATCATCTAGCTGTCTACTGTATCTGTGTGTCTTTGGACAGTGTTTAAAGACCCTGAGCGTCTCCAACTACTGTATATCCGGCACCAGAATATGAACGAGACAACAGATCACTATACCAACCCTGGCAAACGAACACAACACCCTGTGCAGAAAATGAGTCTTCTATAACATTAAGATCATATGAAGATTGAAGTACCTGAATCCTGGAGAAAGATCTCCATCTCTGAATGTGTGTGTGTCGTCCATGATTCATTCAGTCTTAATGGAGCTGCTCGAGTAAGAGATCAGAAACACTCATTCACACACACTCAAATACAATACATTTGACATTTTCTTCAGTGTGTTTATGTAGACAAAATAAATCAGATTTATGATCAATAATTATCAACATTTCACTCCTGGTTTAATTTGATTTAGCAACCACGTTAATGAATGTTTAGAACTGGTATCATCTGGTACCCCATCTATTCAGCTAGTGCGTTATTTTAACGTGATGAAAACGGCGTTTCAATATTGATACGGCGGTCAAAAGCACACGAATTCTGAACCATTTGGCTTTCGATATTCACAGACTGCGTGTTCACACAAAACATGACGTCATGATTCATGAAAGCACGAGGTCCGTGTAAACAAAATCGCACGCTATAAAGAACCTGACAACACAAGGGCGCCTGATCAAAGAAAAATAAACCACCTTAACCAAGCACTGACAAAATACACAAGACAAGATTGAGTGAACACACACCCCGACACTGGACCGAAACCGAACTAGACATGTGCCAACACTGCAGAACACGAAATCCAGGGGGAGGAGTTGGATCCAGATCCAACTCCTCCCACCTTACATATACCTAAAACTACCCATCTCCACCCCCTGATCCCTAAACCCACCCCTAAACCTACCCATCTCCACCCGATCCCTAAACCCACCCCTAAACCTACCCATCTCCACCCCCTGATCCCTAAACCCACCCCTAAACCTACCCATCTCCACCCCCTGATCCCTGGACCCACCACTAAACCTACCCATCTCCACCCCCTGATCCCTAGACCCATCCCTAAACCTACCCATCTCCACCCCCTGATCCCTAAACCCACCCCTAAACCCTCCCATGTCCACCCCCTGATCCCTAAACCCACCCCTAAACCCTCCCATCTCCACCCCCTGATCCCTGGACCCACCACTAAACCTACCCATCTCCACCCCCTGATCCCTAAACCCACCCCTAAACCTACCCATCTCCACCCCCTGATCCCTGGACCCACCCCTAAACCTACCCATCTCCACCCCCTGATCCCTAAACCCACCCCTAAACCCTCCCATGTCCACCCCCTGATCCCTAAACCCACCCCTAAACCCTCCCATCTCCACCCCCTGATCCCTGGACCCACCACTAAACCTACCCATCTCCACCCCCTGATCCCTAAACCCACCCCTAAACCTACCCATCTCCACCCCCTGATCCCTGGACCCACCCCTAAACCTACCCATCTCCACCCCCTGATCCCTAAACCCACCCCTAAACCCTCCCATGTCCACCCCCTGATCCCTAAACCCACCCCTAAACCCTCCCATCTCCACCCCCTGATCCCTGGACCCACCCCTAAACCCTCCCATCTCCACCCCCTGATCCCTAAACCCACCCCTAAACCCTCCCATGTCCACCCCCTGATCCCTAAACCCACCCCTAAACCCTCCCATCTCCACCCCCTGATCCCTAGACCCATCCCTAAACCTACCCATCTCCACCCCCTGATCCCTAAACCCACCCCTAAACCTACCCATCTCCACCCCCTGATCCCTGGACCCACCCCTAAACCTACCCATCTCCACCCCCTGATCCCTAGACCCACCCCTAAACCTACCCATCTCCACCCCCTGATCCCTAGACCCACCCCTAAACCTACCCATCTCCACCCCCTGATCCCTGGACCCACCCCTAAACCTACCCATCTCCACCCCCGATCCCTAGACCCACCCCTAAACCTACCCATCTCCACACTCCACCCCTTAGATCTGGATCCAACTCCGCCCCCTGGATCTCGTGTACTGCAATGAGGTGCTGCTGGAAATCTGAACAAAAAACAGAAGGCACGCAGAAAAGAGCGCGCGCGGCTCGATTACACTCGCGAGACTATACACGACCACACAGAGACAAGACCATACAGGAGTGTCAGGACTGTCACAAAAGCGAGAAATAAACTAGACAGAAGTGACAGCGTCTGATGTTACTCTCAGCTTAGTGAAGGAGGTTTTACCAACAGCACACTTTGTACTTGATAAAGTCAAGCTCACATTTATTTACTCAGAAATTATATAAAATTCAAACAAAGTTTGAGACATGTAGAAAGAATGTTTATACCAAAACATTATTAAAGGTAAAGTAAAACTTTATAACCTCCCTCATCTGCCATACTTATAATTTTTGTAGTAATACAATAATAACTAGACGTCATTTGTCAGTAGCCTAACCTTATTTTTTAGTTGTGGCTTGTAGAAAGTTGTGATGATCCACCAATCTGTAATGATAATTATTCACCTATTCCCACCCTGGGATAATATTGATAATATAAAGAAATTCATGTTTCTTGAAGTTCTTCATGTTTAAGTTTTTAAATACTTAAAGAAAGTATTTCCTGGTTTCTGAAGTTAATGAGGAAGTAACGCAGCTCACCTGATTAATGTTCACTCACCTGGATTAAACTGCTGGGTTACTGGTTCTCGACAGCACCTGTTTCCCCACAACGTCAATTCCTGTAGAGGCAACTATAAATATTAATATTAAACACTTTGATGGTTGGTTTTTCTGAGGTAAAGAATCTTAATACGTCCTGGTGTAAAATGGCACACGGTAAAACTCTAAAAATACTTTCATTTCTGGAGGCAAAAGTTGCCAAACTAGTTTGAAGAGGAAAACCAGCAGATCCAGTTCAGTTATGAGTGAGTGAGTGAGTGAGTGAGTGAGTGAGTGAGTGAGTGAGTGAGTGAGTGAGTGAGAGAGAGAGAGAGAGAGAGAGAGAGACTTTGACTTTAAGCTTCTTTTAATTTACAGACACTTATAAAAAACAAATATTATTACAAGCATTTTATTAAAAAAAAAAGTCTACCTACATATACATAAATAGGTTATTTACTCACATTAAAATTAAAATTTATAACATATCATAACCTCTCTCTTCACTTGGTTGACATAAAAGACCTTTAATACCCCACAAAGAAAAAAAATAGTCATTTACAAATTCATAAAACTTGTACTCCAAAATGAACCTGCTTTTTACCAAAGCCTTAAGCATTTGTAAAGGATCAATTCCTCGATTAAGAAGTGCTTTATTCTTCCTTGTCAGCCAAAAGGCCATCTTAGCCTTACCAAACAAGAAATTAAGAAAAACTGTTTGTGTCCTGTTTGAGGCACTATATTTTGGTCCAAAAACAAAAAGTCCATTTGTAAAGTGAAAACCAAAACTATGACTCAATTCTCCTAATACACCAAACAAGTATTTTAGCCTTGAACAACCAATAAAAATATGAAAAACAGTTTCTGAAATTCCACTAAAAGAACACTCTTCCTCTTGCAGAGGATTCAAATGTGCCTTATATCTATTTGTTGCGATTATCCAATGTGAAATACGCCATTGCAAATCTCCAGTCCGTTTTTCAATTGGTTGCTTATATAAGGATCTCCAACTACCTTTTGGGGAAGTACCAGGCTCAACAAAATCAGTCCACTTAGTCTCTGGAAATTCTTTTAACGCTCTTAAATTGAGATATTTCACACAAACACAATAAAGAGCTTTCTTAGAAGTAATGTTAAAAAAACCAAGTTCAGGTGTCCTAAAAGAGAGCAGACTTCCTTCAAACTCCTGCCACTCTCCTACATCCACAGCCACACTGACCTTGGGGAAAACATTCTCCGATTTCTCAACTTTTAGTGGCAGAACAGGAAAAGAGACTCGAATCTCAGCCAACAGTTTTTGCACAGTTCGAACAGAACGGATGCCAGTCCTTAAGGCCAGTTCTTCTGCAGTGATCCACTGGTCATTTGACCTGAGATGGCAGATCTTATGGACTCCTGCTCTCACCAAACGTGTGCGCACAGTCTGTGACTCCAATATCGCACTGGGTAGGTGAGAATTAAAAATTAAAGGTTCTTCAAGATCCCAAAGACTCTGTGTTTCAGAAATCTCTCTTTCAACTATAAAAATCTGCCATGCATTGAATACTGAGGCATAAAAAGATTGGAGCCCACTAAGATCCATTTCCTTTAAATTCATTAAAAAGAGATGTCTCTCCAAATTCAACCGTGCCACTCGATTCAATAAGGCACAAGCCACTCTTATCCAGTTCTGAGACTGATGATACAGTAGTCTCTGCGCAGTTTGCAGTCTAAAAGCTGCCACTTTAGATTTAATATCCAACTGACTCTCGTAGCCAATGTTGTCCAGACCAGAAAAAATGTACAAACAATTTTTGGACTCCTCCAATAAAATCTTCTGGTGGATTCAAAACTGAATCTATGCCACAGGATAGAGGCGGCAAGATTATTTATGACCAGCACTCTTCCTCGATAAGACAGTTGAGGCAAAATCCAGTTCCATTTGGACAATCTAGCACAAACTTTGTCCTTCACACCTTCCCAGTTTTTTCTTTGGTAGTTTTCAGAACCCATAAAAATTCCCATTTGGGAAAAAAACAAACATTTTTTTCCCACTTAACATTTCCAGGGATAACTGGTAAAGGTTTTTTTTTTATAATTACACCAAAAGGCTTCTGTTTTACCCCAGTTGAGTTTTGCAGAAGATGCTCTCTAATACAATCCAATACTGTAATTAATAATATCAACATATTTTTGTTCTTTCACAATTACAGTAATGTCATCCCCATACGCAGTTAGTTTAACAGAATGAAGATCATCACCAATGCTTAAACCAGGCAGCTTTTTCTTAGTAGACATAGAAGTGGTTCCACTGCTAAAGCATATAGCTGACCTGATAGTGGACACCCCTGCCTGATACCCTTCTGTATTCTTATTGGTTGACTTAAACCACCACCAATCTTTAAAATAGAAGATACATTCATATACAATAGTTTGATCCAAGAAATAAAAACATTTCCAAACGCATGCAGTGTTTCAAACAGAAAACCATGGTCAACTCTACCAAAGGCTTTTTCCTGATCCAGGAACAAAAAACCTTTATCCTCTTCATAAAGTTTAGAGTATTCCAAAATATCTCTGATGAAAAAGATATTGTCACGTACTGTTCTTCCTGGAATACAATAAGACTGGTCTTGATGTATTATATCACCCAAAACATACTTCATTCTATTGGCCAATAACTTAGCTATTAGCTTATAGTCAAATGTCAGAATTGATACAGGCCTCCAGTTTTTTAAGAGATTCAAGTCTCCTAAGGTAACAGTGCCAACACTGCCCGTTGACAACTTTCCATTTCAGCTATCTGTTGTTTAATTTTTCTATTAGACAAGAAAGTAAATTGCTGACAAAAAACTTTTATTTGGGTCTTTCCTATTTCCCACCACTGTATCAAACTCTCAAAATCATCCTTTTGGGAAACCCACTCACTCCAAAACAACTCAAAATTTTCAACAAATCTTTGTCTTTTAACAACGCTACATTAAACTTCCAGTAAGGACTTTTACATTTTTGATTTGTCAAGGCAATATTCACTGTAATAAAATGATGATCTGATACACAACATGGAAAAATTTTACACTCCATTAATCTATTATTTTCTGTACGCTTGATATAGAGCCGGTCAAGTCTCGCTGCACTAATCCTCCCTTGTGAAACTCTTGAAGAATATTGTACGTCACACGCATCACACACATGACCAGCGTCGGCCATACAAAAAGTATTCTCGTCGCTTGATAAACGTAAGATTGAGCCACTGTAGTCACTCGGACTATTTTAACGATGTCTTTAAGAACTTTTCGAGGCCGGCAAGTTTCACTCCCTGAAGAAGCCTATGGAGGAGTGTGGAGGAGTGATCCAGCGCTCAGATTTCATCACAAATATCTTCATTCGTGTTGCGAAGATGAACAAAGGTCTGGAACAACATGAGGGCGAGTAAATACTGACAGTTTTCATTTTTGGGTGAACTATCCCTTTAAGAAAACATCTTCATCAGTTTCACAACACACATGTGCTCCAAATACTCACAACACAACCAAACGGGTTCGTCACTTGTATGGTTCCCCGGAAACATTTCCGTTGTGGTCTGTGTTACTTGCAGCGCGTTTCTGTATTTGTTGTGTTTGAGTATTTGGAGCACATGTGTGTTGTGAAACTGATGAAGATGTGTTCTTAATTTGCGGGTGTTTTTTCTATTTGCATGCGTCTTTTTTAGGTTGCAGCACGTTGAGCTCTCTCGGCCACCGTATTTATGTAACTTCCACATGTTGCATTTGACATGAAGAAATTGAAGTAAATGTACAATGTAGTTTTTATGTTTTGTAAAAAATATGCATTCAATGTAATTAACTTGAAAACCAACTTAAACTTTAAATTGCACATCCAATATGGTTTCTAAAGCAACTATTCAAGATGACATAAGTCTAAGGTAGATCAAACTAAATGCCTAGAGTTGCATAGAAGTGTAAATCATTTGAAATGAACAAACCTGGCAGAAAAGTTGGGAATGTGTACAGTGGATGAGGCTCAGTGACAGTCCTGCAATAACATAATACATTGCATAAAAGAAAAAAACAACACAAATTGTATGCTTCTTTTTCACGTCACTTTGATATATTTGACATTATTGTATAAAAAACGAAATTTAATTAGAAATAGTGACATTACACGGAAATTCTGGAAAATTAAATGTCAGGCAACTTGCAATTAAAAATAAAGAGAAAGATAAAACAGTGTTCACATTGTTCCTAATGAGCAGTCTATCAGGCAGAACCAGTTTGGAAAGATCTTATGTGTGTGTGACTCAGCACTCAGGCAGTGTTAGTCCTCGTGTTAGTTTACCATATATATATATATATGTATGTATATATAGGAGTTGAGAAATATGTTTGGGGAGTTACATTTAAATTAAGTACTGACACAACTGTGGCAACATAAAACAAATAACTAAAATAACTTATTTTATTTCAGACAAAAGCAATATTTGGTATGACTCAAACTTAACATGAGTCCATTTGGTGACACCAACAACTTTTACATATTTAAATTGTTAGATCAGGAATAGAAGCTTAGAAATCACAACTATAAACTGCATTTTACATTTATAGATATCTCTAATGCCCTCAATGGCTTTAATTATCAATTCAATCTGACAAACAAGCTATTTTTACCTAACAAAGATCTATTGAAAAATGTAAAACTTTTCTCACCAGACAATCTTTGGTGGTTAGCTGTACACTATAAAATCTGGGTAATAACAAGAAAAAATGGGTAATAACAAGAAAAAAAGTGCCTCAAATGTGTTTTCATGAAGGTGGAGCTCCAGAAAGGAGAGGTGCGCATGTGTTGGTATTTTTACATCCAGAAACACATGCAAAATTACATTGAGCTCCCCCTGTTGCTTATGATTCACATATCTGAACAGTACAGGAAGAATTTTCTACACCCAACAAAATTACTTGATATATCTTACTTGACATTCAACATTTTCCAACCAAAAGTTACTATGTTTAAAGATATTAACTGAAAATTAAGAAATGGTTTCTATTAGATGTTTTCAAACTGTCAAATTTCAAGAATGCTCTGAAATAAAGAGCAGAACACGCCAAGAACATAAATACTGAATAATTGAGCTTTAATTGTAATAATTGAGCGGTTTGTTTGTTTAATTTGTATTTTTGTCTAGTCGCGTGTATCCTTGTAGAGCTGTTGACTGGCCTGAGTCTGGTGTGCGTCATTCCCTCGCTTTCTCAAACATTTCCTGTCACTCTATATAAAATAAATGCAAAAAACATTTGTATAAATGAAACAGAATATTCTCTTTTGTTTGGAGCAACATTTTATTCGTACAATTACTCAATAGATCTTAGAATATTATTAACCATATCCAATGATATGTAAAAGTCAAAGTATGAACAGTTTTAGAGCTGAAACGTAAGGGAATGACAGGCATTCAGTTTAACCAGAAACCCAAGTGTGGCTTGTAATGTAATGTGAAACATTTACAAGCCAAAGAAGAATCACTGAAGGAATGTTGGGTTTGTGACATATTTATGCTGTTGACTGATTATTTTTCTTAATATTTGTGATCTTTGACAACACTATTCGAGAACTGAACTGAGCTGGACGATGACATCACTGTTTTCTCCTGAGCGCTGTATCAATGAATGATGTATGGGTAGGTTTACACAGAGATGTACAAAAACGGAAATGTTTTTCCCCCTCAATAATCAATAATGACAATAATCAAAATGATCCTCGTCCACATGGATCCGCGAAAACGACTAAAAACGCTGTATTATGCAGGCCAGACAAGTCTTTTGGTGAGGTCACTTCGTAAAGAAAGACTACGCGCCTGCGCACATATGCATTCAAACGCACATGCCTGTATACTAAACACGCAATACGCATGTGCGCGCCGTCACCGTTTTCACAGATTCACGTTTCTGAAGTTTACACGGAGACGAAAATGGTATCGTTTCAAAAACCCGTTTTGAAACCTGTTAAAAGGTTGCGTTCTCAGGCCACCAAAACGCCGTTGTCGTGTAAATGAAGGGCCAGAATGCATTAGATGTTTTTCTGTTTTCAGTTGATTAGTGTCGTGTAAGCGCCCCTTAAGTTAATAACTAATGATTTATACAACAGAAATGAATCAATAAAAAACTTACTGAAACCATAAAATGACTTTCTTCTAGATCTGTTGTACTGACAAAACAATCTTTATTTCCTGTTATCACTGTAAAGCTTCTTTGAAACAATCTATAATGTAAAAAGCACTCTATATATATATATATATAAAGGTGACTTGACTGTAAATCAGGATCATGCGCTGTCTGAGAGTCTGTGCTTGTGTCTTTGTTTACATCAGCATGAGTTTGAAAATCACATTTCATTGGTTCAGGCTCATGCCATCGAGAATTCGCTATGAATATTCACAGAGTTGGAAAGCTGCGCTTTAAAGCGAGCAAGCACCAGTCGTCGAGAAGCGAGTAAAGAATAACGGCATTTTTCAGGGACAAAAGAAAGGCACTCCTCTCAGAAAACACAAATAAAGATTCCTTTAGAAGTTTACAATTTTTCTCGATTGCTTAAACACCATAACCTGGTTTCTGAACTAAAATTTCAAAACCATAACACCATTTATCAAAAATTTGTTGAACTGTCACTGCAAAACTCTACACACAAATCCCTTCATTCCACATTGCCTACACCATGTTGTCATTTAGAAAGCACTAGCATTCAATATTGTTCACTCAAGTGAGCGCAGCTTCAGCTCATAGAAAAGGTGGAGGACACCAGAGAGAAGGAGGAGAGAGTGCAGTAGGGAGTGGAGGAAGAGGAGGAGGACGAAGGGCAAGAGTGTGGAGACGAGCGGTCTCGGATGAAATCCGTGCCACTAGTTGAGCTTGTCCTTGTCCATGCTGTGACTAAGAGAGCATGAGCAACGAGTTCAGCCAAACTTGATCATGTGCATCTTCAGGAAACAGGTCGTGTGCTTCATACTGCTCTCTACTGTGACTTTTGAGTACTGTACTCTGTGCTGTTACTACACATACATGTACTGGAGCTGATGCACTATATATACAGTAATGAAAAGAAATGCATCAAACTGCCTCACATACAAATAGTGTTTCTGTATGCTTCCATTTTGTAAGAAGGAAGTTACAGTAATCAGTAGGAGACAGACGCTGGAATGGAAGAAGCCTAGATATTTCAGTTGATGTGTGTCAGGGCTGGATCAGGGCCAACAGAACCTGTGATGTGCCGAAGACGGGGTGCTGGGGCCCAGTATTTTATTGTTGTTATTGTTGTTTATTAAGGAATAAAGATTTGCAAAAATATACATTTGTTTACTTTTGTTGTGTTCATCATGTGAAAAGGTTTTTTAGGGGGAGAACCACAAGCAACATAACTTTCATATTACTGTTTTTTTTAGTATTCATATAGCTATATATATGTGTGTGTGTGTGTGTGTGTGTGTGTGTGTGTAGCTTCATTTTGGCCTGAAAATGGGAAGTGTGGGAAATTGGGTAAGAAGTTATGGATTTGTGTTTAGAGTTTCGAGAAAAGGAGGCATAATTTCAAGGAATCAAGAAAGACTACTATTTCACATTTTATACATGGTGTGATTC
Organism: Meda fulgida; assembly: GCA_030578275.1. NCBI lineage: Eukaryota > Metazoa > Chordata > Actinopteri > Cypriniformes > Leuciscidae > Meda > Meda fulgida. The sequence goes on from CM060634.1 coordinate 32,799,341, forward strand.
ACAATGCCGTACATAAAATCATTTAAGAATGGTGAAAGGCAATAAATATGCAACTATACTTTGGGGACAAATTTGTGCTCAAAAGTCCTCCAGTTATTCCTGTAGCTGAAACAGTGGGAACACCAGAAACACAGGATCATGGGTTGGAATTATAAAAATGTATGCCTTGAATCAATGTAATGTAAGTGGCTTTGAATGAAAGCATTTGCCAAATGCATGTAAACAATATATGCATTATATTGTTTGACCTTTTCAACGTAATTGCGTATTACGTGACGTCACGAACGCGCATCACAGAACAGAGCAAGGCGAGCGTTTGTGCTTATAAAACTTAAACTTTTTTATGTATTTGTGAAATGACGGTGGTTTCGCTAGATAAGACCCTTATTCATCGTCTGGTGTCGTTTAAAGCCCTTTGAAGCTGCACTGAAACGCTCATCTGGACCTTGAACCGTTTGGACCCCATTGAAGTCCATTATATGGAGAAAAATCCTGGAATGTTTTCATCAAAAACCTTCATTTCTTTTCGACTGAAGAAAGAAACACATGGACATCTTGGATGACATGGGGGGAGTAAATTATCAGCTAAAGTTTTTTTTAAAAGTGAACTCATCCTTTAAATCTTTTTTTTCTTTGCCTTTTTTACGCCGTTTTCCCCCAGAGTTTCCCCGGCCCCCCAGCACTCTCTTGCGGCCCCTGAGGGCCCTTAGTTTGGAAACCCCTGCGCTAGAGGAGACACAACTGGTGAAAGATTTCTGTTTTAAACTCATTGCTGCTGGGCAGAAACAGATATCAGAGATCTGGTGTGATTTCTCTCTGCCTCGTGTGTGTTCGTGCTTGTGAAGTTTAGAGGTGACGCTTCAGGTTAGTTTGTGTTCTTACAGTCACACTTTCAATGCTCTGAACGATACGATACGTCTCTCGAGAGTCTGAAACTCAGCGTTTAAGTGTGTGAGAGAGACAGAAAGCAGAAGTGACATATCTCCTCCGATCACACAGTTTCCTCTCTCAGTTACACAGCGGAAGACGCCACTTCCTCACACACTCGACACACACACTCCTCCGACTGCCGACGCAGGTAAACACACACTGCATGCCTGCGTCCCTCTGTCCTCTGGTGCGGGATGGAGGCATTCAGCTCCAAGGACATGGCCATGAAGGCCCAGAAGAAGATCCTCAGTCACATGGCCAGCAAGTCCATGGCTCACATGTTCATCGACGACAACAGCAGCGAGGTTCTGGACGAGCTGTACCGCGTCTCCAAAGAGCACTCGGGGAACCGCGCCGAGGCCCAGAAGGTGGTGAAGAACATGATCAAGATCGCCGTGAAGGTGGGAGTGCTGTTCCGCCACGAGAAGTTCAGCGCGGATGAGCTGAGTCTGGCGCAGGACTTCAGGAAGAAGCTGCATCACGGAGCCATGACGGCCATCAGCTTCCAGGAGGTGCAGCTTTCACTTATTAATAATGTTTGCTTGATTATCCGTGAATTATGGTTCATTAAGTGCTACTACTGCTAGGGATGTGCTGATACCTCTCAAAGTTCTGCGTGTGCGTCGTCATTTCACACCAGACAGGAAGCGACTGCCGAGGACACCCTAGCAACCACACAGAACACCCTAGCAACTCTTTAATGCAGGATGCATTCTGATCGGCTGTCATGTTTTTATCATCCATCTTAGAGTTAGAATGTTTCTGTGTAAACGGGCCTTTAAGAATGAAGAATCTTATTTTACATGTTAGAAAACTGAAATATGTGGAGAAATTTACAAACAATGTGAACATTTTCGCTCGTTTGTAGCGGCCCGTTCTCACCAAGGACGATAACTGTAACGATAAAGATATTGTTTTACATACAAAGCAGTTCATACCAAAACTATAATTATAACACAGAAGAATCACTTTCAGATTTTATTCCCAGATGAACGAAAAAAAGACTGACAGCCAATCAGAATCCGACAGACTTTAAAGCTACAGACGGCAAAACTGCAGCGTTAGCTTATAATAAACAGAACAATATAGTGCGTTGATGCTGATCGTTATCGTACTTGGTGTGAACAGTCGGATAAAAGCGTATGCTAAATGTATGATAACTACAGTAAGATAACTACACATCAGCGACATAAATTAATTAACTAACCATCCTGAAATGTCCTGTTCATTCGACATGTTGTCACTTCTTCTTGAGTCTCCATCTTTGTCTGACTCCGGTTTGAACATAAAAAGCTAAAAGTTTTTGAAATGTTCAGTGTGTCTGTGTGAGGTCATCAGAGCTGCTAACACACACAAGCTCTTGAAACTCCGCCTCTTTTCCGGGAGCAGCAGCTCATTTGCATTTAAAGGGACACAAAAACCACATGTTTTGCTCACCCGCAAAAAGAAAATTTGAATGGGGTATTAAAATCTGTGGGGTATTTTGAGCTAAAACGTCACATACACTCTCAGGGCACATCAGAGACTTATTTTACATCTTGTGAAAAGGGCATTATACCACCCCTTTAAAAAAAGTTGTCGGCCACCGCCAGCATTTTTATGATCATTTTCATAAAACTTTCATGTTCCCATAATATTTGTTGTATGAATATCTGAACATGCAATAATATCAAAAGAAAAAACAGACTCTCTGCTTTAAACAAAATTACTCTAGCTTCGTGCATTCTTTTTTTATCAACACCTGAATGTGTTTCGTGTATCGTTTCGTAAAACAGCAACATTTTAAACAAAAGGCTGAAAAAACATGTTTTTGTCAAAGACTACTTACAGAGCGATGATCAAAACACGGATTAAGTAGATCGAGTCCATCAACAGCATTAGGCAGATTTGATTTACCGTATTTCACTTTGATTTACCGTATTTCACTCAGTGACATTAGGCAGATTTGATGTACCGTATTTCACTCAGTGACATTAGGCAGATTTGATGTACCGTATTTCACTCAGTGACATTAGGCAGATTAGATTTACCGTATTTCACTCAGTGACATTAGGCAGATTTGATTTACCGTATTTCACTCAGTGACATTAGGCAGATTTGATTTACCGTATTTCACTCAGTGACATTAGGCAGATTTGATTTATCGTATTTCACTCATTGACATTAGGCAGATTTGATTTATCGTATTTCACTCAGTGACATTAGGCAGATTTGATTTATCGTATTTCACTCAGTGACATTAGGCAGATTTGATTTACCGTATTTCACTCAGTGACATTAGGCAGATTTGATTTACCGTATTTCACTCAGTGACATTAGGCAGATTTGATTTACCGTATTTCACTCAGTGACATTAGGCAGATTTGATTTATCGTATTTCACTCAGTGACATTAGGCAGATTTGATTTACCGTATTTCACTCAGTGACATTAGGCAGATTTGATTTACCGTATTTCACTCAGTGACATTAGGCAGATTTGATTTACCGTATTTCACTCAGTGACATTAGGCAGATTTGATTTACCGTATTTCACTCAGTGACATTAGGCAGATTTGATTTACCGTATTTCACTCAGTGACATTAGGCAGATTTGATTTACCGTATTTCACTCAGTGACATTAGGCAGATTTGATTTACCGTATTTCACTCAGTGACATTAGGCAGATTTGATTTACCGTATTTCACTCAGTGACATTAGGCAGATTTGATTTATCGTATTTCACTCAGTGACATTAGGCAGATTTGATTTACCGTATTTCACTCAGTGACATTAGGCAGATTTGATTTACCGTATTTGATGATGCGTTTTTCTGCTTCTTCTTCTCCTGTGTTTGGATCAGGAGTTTCAGCTCTCTTTCGGGAGATGTGTAATAGCGGCACTACCGTATAACAGTGAAAACACAGAAAGCCGGAAAATTCTGTCAATGTCAGGGAAAGAGTTAATTACAGAAAAATGTGTGATTAATGTTTTTAATGGATTGAAAGCACTAAAGCATGAGTGTGTGCATCTGTCTGCGTCAGGTGGAGTTCACGTTTGATAAGAGCGTCATGATGGAGCTGCTGACGGACTGCCGGGATCTAATGCTGAAGCTGGTGGAGAAACACCTGACGCCCAAGTCTCTGGATCGCATCAGGCACGTGTTCAACCACTACGCGGATCCGGATCTGCTCACACACCTGTACGACCCGCAGGGGACGCTGTGGAGCAACCTGAGCAAGATCTGCAGAGGCCTGAACCGCATGATCGAGGAGGGCAAGCTCTGAAGACTCGGACTGAGACACGCTCGCGTCTGATTGGCTGATTCGCACTAGGCCCTCCGCATCATCCCAGCGTCAAAGGGAGATTTAAACGGACAGTTCACCCCAAAATGACTTTCTTCTGTGGAACGCGAAAGAAATTTAGTTTGGCTCCCAACTTTCGTCATCTTTTGTCTTTCACAGAAGACAGACAGATGTTTTTAAGAAATAAAAAAATATTGCTTTTTAATACAAGATTTTGTTTCTGCATTTTAACATGATTTCCGTCCATCGATCTTTACAACGAAAACCAAAGAGAACTTGAGCAACACTGGATTTTTGTACCAGTGAAATAATCCACTTGTGTTTCTCTTTTCATGTTTCACTGTATTTTGCTCAACAGCAACAGTATTACAGTTAAAAATGGCGTGGATCTGAAGTTTAATAATAAAGTGTTGTTTTATTTTGTTTCAAATATTCCTCTTTTGCAAACTTCTTAGCTCTGAGATCTTTTTTCTGAGCTGGTCTGTTTCTCCTCTCTTCTGTAATTGAATTGCTTTAGATCTATGAAGTCCACGAGATCTGTTTCAGAAACACTGGTAATTTAATTCAACAATACTCAAAATACACCGTATGATAGTTTAAGAATCACAAAAATTAAGAATGCACAATTTGTAGGTTTGTTTTATGAAGTAGATTAAATGTAGAGAAGGACTAGTGCACTAGTGTAAACCATGATTGCAACCCATTTTACTTCCTTCTGTGTTTGTACAAGAAAAGAACATTTAAATTTAGCTGGAAATTCTCTTGAGAGTGAATTTATTTTTAACAGATTTCTGCATTTTTACTACAATCACACACTGCAAAAAAAGTTTTTTTTTTTAACATTTTTCTCTTGTTTGATATTAAAAATATATAAAAATTTGGTAACACTTTCTTAAGGTAACACTTTCTTTTTTGGGATCCAAAAAATTCTTAAAGGGATAGTTCACCCAAAAATGAAGATTCTGTCAGTATTTACTCGCCCTCATGTTGTTCCAGACCCGTAAGACCTTCTTCATCTTCGGAACACGAATGAAGATATTTGTGATGAAATCTGAGCGCTGGATCACTCCTCCACACTAGTCCATCGGCTTCTTCAGGGAGTGAAACTTGCCGGCCTCGAAAAGTTATTTAAGACATTGTTAAAATAGTCCAGTGACTACAGTGGCTCAATCTTACGTTTATCAAGCGACGAGAATACTTTTTGTGCGCAAAAACAAACAAGAATAAGGACTTTATTTCAACTCTTCATTTCCTTCTGGTGGGCCTTTAGTCAGTTAAACTAGTGTGTTAGCGTAGAGCTACGTCACACGCAGGCTCGCTATTGGCCGACGCTGGTCATGTGTGCGATGCGTGTGACGTACAACAACAGAAGCTTACGCTGTTACACTAGTTTAACTGACTCAGAAGGAAATGAATAGGTGAAATAAAGTCGTTATTTTCGTTTGTTTTTGCGCACAAAAAGTATTCTCGTCGCTTGATAAACGTAAGATTGAGCCACTGTAGTCACTCGGACTATTTTAACGATGTCTTAAATAACTTTTCGAGGCCGGCAAGTTTCACTCCCTGAAGAAGCCTATGGAGGAGTGTGGAGGAGTGATCCAGCACTCAGATTTCATCAAGAATATCTTCATTCGTGTTGTGAAGATGAAGAAGGTCTTACGGGTCTGGAACAACATGAGGGCGAGTAAATACTGACAGAATTTACATTTTTGGGTGAACTATCCCTTTAAATCAAGATACATTTACTTTGAGAAGGAAAACTATATAAGTAATATTACGACTTGGAAAAAACATTTCAGAATGACTTACAAAAGTACAACAAATATGTGCCAGTGAGGTCAGAAAAATAAACTCCATTGGCAGGCATTTCTTTTATTCAAGCACAAACTCACTTCATTTTGACACATTTTAAACAAGACTTAATATCTATTAAGAAAGAAAACTCTGTTAAAATATCTTGATCTTCGAATGTTTAGATATTTGTTCTGGAAAACAAGACAAAAGTAAAAAATAAAATAAGATTCTTTTTTTTTGCAGTGCATATTTGGATCGCAAAATAAACAGGAAAAAACAGAGGTAAACACTATTTATTGCTCTGCTTTTATTGCATTTTTTTTTAAACCTAGAAAAATACAAAAAAAAACAAGAACTCAGAAAATAAGAACATTGCGAGCCGGTGCTGATAATGCGTTACAGTCATCAGATCATGACTCGACTGATGAATCCTGTCCTCCATCAGCGTTTAGAGTCGCTCAGAGTCACACTCGCTCAGAGTCGCTCGCTCACTCACTCACTCGCTCAGAATCGAATCACTCGCTCAGAGTCGCTCGCTCACTCACTCACTCGCTCAGAATCGAATCACTCGCTCAGAGTCGCTCGCTCACTCACTCACTCGCTCAGAATCGAATCACTCGCTCAGAATCGAATCACTCGCTCAGAATCGCTCGCTGAGAATCGAATCACTCGCTCAGACTCGCTCAGAATCGAATCACTCGCTCAGAGTCGCTCGCTCACTCACTCACTCGCTCAGAATCGAATCACTCGCTCAGAATCCAATCACTCGCTCAGACTCGCTCGCTCAGAATCGAATCACTCGCTCAGACTCGCTCAGAATCGAATCACTCGAATCACTCGCTCAGACTCGCTCAGAATCGAATCACTCGCTCAGACTCGCTCAGAATCGAATCACTCGCTCAGACTCGAATCACTCGCTCAGACTCGAATCACTCGCTCAGACTCGCTCAGAATCGAATCACTCGCTCAGAATCGAATCACTCGCTCAGACTCGAATCACTCGCTCAGAATCGAATCACTCGCTCAGACTCGCTCAGAATCGAATCACTCGCTCAGAATCGCTCAGAATCGAATCACTCGCTCAGACTCGCTCAGAATCGAATCACTCGCTCAGAATCGCTCAGAATCGAATCACTCGCTCAGAATCACTCGCTCAGAATCACTCGCTCAGAATCACTCGCTCAGAATCACTCGCTCAGAATCACTCGCTCAGAATCACTCGCTCAGAATCACTCGCTCAGACTCACTCGCTCGCTCAGAATCGAATCACTCGCTCGCTCAGAATCGAATCACTCGCTCGCTCAGAATCGAATCACTCGCTCGCTCAGAATCGAATCACTCGCTCGCTCAGAATCGAATCACTCACTCGCTCAGAATCGAATCACTCACTCGCTCAGAATCGAATCACTCACTCGCTCAGAATCGAATCACTCGCTCAGAATCGAATCACTCGCTCAGAATAGAATCACTCGCTCAGAATAGAATCACTCGCTCAGAATAGAATCACTCGCTCAGAATAGAATCACTCGCTCAGAATAGAATCACTCGCTCAGAAGTAACGCATCTTTGAATCGCTGAATGTGATTCAG
>CM060634.1:32824436-32836936 GCA_030578275.1 Meda fulgida
AAACGCTCAGCATAAATTCAACATTGATGTATTTCATATAAAATGTCCATGACTTTCGTTCTGTGCAACAAAAGATTTTGTGGAGAACATTCAGTTTCACTCTGAACCAAAAACATTTTTCAGAATACATTATTTTGTGTTCAGCAGAACAAAGACAGAATCAGGAAAGTTTTTAACCTTTTAACTGCAACACACACACACACACACACACACATACATGTCTATATTACTAACAGGGGACTATCGCTCTACACTGGCCAAGAGGGGACTAGTGTTTCTAGTCATTTTGAAGAAACAAAAATGACATACAAAATTTTCTTTTAAGGTCTTTTTTCATAATATAACTTTAAATATGCATTTTTTTATTTTTAAAAAAACATGCCAAGTGGGGACCTGAACGATGTCTACCTTACCAACAGGGGACTCCCATAGACTGCAATGGAACTGTGTGTGTGTGTGTGTGTGTGTGAAGAGTGAAGTCTGTCTTCATTATGTAACTTTATATATATATATATATATATTATATATATATAATGTTTATATATTAGATATGTAATCTGTAATTATATAATGTTTACACAGGCATCAGACACACACAAACACACACATTTCAATATTACTAAAAGAGCACTGTCGCTCTACACTGGCCAAGTGGGGACTTTCATAGCCTACAATGGAACCGTGTGTGTGTGAACAGTGAACTCTGTCTTCATTGTGTAATATTGCATATTGTAATCTCTGATGACTGTGTGAACATACATATATATATGCCTGTATGTGTTAATACAGGCATCAGAGATCACAATATGCACAGATAAACATATTCAATATACAATTAAAAAAGAATGACTAAACCATCAGTTATCAAAAATTAAAAAAATTGCAATTTTTGAGGAAAGACCATTTGAATCTGTTTTTCATTCAACGGGGTAAAAAATACCGACGGCAACAGTTCAAAAGCAGAGGCGAGAAGATGCTTCTTATCATTCATAATATTATTTCTCTTATTTAATGCTCTCTCTTCATAGATACTTTATATTCTTGGTTATGCAGTCCCTAACAATTTTTTTGCCATTGTTATGTGCCATTGTACAAACACACACATTTCTATATTACTAACAGAGCACTGTCGCTCTACACTGGCCAAGTGGGGACCTGAACGATGTTTACCTATCGAACAGGGGACTCCCATAGCCTACAATGGAACTGTGTGTGTGTGTGTGAACAGTGAAGTCTGTCTTCATTATGTAACTTTTATATATATATATATATATAATATATATATAATGTTTATACATTATATATGTAATATGTAATTATATAATGTTTACACAGGCATCAGACACACACAAACACACACATTTCTATATTACTAACAGAGCACTGTCGCTCTACACTGGCCAAGTGGGGACCTGAACGATGTTTACCTATAAAACAGGGGACTCCCATAGCCTACAATGGAACTATGTAACTTGTGTGTATATATATATATATATATATATATATATATATATATATATATATATATATATATATGTATATGTATATGTATATATATATATATGTATATGTGTGTGTGTGTGTGTGTTCATACAGGCATCAGAGATCACAATATGCATAGATAAACATACAATATACAATTAAAAAAGAATGACCAAACCATCAGTTATCAAAAATTTTAAAAATTAGAATTTTTTGAGGAAAGACCATTTGAATCTGTTTTTTAACAGGGTAAAAAATACCGATGGCAACAGTTCAAAAGCAGAGGCTCTTATCATTCATATTATTATTTTTCTTCTTTAACGGTCTCTCTTCATAGATACTTTCTATGCTTGGTTATGCAGTCCGTTTAGGGTTCATGGGATAAATCAAACAGAAATAGCTCTTTAAGGTAACAATTTCAGGTCACTACTTTATACAGTCAATAATGATTATATTAATCAAAATGAACTTCGCGTCCCCAGTTGGATGGTAAAGAACGACACCAGTTCTTCTGCTTTGTACATTTCTTGCCATCACAAAAACACGGTAAAGATTTTGGAGGTCAATCTCAAAATGTTATGTTGACTTGCTGCACTGAACAATTTTACTTCATTCAGTTGAAATATATGAAGTAGAGATGTTCATTTAACATTTTGTTTTCTGACTGACAGCTGATGCTTGTTAACCAGTCATCAGCAGTTAACTGACATTATTTTAAGGTTAGATTAGAATTAAATGTAATTAGAAAAGATAAGTGTCTGTGACCCATTCAAATACCTCAAAAATGTAGATTTACATGTGCAAATAGCAGCATAAACAACAGAACATGAGGATTCACACACACCGTCACATCAAGCACCCGCAGTGCTTCTGTGAACACAGTAAACCAGAATAAAAGTGTATATATAACTGTATATATATATATATATATATATATATATATATATATATATATATATATATATATATAGTAATATATATATTAGTGCTGTCAGTTTAACGCGTTATTAACGGCGTTACCGCAAACACATTTTAACGGCGTCAATTTTTTTAGCGCGAGATTAACGCTCTTTTTGGCCTAGCAAACATTGTAGTTTTTTCACATGCTGTTGCAACAACTGGTAACGTTAGAAACACTACAACATCACACCGGATAGCTAGACCGGAAACAAAACAAAACGCGGGACTAGATTTGATGGCCGAGTGCGAGCGCGGGCGGTAATGCACTCACTCTGTGTGTGCGGGTACGGGAGAATAAAACGATTCGGGACTCCCACAAACTAGAAAAATCTATGAATAAAACATAAAAACTAATACATTTTTATTCTTATGTTGCAGAAAAGCAACAAGAACAACTAAAACAAAATAGAAACGATTTACAGGCCAGAGTTACTTTTTATGACATGTTTGCAGCGTTGAGCGATGTAGCCAATCACAGACATGTGTTGATTTCTTAAACGCAATGGCCAATCAGATGCATTTAAAATAGACTCCCCTCACTGCTCAAAACTGACTTTTTGTTCAGTGCTGAATTCTGTATATTGGCAAATCCTCTAATTAAAACAAACAAAGTGTATATATTCTGAAAGATTCATTGTGCAGTCAGCTTCATTGATAATAACAGATGTGTGAGATTGCGATGAACTGATGTCAGCTTTTTAGGAATTTTTAAAGGATTGCACTTTGTGCGCATTCAGTCATCCCAAACCATGCACTCAGTAGCCTGCTTGCTTTTATTTATAACAGTGGTTTGTGTGTTAATGCTTTAATCACAAATAATTGATCAGGAGCATTTATGCTGATGTGTATGGTGGCGACACGTAGGCGAAGTAGCCTACAAATAAAGTCTATTTGCGGGCGGGAGCGGGACAAAAATGTTGCGGGCGGGAGAAAGTTACATAGAAAGTAGTTGAGAACGTCAGTTATAACGACCCACGTATTAAAAAGAAATGGACGGTTTTAAATCGGGCTCGGGACGGGCTCATAATTACAGTAAATGTGTCGGGCCGGGCTCGGACACAATGCGCACGGGCTCGGGTCGGCTTGATTTTTTGGGCCCGATCTAAGCTCTACAATGGATGACTTCAGACAGAAGCACATGGATACCACAGCTAAGAACAAACTTATTGCTGATCCACTTTTCCTTGTTCATAAGAGCATTAAAATGAGAAAAAATGATGGGACAAATAGAAATCAAGGGACATTTAGAATAGATAAAAATGTGCGATTAATCGCGAGTTAACTATGGCATTAATGCGATTAAATATTTGAATCGTTTGACAGCACTAATATATATATATATATATATATATATATATATATATATATATATATATATATATATATATATATTTACACAACATTATTTTCAACTGGAAATTGCAAGCTTTTCATGTGTTTTGGCCGCTCATTTACACGAAAATGCCATTTTGGAGGCCTGACAATGCAAACTTTCCAACCCGGTCACACTAAATGCGTCTCTGCTTAGAAATCTTGGCTTGCTCAAAACTTTTTGTCTTTAAATGAAGTCAAAACTGAGGTGATAGTTTTCGGCCCCACTGATCATTTTAATACCACCAGCATCGATTTGAGGAGCTTCTCTGCATTCAGATCTACGCATGACAAACAAATATCTTCGGTAATTGGATCTAGTTTCTATCAACTCCATCTTTTGTATCAAATTAAACACTTCCTATCTGACAAAACTCTAGAGATGTGTTCATGCTTTTATTACTTCCCGTTTAGACTACTGCAACTCATTGTATTGCGGTATTTCCAAGTCACAAATCGCTCGCCTTCAACTGGTCCAAAATGCTGCAGCAAGATTTATTCGCAAAAGTCCTAAATATGATCACATGATGATAATGATACATTTTACTTATATTGCGCTTTTCTCCAACCCAAAACGATACAAAAACAATACACAGTACCAATATATATATATATATATAAAAAGAGATTAAAAATTGTAACATTACAAAATTTAATGACAGTACATTTCAAATACCTAAAAATTGTACATTAAGTGGTTTTGTTCAAGTCAAAATATTACTTAACATTAATGAACCAACCTACATACAATAAAACTACATTTTTGGGGGGTTAAATCAAGCAGAAATATCACTTCAATGTAACAATTGCAGGTCACTACACAAGTGAAACTGTACATGATCTAGACTCGAGATAAATGAAATGCAATCGCAGCAGTAAGTCAGGGGAATGCTTAGATTTATTTCTTTGGTTTCAATTTTGAACATGTTGCAGTTCTTTTTAAAAAGGTATACATTTTGATATAATTATAAAATGATATAACATGATTTGATACTGTATATTAGCAGAAATTACACATTTTTCACTTCAGCAACAAAGTGGAGACTGTCTTTTCTGTAATGAAATACCAATCTTATGGGTTGTGGTCTCTCAGACATTGGCCAATATCAGTAAAAAAAAAAAAACATTGTTTCCCTTAGGGCTTAAATGAACCAGATTTTTTTTTACATCCTTACACTTTTAGACAGGTGATGCTTGCAACCCGACCATAATCCATTAGCCGACAAGATTAGAATGTTATATTCTAATTAAATTAGAATGTATGTATTTCTCAAAACTTATCACTGTTTTAAAAGCTCTTCACTCCGTTGTCTTAACCAACTTTCAGCTTCACTGCAGTAAATTTCACATTCAAAACGCATTAAAACTACCAAAACACATCATTCATGTCTCAAAATAAGTCATTCTTTCAGAACACTAGTAAAGGTTTCACCCAACAAACAAAATTAAAAATACAAATCAAAAAACACAAACAACAGGCAGTAATATGCACTATTTTCTGCTGTTCAGAATTCAAGGCAGTTTATTTTACATGGTTCATGTTTACATTAATGTACAAAATTATTTCCTTTTGTATAGATGGCGATGAAAATGAAAGACTAAGACTAGCGTAGGTGTTTAGTTACATCTTAATTGTTCTGATAGGTTTTTTTTAGATTCAGAATATATTTCAATGTGGTATACGGTATAAAAATATTGCAAATTTCAGTCTTATTCATTTTTGTTTGAGTTGAAATGTTTTTAACTTAAATATAACAGTCTTGGAAATAATATGTAAGCATGTGCAAATTGGCCTGTACAGTAAATCAAGTTCTGCTGGTCTTTGTGTTTAAGTGAGAAATGAATTCATGTAAATTGAAAGATCTCAGTTTAGCCGGACACTGATCTTGTGATCACTGTGTGAAGAGTTTCATGGTATTAATTAATCTTGAGAAGGTATTAATCTTTCAGTTTAAACACAAATGTGTACTGTAATGTAAACATTCACCATGTAACATAAAATGCTGTGAATTCGGAACAACAGAAAACAGCAGAAATATTTTATAATGCTCCAGTTATTTGTGTTTTTTGTATTTTATGAGTGAAAAAGTGTGTTTGTTGGGTGAGCTTTACTAGTGTTCTGGAAGAACTGTATTAGCAGCTGTAAATGGATATTCTGACATAGGTAGTTTCATGTGTATGTAGACTCCTGTGTGTGGATTGAGTCGCTGCACATCCCCCCACACGCAATTTACATCTCAATACTTGAAGGTGTGTGTGTGTGTGCCATGGAGAAACCGGCCTAAAGATCTCACAACTCTAACAATACAGTTACCAATGTCCAAGAATCTGTGGAACTTCTCAAATAAACTACAATAAACTAGAGAAAACGCTGGGATTTACTCTGACAAATTAAATTACAGGTTTTTACAGTCGCTAGGACACGTTTCTCAATATTTAGGTACATTTTCAAAACTCTTCACTCAGTTCTTCATTTCACATTCAAAATGCACTGACACTTCCTTCATGTCTCAAATCCCAACTCAATCTTCCAGAACACTAGTAAAGGTTTCACCCAACAAACACACTTTGGCACTCATAAAACAGAAAAAACACAAACAACAGGAGCATTACACAATATTTTCTTTTGCAAATTGCTTTTACAAAACAAGAATGGCACTACTCTACTGTTTTTAATTCACTGCAGTTTAATATTAGATTTTAGAATCAGAATATTTATTTCAATATGATATTACTGTGGAAATGTTGCAAATCTCGGTCTTATCATTTTTTGTTGTTAGGTTTTGAAAATAAGTTTAACAGTTTTAAAAAGAGTATGTAAACGTGCAAATTATCCTGTATAGAACATAAAATTCTCTTTTTTTGTAAACTCTCTTCACACAGTGATCAGACCATCCGTCTATATGAGCTAAACTGTGGATCAGTGCTTTGAACAATGTCATCGGATGGATTTTGTTCCATTTACATGAATTATTTTCTCTCTTAAACACAAACACTTACAGAATTTTATGTGCTATACAGGATAATTTGCACGTTTACATACTCTTTTTAAAACTGTTAAACTTATTTTCAAAACCTAACAACAAAAAATGATAAGACCGAGATTTGCAACATTCCCACAGTAATATCATATTGAAATAAATATTCTGATTCTAAAATCTAATATTAAACTGCAGTGAATTAAAAACAGTAGAGTAGTGCCATTCTTGTTTTGTAAAAGCAATTTGCAAAAGAAAATATTGTGTAATGCTCCTGTTGTTTGTGTTTTTTCTGTTTTATGAGTGCCAAAGTGTGTTTGTTGGGTGAAACCTTTACTAGTGTTCTGGAAGATTGAGTTGGGATTTGAGACATGAAGGAAGTGTCAGTGCATTTTGAATGTGAAATGAAGAACTGAGTGAAGAGTTTTGAAAATGTACCTAAATATTGAGAAATGTGTCCTAGCGACTGTAAAAACCTGTAATTTAATTTGTCAGAGTAAATCCCAGCATTTTCTCTTGTTTATTGTAGTTTATTTGAGAAGTTCCACAGATTCTTGGACATTGGTAACTGTATTGTTAGAGTTGTGAGATCTTTAGGCCGGTTTCTCCATGGCACACACACACACACCTTCAAGTATTGAGATGTAAATTGCGTGTGGGGGGATGTGCAGCGACTCAATCCACACACAAGAGTCTACATACACATGAAACTACCTATGTCAGAATATCCATTTACAGCTGCTAATACAGTTCTTCCAGAACACTAGTAAAGCTCACCCAACAAACACACTTTGTCACTCATAAAATACAAAAAACACAAATAACTGGAGCATTATAAAATATTTCTGCTGTTTTCTGTTGTTCCGAATTCACAGCATTTTATGTTACATGGTGAATGTTTACATTACAGTACACATTTGTGTTTAAACTGAAAGATTAATACCTTCTCAAGATTAATTAATACCATGAAACTCTTCACACAGTGATCACAAGATCAGTGTCCGGCTAAACTGAGATCTTTCAATTTACATGAATTTATTTCTCACTTAAACACAAAGACCAGCAGAACTTGATTTACTGTACAGGCCAATTTGCACATGCTTACATATTATTTCCAAGACTGTTATATTTAAGTTAAAAACATTTCAACTCAAACAAAAATGAATAAGACTGAAATTTGCAATATTTTTATACCGTATACCACATTGAAATATATTCTGAATCTAAAAAAAACCTATCAGAACAATTAAGATGTAACTAAACACCTACACTAGTCTTAGTCTTTCATTTTCATCGCCATCTATACAAAAGGAAATAATTTTGTACATTAATGTAAACATGAACCATGTAAAATAAACTGCCTTGAATTCTGAACAGCAGAAAATAGTGCATATTACTGCCTGTTGTTTGTGTTTTTTGATTTGTATTTTTAATTTTGTTTGTTGGGTGAAACCTTTACTAGTGTTCTGAAAGAATGACTTATTTTGAGACATGAATGATGTGTTTTGGTAGTTTTAATGCGTTTTGAATGTGAAATTTACTGCAGTGAAGCTGAAAGTTGGTTAAGACAACGGAGTGAAGAGCTTTTAAAACAGTGATAAGTATTGAGAAATACATACATTCTAATTTAATTAGAATATAACATTCTAATCTTGTCGGCTAATGGATTATGGTCGGGTTGCAAGCATCACCTGTCTAAAAGTGTAAGGATGTAAAAAAAAATCTGGTTCATTTAAGCCCTAAGGGAAACAATGTTTTTTTTTTTTTACTGATATTGGCCAATGTCTGAGAGACCACAACCCATAAGATTGGTCTTTCATTACAGAAAAGACAGTCTCCACTTTGTTGCTGAAGTGAAAAATGTGTAATTTCTGCTAATATACAGTATCAAATCATGTTATATCATTTTATAATTATATCAAAATGTATACCTTTTTAAAAAGAACTGCAACATGTTCAAAATTGAAACCAAAAAAATAAATATAAGCATTCCCCTGACTTACTGCTGCGATTGCATTTCATTTATCTAGAGTCTAGATCATGTACAGTTTCACTTGTGTAGTGACCTGCAATTGTGACATTGAAGTGATATTTCTGCTTGATTTAACCCCCCAAAAATGTAGTTTTATTGTATGTAGGTTGGTTCATTAATGTTAAGTAATATTTTGACTTGAACAAAACCACTTAATGTACCATTTTTAGGTATTTGAAATGTACTGTCATTAAATTTTGTAATGTTACAATTTTTAATCTCTTTTTATATATATATATATATATATTGGTACTGTGTATTGTTTTTGTATCGTTTTGGGTTGGAGAAAAGCGCAATATAAGTAAAATGTATCATTATCATCATGTGATCATATTTAGGACTTTTGCGAATAAATCTTGCTGCAGCATTTTGGACCAGTTGAAGGCGAGCGATTTGTGACTTGGAAATACCGCAATACAATGAGTTGCAGTAGTCTAAACGGGAAGTAATAAAAGCATGAACAGACATCTCTAGAGTTTTGTCAGATAGGAAGTGTTTAATTTGATACAAAAGATGGAGTTGATAGAAACTAGATCCAATTACCGAAGATATTTGTTTGTCATGCGTAGATCTGAATGCAGAGAAGCTCCTCAAATCGATGCTGGTGGTATTAAAATTATCAGTGGGGCCGAAAACTATCACCTCAGTTTTGACTTCATTTAAAGACAAAAAGTTTTGAGCAAGCCAAGATTTCTAAGCAGAGACGCATTTAGTGTGACCGGGTTGGAAAGTTTGCATTGTCAGGCCTTCAAAATGGCATTTTCGTGTAAATGAGCGGCCAAAACACATGAAAAGCTTGCAATTTCCAGTTGAAAATAATGTTGTGTAAATATATATATATATTAGTGCTGTCAAATGATTCAAATATTTAATCGCATTAATGCCATAGTTAACTCGCGATTAATCGCACATTTTTATCTATTCTAAATGTCCCTTGATTTCTATTTGTCCCATCATTTTTTCTAATTTGAATGCTCTTATCAACAAGGAAAAGTGGATCAGCAATAAGTTTGTTCTTAGCTGTGGTATCCATGTGCTTCTGTCTGAAGTCATCCATTGTAGAGCTTAGATCGGGCCCAAAAAATCAAGCCGACCCGAGCCCGTGCGCATTGTGTCCGAGCCCGGCCCGACACATTTACTGTAATTATGAGCCCGTCCCGAGCCCGATTTAAAACCGTCCATTTCTTTTTAATACGTGGGGCGTTATAACTGACGTTCTCAACTACTTTCTATGTTACTATGTTTCTATGTAAAAAACTACAATGTTTGCTAGGCCAAAAAGAGCGTTAATCTCGCGCTAAAAAAATTGACGCCGTTAAAATGTGTTTGCGGTAACGCCGTTAATAACGCGTTAAACTGACAGCACTAATATATATATTACTATATATATATATATATATATATATATATATATATATATACAGTTATATATACACTTTTATTCTGGTTTACTGTGTTCACAGAAGCACTGCGGGTGCTTGATGTGACGGTGTGTGTGAATCCTCATGTTCTGTTGTTTAAGCTGCTATTTGCACATGTAAATCTACATTTTTGAGGTATTTGAATGGGTCACAGACACTTATCTTTTCTAATTACATTTAATTCTAATCTAACCTTAAAATAATGTCAGTTAACTGCTGATGACTGGTTAACAAGCATCAGCTGTCAGTCAGAAAACAAAATGTTAAATGAACATCTCTACTTCATATATTTCAACTGAATGAAGTAAAATTGTTCAGTGCAGCAAGTCAACATAACATTTTGAGATTGACCTCCAAAATCTTTACCGTGTTTTTGTGATGGCAAGAAATGTACAAAGCAGAAGAACTGGTGTCGTTCTTTACCATCCAACTGGGGACGCGAAGTTCATTTTGATTAATATAATCATTATTGACTGTATAAAGTAGTGACCTGAAATTGTTACCTTAAAGAGCTATTTCTGTTTGATTTATCCCATGAACCCTAAACGGACTGCATAACCAAGCATAGAAAGTATCTATGAAGAGAGACCGTTAAAGAAGAAAAATAATAATATGAATGATAAGAGCCTCTGCTTTTGAACTGTTGCCATCGGTATTTTTTACCCCGTTAAAAAACAGATTCAAATGGTCTTTCCTCAAAAAATTCTAATTTTTTAAATTTTTGATAACTGATGGTTTGGTCATTCTTTTTTAATTGTATATTGTATATGTTTATCTATGCATATTGTGATCTCTGATGCCTGTATGAACACACACACACACACATATACATATACATATATATATACATATACATTTATATATATATATATATACACACAAGTTACACAGTTCCATTGTAGGCTATGGGAGTCCCCTGTTTTATAGGTAAACATCGTTCAGGTCCCCATTTGGCCAGTGTAGAGCGACAGTGCTCTGTTAGTAATATAGAAATGTGTGTGTTTGTGTGTGTCTGATGCCTGTGTAAACATTATATAATTACATATTACATATATAATATATAAACATTAGATATATATTATATATATATATAAAAGTTACATAATGAAGACAGACTTCACTGTTCACACACACACACACAGTTCCATTGTAGGCTATGGGAGTCCCCTGTTCGATAGGTAAACATCGTTCAGGTCCCCACTTGGCCAGTGTAGAGCGACAGTGCTCTGTTAGTAATATAGAAATGTGTGTGTTAGTACAATGGCACATAACAATGGCAAAAAAATTGTTATGGACTGCATAACCAAGAATAGAAAGTATCTATGAAGAGAGAGCATTAAATAAGAGAAATAATATTATGATTGATATGAATATCTTAAGGCCTCTGCTTTTGAACTGTTGCCACCGATATTTTTTACCCCGTTGAAATACATATTCAAATGGTCTTTCCTGAATTTTTTTTTTTTTACATTTTTGATAACTGATGGTTTGGTCATTCTTTTTTAATTGTATATTGTATATGTTTATCTATGCATATTGTGATCTCTGATGCCAGTGTGAAAATACACACACACACTCAAACACATATACATATATATATATATATATATATATATATATAAATAATGTTTATATGTGTTACATAATGATGACAGACTTCATTGTTCACACACACACACACAGTTTCATTGCAGGCTATGAGAGTCCCCACTTGGATGGTTAGAGATCGTTCAGAGATGGAGGTCAGGTCCCCTCTTGGCCAGTGTAGAGCGACACTGCTCTGTTAATATATATTACATGCATGTGTGTGTGTACAATGGCACATAATAATTGCAAATAAAGTGTTAGGGACTGCATAACTAAGAATAGAAAGTATCTATGAAGAAAGAGAGTTAAATAAGAAAAATAATATTAATATGAATGATAAGAGGCGTCTTCTCGCCTCTGCTTTTGAACTGTTGCCGTCGGTATTTTTTACCCCGTTGTAGATTTAAATGGTCTTTCCTCAAGCAATTCAAATTTGTACATTATTGATAACTGATGGTTTGGTCATTCTTTTTTTTTAGTTGTTTATGTTTATCTATGCATATTGTGATCTCTGATGCCTGTGTGAACATTATATAATTACATATATATGTATGTTTGGGCATGTTTGAAAATACTTGAAAGTTCGGTAACACTTTATAATAACTGCACACTATTAATAATTAGTTAAGCATTAGTAAAGAGTTACTTCATAATTAGTAAAGCATTAAT
>CM060634.1:32841936-32879436 GCA_030578275.1 Meda fulgida
ACTTGTGTCCTAAAACTCATCAGGTGACCTACTGGTGTCCTAAAACACCATCAAGTGACCTACTGTGTCCTAAAACTCCATCAGGGAACCTACTGAGAGAAAAAAAAAAAAAACCTTGGAGAACCCAGGCTCAGTCGGGCGCATTTCCCCTCTTGCGTTTATGAACTAGAGCCGGATTTACAGTACATAAATTGATACAGAATTTTTGATATTTAATCAGTCTTCGGGTGGGGTACGCGAACCGAATCACAACGTTTTATCTGTATAGGAAAGGATCCTCCATAGGAAGGCTAGTTGGCACTTCAGCACTGCGTATGTCATCGGGTCCAGCAAAGCTCCTATTCAGATCTGATACGGCCTGGATCCTAGGCTGCGGGAAAACCTCGGATAAAACAAAGACACTAAAATTAGCGTAGATGCCATTCTCGTATGATGTACGAGTACATCAGGAGTGTAAGGAATTGATCCCAGTTCCGCTTGACCTAATCTATCAGCCTAACATTGAATTATAGAAGTCTATAGATTATTATTGGTATTCTAGTCACAGAGATGTGTTTTTATCTACTTGAACTGACAGAGTGTGTCTGCTTCCCGGACAATGGTAGGACGACAGTTCCAAATTATTGGTGCTAAATAAGAAACTGTAGACACTCGGACATTTTAACGATAGTCTTTAAAACTCTCTGGGCGGCAGATGAAATTACAGAGAACATATGGATGAGTGAGCCAGCTTTTGGGAATTGGAATTTTGTTATTAATGTTGGCTTGTCTCCTACCAGTATTAATGCTAAATTCTCAGACTCAAAATTTCATTCCAAAATACTACTTTGTGTTCAGAAGATGACCCAAAGTCATACTGTGTTGGAAGAACATGACCGAATTTTACATTTTTGTGACTAAAGTTTAATATCAGTATAATTCCGTCTTTTGCTCTAGATACGTACCAAAAACCTTTTAAGCTGGCTAGTGAATAAACTGCTTGTTAAAAACGCAACTTGATCCTTCAGGATTAGTCACTTACAGGCCGATCCTCAAATCTCATTTTCTGTCAAAGATATTAGAAAAAGCAGTAGCCTCACACGTGTTCCTACTGAAAGAATATATCTGCGAGATTATCGTCAGGATTAGACCGCACATAGTAACTGAGACGAGCTCTCATTAGGTTACCAAATTATTTACTTTTATCATCCATCGTTGGTTGAACCGCTATTCGTGTTACTTGATCTAGTGCTGCATTTGACACAATTGACCACAACATTCTTTTAAAATAGACTCAAAAATGGCAGTTGGCATAAGTGGAATTGCACTAGCATGGTTTAAATCACACTTATCTGACCTTTATCAGTTTGTAGTCAGCCGGATACGGGCCGTATCCAACCAATGCTGGACCTGCCGCCTCGACATGACCACATGATCCCTGAAGCTCTCGACTTTCTCGTCAACGCCACAGAAGGGTATTTTTTGCACTTTGAAACCTATTTCATTTCATTAAATGAAAAATAATCAATCAAAAACTTACTAAAGATAGCGAGTGACTTTCTTCTTAGATCTGCTGTACAGCCGAAACACACTTTTGTTGCATTATTTTATCACTGTGAAGCTGATTTGAAAAATCTTTATTGAAAAAGCCAATATAAATGAAAGACTTGACACACACACACCACACACACACACACACACACACAAACAAACAAAAAGCACACTCCCATTCACACACAAATTACAGCACTCCAAAGGCACTCACACTACACACACAACACGACACACACACACCCACACACACACTCACACACACACACACCACACACACACAACCACGTTCACACATGCAACACTCACCAAACGCACAGCTGAAAGGTTTTCTCAGAAATGTTTAGTGGTTAGTTGTCGATCTGCTGTGAAACATGTGGCTGATAAAGCTGACGAGCGCTGATTGTTGTTTCTACTCAGATCACGGTTCATATTTTGCTTTATATTATTTAATAGGAATACATAGATTTCCTTTCCTACAGCTTGCATCTGCAGTCTTTAATACATTACAATGAGTTTTGTTGTGCAGAGCTGCTGTTGTGTGATGTGTGTGTGTGTGGGCGCGTGTTTAATCTCGTCTCATTGCTGTTACCAAGATGCAGAAAGCAACACATCAAATGCAATGTTATTTCTATATTTGCTGACTTGCGCTGTAGGCAAGAAATCATCAACACACTGAAACCAGATACAGAAACCCAACAAAAACACACACACGCCTACTGAGATAAAAATGGTCACACTTCTGCTGTGTGCGGTTTATTGCTGCACTAGATCAATAAACACACAACACTCGAATACACTCACAACACTCAGAGACACACACTCAGTTCTCTACACACACACTTATGATTTATGTTTAATTTTTATCTAAAATGTATTATGTTCAGTTATAGAATGTTCATTCAAAAACTTTTTAAAATGCATATTTGTCTCATACTGTATATAGTGTATTTGTGCACATACATTTTAGTGACCAAACTCCACTCTACTGACAAAAGCCACAATTGTTTTACATCACATTCTGTGTTAGTCTGGTGTGTGTGCCTAATCAATTGATGTATGTGTGTTGGAGTTTATACACAAAAATAGAATTTTAGAAAGAGTTTAATATAGTTTTGAACAAGCGTTTGCAGGAAGATGTGATGTGGACTTCATGTGTTTGTGGTGTAGAGCTTTGAGAAATGAGCACAGTGAGACAATTGTCTAGTAATGTTTGAGCAGAAACATTCTCTGAACATCCTTGTTACTATATTTGCTGGATGTGTTGTAATGTTACGATAAAACAATGTTGAACATCCATATGTTTTATTAGACGAATGTTCCTAATGTTTAATAGAAAATTCTTTTAAAAAAGTCTTGGAACATTAAGCGCCAAAACTGATGATATCACTAAATCATGCGGGAAAACTTTGTTCATTCTTAGAAAGTTATTTAATCAGAAGGATCAGAAAAACAGAAACCTTCTCTCAAAGTATGAAACAAACCTTCTTACAGTAACATCAATCATCAATCAGAGACCCCACAAACTAAACCAACAGAAATATTGATTTGACGAGTCCAGCAGAATCTGATCTGTTTGGTCTCATATATGAAGTTTGCAATCCTGAATTGTCATTTCTTGTTAATAAAGGTGAAGAGTACTAAAAAGCAACTATAGAAATATAGCTGAATTGACATTTTCAGCACTATTTATCATTTAGATATTAATCAATGACAGGATTTGTCAAAGTTAATCCAGTCATTCCCACAACACAAACGCAAGCATTTACACAAGCTAATTTGGAAACTTTAGACGTTTCTTTTCAACTTCAGTTAAACAGACAGCCATGAACCAGGTTCCGTTCGCTTCGCTTTCCCCGAAAGGCGAGCTCAGAGAAGCCGGCTCATCTTACCCCATGACTGCGTCCCAAGACTGCAGGTACTCGTCTCTAGAAGCAAACCAGCAACCAGCCCTGTCCATTAATTTAAGCACATATACCAAGGCGAAGCAAAATCCACAAATGAACACACCAAAAGTAATTCCAGAATTTGTATTATTATAAAAAAAAATCATGAAAGAGCAAAAATCTTCACAAAACTGGCGCTCGAAAGAGCCCAATCGCATGGCGGAGCCGGCACCAGCCGAGTTTAGGACCGAGATACACTCCAAAAGACACTTTTCGCAGTCGTTCCGCGTCAGTTTCCGCCGGCGGCTCAACTGCCCCGCCTCACCGCATCAGGAACCCAGCGGCGGCCGACCCCGCACAGCCCACGGACCGCATCAGACGTTACTCACCAGCGACTCCACGTCCTCCTCATGGAAGAACTCCACAAACCCTTCCTGGAGAGAGAGAGAGAAGAGAGAGAACACCACATGATCACACACACTCTACACCGGTATTCCGAGAAGAACACACGCGAGCAGAAAGATGCTTGCCGTAGCGCCGGGAGTGCGTGCCGAATATCCTACTATACCGTGGATTTTTCAAGTGTGGTCTTGCTCACTATAACCTAATATTTACCCACAGCCCATTGCTGCTTTGGAGTACTACAAACACGAGTAAGAAGTGTAAAAACTACAAAACATGGAGGATGAGCGCCCTACGGTGAAGAGTTTAATAACCGTTTGAGTGACAAATCCTAAGTTTTGACCTGATAAAAATATTTATTTCATGTCATCATGTCATTTCGATCTGGAATAACGTGGACTTTTATTAAGGCCAGACGAACCATTCACTTTTAAAATTGCATGGTTTTGCATGTATACGAGGTCTCCGCGACTGAGATCAGCGAGCATCATTACTCCACGATAACGGTACAACAGAAATGAGGAAGATTCAAGACTGTGAGATGATTTGACAACGCCCGTTTACCTGTAGATTGAATGACACGCCCGAAGTACGAGAATGATTGACACGCACGTTTTACTGGAATGAATTGACCGCCCGTTACTGTGAGATGATTGACACGCCCGTTTTACTGTGAGACTGATTGACACCCGTTTACGTGAGATGACTGACATAAACACAATACTTTTAACGGCGTATTAACAAGTAGGAGAATTGAGATTAGAGTTTAAATTATCCCTGATTCTATCAAAGCACACAAAGTTATTCACCTAGGGCAGCGAGTCTTTTGTTCATGGCCAAAGTATTGCCAGCCGTTGCGATATGCATATCGCGATATATGACATCTGTGAAATTTCTACATAAAGTGCAGGGCAAATATAAACAGCACGAACTCAACCCAGCCGTTGTTTGTTTTGCAGCCATGGTCTGTTCTGAGATCATGAGATGAGGAGATCTGCTGAGCCACGGCCTCCACACACTCCTCGCGTCTGACACTCCTCAGGCGGAAACACCACGGCCCCCGAACGCCACCAGGCTCGTGATGCGGCCTCCATTTCGTGCCGCCGGTCGCTGAACATGTTGCATCGCAATCGAGCCGATAATCCATCGATCCTTCTGAAAGTCCATGTGAGACGCTGCAACATGACCTGAGAGAGAGACCAGCGTCAACTACTGACCCCAGAGTCAGATCAAATACACACACATAACAGAACTCAGATAAGCTTATATATACACACTACTGACCCCAATCAAGATGACAGAAAATACTGACCCCCAATAAGGCTCATATATACACTACTGACCCCAGATCAATGACAGAAATACTGACCCCAGATCAGCACATAAAACACTACTGACCCCAGAACAGATGACAGAAATACTAGAACCCATAGCCTCACATAAACACTACTGAACCCATATCATATACCAGAAATACTGACCCCAGATAAGCTCATATATACACTACGGAACCCCAGATCAGCCTGACAATACTGAACACAGATCAGCTCAAATAAATATCACACTACTGTACCCAGATCACTCATATATACACTACTGAACACAGATCAGATGACAAAATACTGACCCCAGATCAAATACAGGAATACTGACCACCAGAATAAGGCTCAAATAACACTACGTACCCCAGATCATCTGACAATACTGAACACAGATCAGCTCCATATATAATAAACACACTACTGAACCAGATCAGCTCATAATTTACACACAAATAACCCAGATCAGCTCATACTACACACAACTGACCCAGGATCAGCTCAAAATTCACACTACTGACCCCCAGATCATCTCATATATACACACTACTGACCCCAGCTCATCTCATATATACACACACTACTGACACAGATCAGCTCAAGTAATATACACTACTGAACCCAGAACAGCTCATTTATAACATACTGAACACAGATCAGCTCATGTATACACACTACTGACCCATATCAGCTCATATATACACACACTACTGATACACAGTTCAGCTCATAAATACACACTACTGACACCCAGCCAGCTCATATATACCCTACCTGACCCAGCTCAGCCATTTATTAAAGTACTGAACACAGATCATCTCAGTGTATACACACTACTGACCCAGATCAGCTCATATATACACACTACTCTACTGACCCCATATCAGCTCATATATACACACACTACTGACCCAGATCATCTCATATATACACACTACTGAACACAATCAGCTCATAAATACAGTATTGGACCCCAGATCACTCAATTAATACACTTACTGACCCAGATCACTCATATACAACACACTACTGACCACAGATCAGCTCATATACACACACACTACTGACCCCAATCAGCTCATATACACACACCACCAACTGACCCCAGATCAGCTCATATACCACACACACTACTGACCCCCAGATCACCATAATATTAAAACACACACACTACTGGACACAGATCAGCGATTTTCACACACTACTGACCCAGATCACTCATAAATACAGCTCACTACGACCCCAGATCAGCTTCATATATACACACACACGACTGACCCCAAACACTCAAATATAACTCTCGCCAACACCCAATCAGCTCATATACACACCTCTACTGACCCTAGAGTCAGCTATATACACACACACTACGACCCCAGAACACTCATCTACACACACACTACTGACCCCAGATCAACCAGGATAGACACACACGACTCAGAGGACCCCAGATCAGCTCATAAAATACACACACTACTTGACCCCAGATCAAGCTCTATAATTCACACACTACTGATCCAAGATCAGCTCATATATACACACACACTGAACCCAGGTCAAGCTCATATAACACACAACTGAACCTCAGATCAGCTCATATAGACCAAACTACTGAACCCAGATCAGCATCATATATACCTACACCCCAGGACACTCATATAAACACACTACAGAAACCAGGTCATCTCATATTACACACAACGAACCCAGTTCAAGCTCATATATACACCAACTGAATCCAGATCAGCTCATAAATTACACTACTGAACCAGACGAGCTCATATATACACTACGGACCCCAGGTCCCTCATAATACACACACTACGAACCCAGATCAGCTCAATTAAAATTATTAACAAAAAACCACCAACCACCAACCCTACTGATCCCCAGATCACTCAGATATACAGTACTGAACCCAATCAGCACCTAACACACACACTACTGAACCAGATCAGCTCAAATATACACTACTGAACCCAGATCAGCTCAAATATACACAACTGAACCCAGACAGCACATATATACACTACTAAAATTACTGAACCCAGATCAGTCTCATATATACACACACTACGAACCCAGATCAGCTCATATATACACACCTACTGAACCCAATCACTCATATATACACACACTACTGAACCAGATCAGCACATATAAACACAACACTACTGAACGCCCAATCAGCTCATATTACAGTACTGACCCAGATCAGCTCATATATACACACTACTGACCCCAGTCAGCATCATATATACACACATCTACTGACCCCAGATCAATCATATAAACACACACTACTGACCCCAGATCAGCTCATATATACACACTAGCTGAACCCAGATCAGCTCTATATACCACACACAGACCCCAGATCAGCTCATAATATACACACTACATGACCCCAGATTCATCTCATATATACACACAACAGAACCAGATCAACTCAAAAATACACACTCCTGAAACACAGATCAGCTCATATATACACCACTAACTGACCCCAGTCACTCATAATATACACACAACTGAACACAGATCACTCATATATCACACTACCGACCCCAGATTCAGCTCATATATACACACTACTGACCCCAGAATCAGCACATATATACACACAAATAACACAATCACTCTATATACACACTACTGACCCCAGATCAACTCATATATACACCACTACTGACCCCAGATCAGCTCATAATATACACACTACTGAACCACAGATCCTCTCATATATACACACTACGAAGACCACAGATCCACTCATATATACACACTACTGAACAACAGAACACTCATAATACCCACTAACTACTGACTCCAATCAACTCATAAATACACACTACTGAACACAGATCAACTCATATCTACACACCTACTGAACCACTAGATCAAGCTCATATAATACACACACTAACTGACCCCAGATCAGCTCATATATACAACACACTACTGCCCACAGATCACTCATTTATACACTCACTTACTGAACACAGATCACACATAAACACACACAACTAGAACCCGGATCAACTCATATACACACACTAACTGAACACAGAACAGACACATAAAACACACTACAGACCAGATCAGCTCATATCTACACACCTACAGACACAGAACAGCTCATAAAAACACACACACTGAACACAGATCACTCATTTATACACCACACACTACTGACAAGACTCCCATATGAATCTCTACTAATGCAGCTCTGGTGTAAAGTCATGATATATTGCACTATGGAATATGCGGATAAAAGGTACCATTTCTTTCACCTTGTTTACTTTGTTTATACTAATAAAAAATATGGTACCAAAACAACGACCATTCAAATCATAAGTCAACTAAAAGTAAACATTACTACTAAAATGGAACGTAAACCTACTACATACAATGTCAAATATGTCAATCATAACTAAAGTTTTAGTCACCTAGCTTATTACAATCAAAATAGATTGTTTACATATTACACAAGCAACTTAATACCGATAATGATATACCATTCCGCTGCCCCGCCCCCGTTTTTGATACTGACATCCCATAAACGGGCTCTGGCCATTGCTGCATTAAAACGGCCGACATCACGTAATATATCACACTGATTATGGGGCACCCATTCAACTCGCCATGCGTTATTGTCCACTCCACATTGCACTTGTGAAATGTTCGTGTGGCTTCTGAAACCCCCTTCTCCCCCACTGCGCCGAGGAAGCGAACTCGGCAGTTCACGAGAAGAGCTCTGAGAACTGCGGGTCTGACCCAGACCAAACCCTTCCGAAAAATAGCCCAACCGAGAAACAACAACTAATTTTACGTTCACATAACTATAAATAATATAAAATAAAAATAAATAAAATACACTTAATGACAACTTCTATCACGATCAAACGACACAAAATAAACTGAATAAAGTACAATATTGCTTCTTATAATTAAGTCTAAAAAAAGCCAACACTAACTTGTTACTCTGACATCAGATCATCTTAAATTTTTTAGGATAATAATAATTTTATATTGTCTTCTACTGAAAGTTGATCAATGTTTGATTAGATAATTTAAAATATTTTATTCCTTGTACAAAAAAAGAAAGTTCAACACCCAACCGGGAGCGCGCGTGCGCGCGTCTTACTTTGAAACGATCTGAGCTTCTCGAAAAATCACCCCAACGACGGCGCCACAATGTCGGCAGCGCGCGGTAATGTTCTGTTCGGTGAACACATTCCCGTGTGTGTGCGATAGAATTACCAGCAGGAGCGTCGGGTATCACGGTCCAGTCCTGCGGAACCGAGCTCGAGGGAGTCCGGGTTGGACGAGAGAGCCGTCGCTCGCGGACACGAAGCAACCCGTCGAGGCTGGGGCCTTCAGCCCGTTCGTTCCCGGTTCTCACCGGTTTAACCGAGTCCCATCTCATCCACCCTCCCGCGCACCCGTCCAGCTCGTCCATCAGTGCGCGTATTTCAGCGAGGGCACGAGAGTCTGTGCGCGCCCTGTCTAATAAACTCATCGCGGGCCGTTCGTCGCCTGATACCCAAAAGTCGAGCCATAATTACGCTTACAAACAAAAAACTTAAAAACGATTAAGAATGAAATTAATGTTTGGTTTAAATGGTGAAGGTTAGACGACGGTTGTTGAGCTCTTGATGGTCGGTCACTCTTGTGTAGTGAACCGGAGTAATGGAAGGGCGCATGCTTTTATACTGTGCTCATGACGATGAGCTTTTTGCTACCGCATGTCCATTATGGTCTTCCTCTCTAGCAGTTCTGGAATGGTTCTTTTTTGGAGTTAGTACTGACTGACTGAATATTTCACCTAAAGGTCAGTTTGGCTATACTCGTTTAATGTTCATAACTCTTAACTTGTTCTTTTTTACTAATTATTAAAATAATGTTATTCTGGCTGAATTATTTATATAATTTTCAGCGCAGATCAGTAAATAATGCAAAGAATCAGTCCAATCAGGAGGAGCTGAGCTTAGTAAAGCATCAGTCGTGTGTAAAAACTGAACCTGATAGCCGTGACCCTTTTACCCTCTGACTCACCTACCAGCTTTCACACACACACACACACACACACACACACACACCACACACACACACACAACCACAAACACTATACGACACACTCACCACACTACCTCAAACTGACACCACACACGACCTCACACTATAACACACATACACTAACCACAACTCATACACAACACACATCTCAAACTCTATACCAACACACACAACACCCTCAAACTCCTAAACACACCCTACCTCACTACTCACCACACACAACTCACACACACTCACACACACCCACCTCAAACTCACACACAACACACACTACCTAACTCATACTCGATACACACACACACAACCTCATACCTCATAATCACACCCACAACCTCAAACACAAACACACACACTACCTCACACACACACACCACACACACCTCAAACTCAAATCACACACACAACACCTCAGACTCTATACACACACACCTCACACTCACACACACAACACCAACACCACACACCTCAAACTCTACACAACACACTAAACCTCAAACTCTATAAACACACCACACACACACACACCCACCCACAAAACTATACACAACACACCCCTCAAATCTATCACACACACTACCTCACACTCACACACACCTCAAACTCTACACACACACACTACCTCAAACTCTATACACACACACACACACCTCAAACTCTACACACACACACTACCTCAACTCTATACACACACAACCCTCAAACTCTATACACAACACTACCCACACTCACACACACACACAGCACACAACCTCAAACTCTACACACCCAAAACACACTAACCTCCAACTGACCACACACACACACTACCTCAACTGACACACAGACACCTCAAACTATACCCAACACCACACCTCAAACTCTACACACCACACACTACCTCAAACTCTACACATCACACACACACCTCAAACTCTATACAGACAGAACCCAACCTCACACACACACCCTCAAACTCTACACACCACTACCTCAAACTCACACACACACACACACACCACAAAACTCACACACAGCACCACAACACACCACTACACTCTACACACCACACACAACCCATACCTAATACACACCATAACTCCACCACACCACACACACACACAACTCCCAAACTCTATACACACACACACTACTCAAAACTCTAACACACACACACCTCAAACTCTATACTCAACACACACTACCTCAAACTCCAATACACACACACACCTCAAACTTATACACACACACACACACACACACAACCACAAACACTATAACACACATTATCGACACTCACAACACAACACACCTCAAACTCTATACACACACCACTACCTCAAACTCTATACACACAAACAACACTACCTCAGAACTCTATACCACACACCTCAAAACTCTACACAAACACACACACCTCAAACCTATACACACCTCAAACTCTATACACCCCACACACACCTCAAGCTCTATACACACACCACCTCAAACTCTACACAAACACACACCACAAACTCAATACACACCTCAAACTCTATACACACAACACACTAACTCAAACTCTATACCACACAGCACCTCAAACTCACACAAACACACACCGTCAAACTCTATACACACACACTACCTCACCACTCACAACACACACACCTCAAACGCTATATCACACACACACACACCTCAAACTCTATACACACACAACACTACACTCAAACTCTAATAACGCTCAAACTATCCACACCACACACACACAGCACAACACCAAAACTCATACGCTCAAACTATAAACACTCAGAACTACACTCAAACTCTATAATGCGTGTGTTGTGTGTGCGCTGTGTGTGCTGTGAGTGCGTGTGCGTGTGCTGTGCGTGTGTGAGTGGTGTTGCGTGTGCGTGGTGGTGCGCGTGTGCGAGTGTTGCGGGAGTGGTGTATCCGCTGGTTCCACGGAGAAGGTGAGGTTTGTGATATGGTCTCCGTTGTCACCCCAGCACTCTTCAGGGCCGGATGCCAGCATACGATTGTCCTTCATCATGCTTTTGCATGTTCTTATCGTCAGAGACAAAGTACTTTTGCTACAAGAGGAGAGATTCGCAGTTCCCTCAAAGATGAGTTTCACTCAAAAATAAAATCAACCCTTGGAGTTACTGCTGGCTTCTACTAACTCCTTTCTGTGGCCTCTTCAGCAAAAGCCAAGCTGCTGGTTTTGCCCCATTGCAATTTGTGCCTTGATTTGCCTCTTCGAACAGTATTGGTTTACGATCTTTCGTAAATCCTGCTAATACAATTTTTTTAGACATTTTTTTAAGTTAATTTATTTGATAATTTACAGTTTAATATCGCATTAAAATTACGATATTTTCCCGGTTTAAAACGATCTGTATTATTTAAAGCTGCTATGAAACAAACTATATAAATGAAGGTGTATAAATAAAGCCTAAAGCCGAACGGCGAAGACACATCGTAGGGGCGGAATCAGGTGAATGCGACCAATGAGACGCTGCTGATGAATTACTAAAACACACATCGCAATTACTTTTTATTTACGTATCTGTATCCCTTTTCCAACCCGCCACCATTAATGTATACTGTATTACGATAAAATATTTCAGTTACTGTCCAAATCTCACGATAACAGCGCAATCCTTTTAAAGCATAATAAAGTATAAAAACGCAGTGAATGTGACCGCGCGTGATAGGCGGCTGTAGGACGTTTTCCTATTTGCACTCCAAAACCTTCTTTTATACAGTCTATGCATAATAACAAACATAATGACTTGTACTGCACAGACAACATACAATTATCATAATGTAATTGAAAAAATGAATGCATTATCATCATCAGCCATATGTTTAAATAAATATAAAACGTATTATTATGGGTTATATAAAAAACGTGAAAGGATTTTGAGTTAGGCCAGTGAAAAGACAACATTTAATAAAGAATCGCCCATTTTTATGAAATCGTAACAAAAAAATCTAGATAAATCGTCTATGGGTCATATACTTACTAGTTGAACATTGTTCAAGTGGCTGACTGCATAAAAGGCACCGGTTTGTTGATTAGATCCAATCCGGTGACAGAACATGCGCTGTTCCGTGTCGTCCTAGAGTTCTGATTGGTGGACAGGCGCGCTCCTGATTGGCTAGCTGTCACAGGCCCAGGTAAGCGAAGCGCACTGCGGGACGAGCGCACAGGAAGTGAAACGCAGTCGCGAACCGAAATCTCACAATTGGACTGAAGTTACTTGATGACATAAACTAGCAGCTGTGTGTGAGTTGAGTTAAAGACTTTTGGGCAGTATATGTAAGACACTAATGTTGGAAGTGTGAACTGGTTTGCTAGAAACTTCCTTAAGATTTCAATCATTATTTCCGTGTTAAAAAGGGAATTCTAAAGTATTTTGTTGTGTGTGTGTGTGTGTGTGTGTGTGTGTGTTTGGTTGTGTGGTGGTGTGTGTGTGTTTGTGTGTGTGTGTGTGTTGTGGTGTTTGTGGTGTGTTTGTTTGTGTGTGTCGTGTGTAGTGTGGGTGTGTGTGTGTGTACTACATAACTAATTTTGGGGACAAATTTGTTACCCTGAAGTGACCAAAATCCCAAAAAAAACTGCCTTAGGCGTCCCTCATTTGTAAAACAGGTAATAAAAGGTTTTTATAAATATGTAAAAACAGATATGTCTCCTGTGATGGCAGGTTAGGGATAGGGTTAGTTAGGACAGAATAAACATTTTGTAAACAGTAATAAAAACATTACGCCTATGAATGTTCCCCATTTTAATCTATAAACGTTGTTAAGGGTGTTTAGCAGGAAATGACCCCACACGTTGACGAAGCGACCCGCGTACGGAGACCGCCAGCTCATGGAGGATAAACGCTAGAAAAAAGAAGAAAGAATGAGATGATGAAGAGATCGTCACCGACTCAAATCACTGAGACTCACACTGATGGAGTAAGATCCTGCTGTCTGGACTCAAGGATAAAGAGGTTACACACACTCCTCACACACTCAACACATACTTCTCTCTCACTACACTCACTCACTACACACACACACACACACACACACACACACACACACACACACACACACACACACACACACCCGGAACCCTACCCAACACACACACACTCACACTCTTAACACACACACACACCAACCCTAAACCTAACCCCACACACACCACACATGTTGGTCAACACCTGTATGGACTCTCCCATAGGCGTAATGGGATTTTATACTGGTACAAACTGTAATATTCTATCCCTCTTACACTAACCCCTAACCCTAAACCAACCCATCACACACACACACACTCAAACACCACACACTGCCCAAAAAAAAAAGACATTCCCTAACCTACCCATCACACACACACACACACACACACACACACACACACACACTGCCCCGTAACCCTAAACCTACCCATCACACACAGACAACACACACACACACACACACTACCCTAAACCCCTAAACCTACCCATCAACACCACTCACACTAAACAAACCAAACTCAACACACACACCCCCACACACACACACAACCTAAACCTATCCAAACACACACCCACACACACACACTACCCCTAAACAACCCAACACAAAACTCACACCCACACACACACACAAACCCTAAACTACCCAACACACACAAACACACATATTGGTGTGGTTAAATCTTTCAGTGGTTAATCTGGAAAATCAAGGTTGAAACCAGTTCACAGCGTCTGTCCATTCAAGCTGAAGGTACTGAGAATCGAGCGGTGTGTTTAGACTCAAGAACACAATAACACAAACGCTACTCAAGGAGTGACCGTGTGGAGGATTAACACCAATGACCGTCTAAAGAAAAAGGGCATTATTGTGTTTGGAATATGCTTTTTTTTACACCTGTTTTGTATAACGATAGAATAACAGACAACAGATAGATAGAATAGATACCAACAAACAGACAGACAGACAAAACAGACGGATAATGGATAGATGGACAATAAAAACAGACAGACAGATAGACGATAGATGGATAAAAGACATACAGACAGACAGACAACAGACAGACGATAGATGAATAGATGGACCAATAGACATACAGACAGACGATAGACGGGATAGATTGATAGATAACAGACAGATAACAAAACAGACGATAGATGGTAAATATATAGACAGACAGATAGATAGAAAATAATAGACAGGACAGACGAGATAGATAACAGACAACAACAGACAATGATAGATAGACAGACAACAGACAGACAATAGACGAATAGATGGATAATGGATAGATTGATGGAAGATAGATAACAGATAGAATAGATAGACAGACAGATAGATTAGATGACATATAGATAGATAGACAGACATTAGACAGACAGATAGAATAGATAATAGACAGACAGACAAAAACAATATATAGAATAGATAGATTTTTTTCTCCTCTGAACTGCATTTCTAGAAATTATTCTCCCCTCTGTAGTTTTTATATTCTGTGAAATATTTAGTTCTGTGTGTGTGTGTGTGTGTTGCGCAGGCTACACGTCCTTCTGGAACGACAGCATCTCGTCGGTCTACGCGGGTGTATTTCCTGGGAGCTGATCGCTACGAGGACAGTTCATCTGAGCCTCCGAGCTCACCCGCAGGAAAACTGCTGACCGCTGGGTGAAGCAACAACACACACAGTGCATTCCTCTGGTGTAAACACGATTAGCATATTGTTAGCATGATGCTAGCAAAATGTTAACGTGATTTTGCATGTTCTAGCCCTATGTTTAACACAGTTAGCACGTTGTAAAGCAAGTTTTTTACTAGATAAAAACCCATCTGAACACGCGCGCACAACCTTATCTCTGAGTGCCTCACTGGTTGTGTCGATTCCTCCTACATGAAGGCAAACCGCTCGCCGGTCCTCCGGCGCCGAGCAGTACTCTCTGACGAGCTCTCCAAGTCTCCTTATTTACTGTCGATTAATCAGACTACAGTATCACTCGCAGTGTCCTCCCCACTGCAAAGTCCAGATCTTCAGTCACACTCGCATACATCCACGAAGCCTGAGCCGAAACCCCCCTCTGAATCCCACTGTAGCCATATTCACCAAATACTCAATTCTCATATTCAAAACGCCGTTAATGTAAAACACTTGTCTTGTTTTAATCTTCCTGAAAACTGCCATTGAAAGTAAGCCAGATTTTTTTTTGTCCTCTGGCCTATACAAGCCCGGTTTATGCAGGCATTCATTGCTGAGGCGAGTGTAGTGTCACAACCGCAACTCCTTGACCTGTTTGCCTCATTTATGGGAGAATTAAGCCTTATAAAGCTACACAACGCGAGCGTCACTGTTCCGATGCGTTTGAGATGCACTCGCTGGCGACTCCCTGCGGACACAACCGAGAACTGCACACAAGCACAAGCAGAACATGGCCAGAATAAACAGCTTTACAAACACATCCTAAATGCTACTGAAGTCACGTGACTGTCCGCTATGCCACAATAAGCACATGGTTTATCAACATGTTTCATGTAGATGGGGGGGTTGTATTTGTTGTGTGCAGGTGTTTGTTCAAGTCGGCGGCGCCCACAGTGATGTTCTTGCTGGATGAAGCTCTGAAAACATCAAGAACAACAGAACCACCAGAGACGTGTCCAACTGATTCGACTGCTCACAGGTTATACACACTCACTCTCTCTCACTCACTCACACACTTCTCTCCTCTCACACTCACTCACATCACTCACACACACTCTCTGCTCTCCTCTCTCTCACTCACAGCACTCACTCACTCACACTCACATCACTCACTCCACTCACTCACTCACATCACACCACTCACTCACCTACACACTCACTCACTCACACTCACACACTCACTCACTCTCTCTCACACACACACACCACACACACTCTCACTCACTCACACCACTCACACTCGACTCACACTCACAACTCACTCACACTCACTCACAACTCACTCACCCTCTCTCATCACTCACTCTCATTCTCCTCACTCCACACTCACTCACTCACACTCACACTCACACACACTCACTCACACTCACACTCACTCACACTCCCACACTCACTCACACTCACACTCAACCACACTCACTCTTCCTCACTCTCTCACACACACACTCTTCCACACACACTCATCTCACCTCTCTCAACTCACTCTCTCTCACTCTCGCTCACTCACACCTCACTCTCTCTCACTCTCCTCTCACTCTCTCCTCACACACTCACTCACACACTCTCTCATTTCACTCACCACTCTCTCACTCACTACACACTCACCTCTCCTCACTCACACAATCTCACTACACTCAACTCTCTCTCACAACACACTCACAACTCACTCTCTCACTCTGCCACTCACACACCCAAATCACACACTCAACAAAAAACATTACCACACTCACTCACTATCACTCTCTCCACACTCACACACACACCAAACACACTCATATACACATCTCCTCACTCACTCTCTCAAACACACAACACACACACACTCACACACACTCTCTCCTCTCTCACCACACACCACACCACTCACTCTCTCTCTCTGCACACACACACACCACACACTCACACACACTCTCTCTCACACTCACTCACACTCCACTCTCTCACTCACTCTCACTCAAACTCTCTCAACTCACTCACACTCACTCTCACACGCACTCACAACACTCTCTCAATCACTCACAACTCACTCACCTCACTCACTCACCACTCTCCTCACTCACAACTCCTCTTCACTCCACACACTCTCACTCACACTCTCTTCACTCCACACACACACTCACACTAACCCAATCACTCACCTCCCCCCCCCCACACTCTCTCACACATCGCACACTCACACCACTCTCTACAACACTCACACATCACTCCTCACTCTCTCTCACACACACACACACACACTCACTCCCTCACTCTCCTCACATCAAACACACACACAAACACACTCAATATACACACTCACACACTCCTCTCTCAACACACTCACACCACTCACACACACTCTCTCTCACACACACACACTCACACTCTCTCTCGTCATAACACACACACACCACAAACAAACACACTCAATACTCACCCACTCACATCTCACAACAGACACACACACACTCCTCACTTACTCCCTCATTCCCGATGGAGGTGGTTTCCTGATGTTGGATTGTGTGTTGTTCGATTGTGGATTTGTATGTGTTCTGATGTGATTGTGTGTTGGTTGTTCTGATCTGGTGTGGTGTCTGATCTGTGTGTGTGTCAATCTGGTGTGTGTGTCTGATCTGTGTGTGTGTCTGATCTGTGTGTGTGTGGGTTGTGTGTGTGTGTGTGTGTGTGTCCTGATCTGGTGGTGTGTGTGGTGTCCTGATCTGGTGTGTTGTCTGATCTGGTGTTGTGTGTCTGATCTGTTTGGGTCTGATGCTGTGTTTGTGTGTGTGTGTGTCTGATCAGGTGTGTGTGTGTGTCTGATCTGTGTGTTTGTTTTCTGATCTGTGTTTGTGTGTTGTCTGATACTGTGTGTTGTTGTGTGTGTTCCCTGAATCTGGTGTTTGTGTGTGTCTGATCTGTGTGTTGTGTGTGTGTGTGTCTGATCTGTGTGTGTGTGTGGATTATGTCTGATCTGAATGTGTGTGTGTGTGAGGTGAGTGTGTGTGTGTCAGATCTGATATGTTGGTTTGGTGTCTGATCTGATGGTGTGTGTGTCTCAGGCGAGACTGGAACCCGCGAAGCTGCACTATCAGATGCTTAACAGCGCGAGCGTCTGTCGAAGAGTCTGTGAGAAGCGTGTACGACGGAGAAGCAGAACTCCTGTGTTCGACAGACACACACCCCTAAACCGAACAGCGCTCAAAGCACGCTCGTTCCAGCGCGTGCAGGACACGCTACTGACGCTGGACCAACGACCCGCTGCGCATGAGCCGGCGAGCGCATCGCTGGTCCCGCTAGCACACGTGTCCGAACTGCTAGAGAACTCCCCTGTCCTCGCTGACCCGACGAGCGCTAACAGCTAGCAAGCGCAGCTCTCGCAAGCCTGACTCGAGGCCGAGCCGAGACGAGAGCGCGAGGGGCAGCGACCCCGGCCGAGGAGAAGATCCTGGCGTTTCTGCCGCGTTCAAGTCCTGAGAACTGAAAGCGCCGCCACAAACCCTCCTGTCACTCGTGAATACGAACACTGAAAGCACACGGAGCCCGAAATTTTCATATGCTTATTTTCTATTCGACATTCTTGCTCTGAATTTTTCAAACACCTTTGCTTCTCTAACGGAATGCGAAAAACG
Source organism: Meda fulgida (assembly GCA_030578275.1). Lineage (NCBI taxonomy): Eukaryota > Metazoa > Chordata > Actinopteri > Cypriniformes > Leuciscidae > Meda > Meda fulgida. The sequence goes on from CM060634.1 coordinate 32,861,423, forward strand.
AGGACCCGATCCGAATTTTTTTTTTTAATGACTTACAAACCGTTTCAGAGCAGTATTAAACAAGGATGACCACAACGTGAGTCCGTATTTAATTTTTAACGTGCAAAAATTTCGACTTCAGTGTCAAGCCCTTTAAACTGCAGTTCCCCACTGGCCACTAGAAGGCTGCAGAAGAGAGTCAGTCCCAAAGACCGCATGTTTCATGCCCAAACTTTACAGCAGAATAAACAGTTAGATCTGGATGCAAAAAGAGGTGTTGGTCAATAAAGCTAATTTTGCCCTTCATGGCGACTGTAGGAGGTGAATGTTTTTATAATCCATTTACATTATATTAGTTCTTAAGTTCTGCATAATAAGGGCGTGCCGAGTGATGACAGGTGATTGCAGCCCATTGTCTGCTACGTTAGCGTCACTCATCTAATCCGCTCGATGCATTCCCTGTTCCGTTTATATCCGAGAGTGACGCGGCCAAATGGCGACGGCCGCTCCGCCCCCATTCGAAAAACGCTTTTCATAACGTGGTGTGTGTGTGTGTGTGTGTGTGTAAAGGAAGCCTGGAATCTTCTCACAGAACGCATGTTTCAGTGTCTAGTGATGTCATTTTCTGTCTCATGAATATCTTGTTGTGTTTTATGATTTCTTGTCATTGGTGAAAATCCACCGGTAACTGTGCACACAAATGCGGAAATAGCAAAAACTAAATGTAGAATGAAATGTATTAATACAATTATTGCAGTATTTATTTGTATAATGTTGGATGTTTAAAATATTTATGATTTAGATATTTCTGGGATGATCAAAATCACCATATTACAGATATTTGAGTTAATTTAGCGCACTCTTCCATATTAATAACACGAAGGTAAGAAGCTGTAGGGAAATAAATGGATTGAGTATGAGATTTGCATATCAGCATGTTTGAATGCGAATTAATCAGATATAATGAATGAATTTAAAGCTGTTTCTCCTGTCAGCCATTATTGTAGAATTAATAGAAACATTTTATTTTTTCCAACTTGTTTGTTTTTTGTTCTATTTTTATTTTATATTGTAATTATAATAAATGTATATTAAATATTTTTGTATTTCTATATTATGTTGTTATATATTAAATGTTTTATATTATATTCTATAATTTTGTTTTGCATTATATTGTTTTAAGTATAATAATATATAATTACATTATTATTATATAATATGTTGTTTTGCTGACTACCCATCACTAAAGTTACCTATCTCTGGTCAAAGGTCATGTGGTTATAACCTGTATTATTCCTTTAACTTTTAACAAGAGCAAAACACCATAAATTGTAAATATATCAGAACATTATTATTCTCGTAAGAAGCTGTTTCATGCAGAAAAAGACAATTCATTCTCATATGCTGAATATAAAATGAAACCCACAAGAACAGCAAGAAAACCACATATTCTCAGATGAAACTTACACTGACCTCACAGCTCCTTAATATTTAGCATAATCAATTATACATGCCCTTTCTGTACTGCAACAATTCATTAAGGACAAAATGAAATCATTCAGCTAACTACGGAATTCAAGCACTTTAAAACATGCATCAAATTATTCCATTTAAATTTAATAAGATATCAGTATGAGTATCACACGATTATTAGATACACAAGAAAGAAGGAATGCAGAAATCAGACAATCCAGACCTGTTGAACCCAACCTCTCTCCTCTCACCCTCTCACCCCTCTCTTCTCTCTCTCTCTCTCTCTCTCCTACCTCTCCTCTAACCCCCCCCGCCTCTACCCCCCCCCCCCCTCTCTCTCTCTTGCTTTACTCTCTCTCCTCCCTCCCCCCCCTCTCTCTCTCTTCTATCTCTCGCTCCTCCCCCCCATCCTCTCTCTCTCTCTCCTCCTCTCTCTCTACCGCCCCCCCCCCTCTCACTCTACCCCCCCCCCTCTCGCCACCTCTCTCTCTCCATCTCTCTCATCTCTCTCCCTCTCTCCCCTCACTTCTTCTCTCTCCCTCTCCTGTCCCCTCTCTCCTCTCTCTCACTCCCTCTCTCTGTCCCTCTCTCTCCCTCTACTCTCTCCTCTCCCTCCCTCACTCTCCCTCTCTCTCTCTCTCACCCCCACTCTCTCTCTCTCTCCCACACACATCTCTCTCTCCCTCCCTCTCTCTCTCCCTCTCTCTCGTCTCACCCTCCCTCTCTCCTCTCCTTCACTGTTTCTCTCCCTCTCTGTCTCTCCTATCCTCTCTCTCTCTGACGGAGTGTCAGGAATTAAACTTCACTCTCTCACTGACTGAATCAAGCTAGCACTATATGCCTGGAAAGAAAGTATGTAATATTGGCTCTGAAACTGGTGCGTTCCCTCTCATATATGATTATTGATGATCCGGTAAGCGTTTGCAGTGACTGACGCAGTGAACGCGATCGACGCGAACGCCAGCGCGCGACTATTTAATAGGGCGTCTGTTGCGTTTCCACATGGTGAGTACATGATACATACACGCCAAGTTTCTGAAGGAACGTTTGTTATCATAACCTGAGAAACGTTCCTGTTTTCTCTGTGTATGTTCACCTGACTTACTGACACATATTAAGTTGCATGTTCGTCTAACATTTTTAAAAATGTTACTTGTTTTCAGAACGTTCAGAGAACATTCAAAAGTAACGTTTTCTATAATGATTGAATATGAAAAAATGGAGAGTACCTTTACAAACTGAAATACACTGGATGTTTTGGAACATCTCTATTCAGGAACATTCATAAAAATAATGTTTTCAGAGCTTAATTGGTAACGTCAACCCGTGGTACTTGGATAAACTCTAGGTTTAGTGTTGTGGTGAATTGCTTGATTGGTTAGTGATTGTGTGTGTGTGTGTTGATGTGTGTGTGTGTGTGTGTGTGTATAGTATTTGTATGTATGTATGTATCGTTGGTTAGTGATGTGTATGTGTGTGTGTTGTTTATGATGTGTTTTTTGTGTGTGTGTGTTTGTGTGGTGTTGGTTGTATAGGGGTCGCCATTGCAAAGATAATCGCACAATGTTAAAGCCTCAAACCGCTTGACCCAGTTGTGAGATGTGGGTTTATGAGAATGATTGATTCCTAAACTCACCAGATCATCACACAGAATCACAAGAACACAAGTACCGCCGTACTCACGCTTGCCCCAAAAATGTTTGTGTGTGTGAGTGCCTCTTCATTAGCTTTTACATACTGTCCTACATACTTACTTTGATTTTGCAAGTGATAATACACTAGTATATACTGTGCGATATCCAAAAGAATTGCCAAAAGTATTGGACACCCTTCTAAATCACTGAATTCAGGTGTTCAATCAGTTTCCTGCCACTGTGGTATAAAACATGCCAGACACTACCTTCTACACACAACTGTGAAAGAACGGGTCTCGGAGCTCAGGAACTCAAGCGTGTGACTGTGATCGGTGCCATCAGTGCAAAAGTCCATTCGTGAAATTTCTCACTACAAAATATTCCACGGTCAACTGTTTAGTGTATTATAACTATGGAACAACAGCAACTCACCCACAATGTGTTTGCCACGTAAAATCACAGAGCGGGGTCAGCGAGAACGGTACGTGCTGACTGCATTGTGCCAAGTGTAATTTTGTGGAGGGAGGGGGAGCGGGGGGGGGGGGTTATGGTGGGGGTTGTTTGGTGGAGGGGTTATGTGTGTGGTACAGGCCCTTCCTAACCACGCTTCGCTGCTGTCTTAAATAACTGTAGAGTAAAAGAGTGAATTCTTAGCTTAAGAAATTGATAAATTGATTCTATATTAAGTTTGAAAGTAGGAGTATGTGGGGTTGTTTGGTGGGGGGGTGTTTAGGGTTATCAAATTCGCTTAACCAATGAGCGGCAATTTGACGCCTTTGAATATTTTGAATCCCACTCGCAAGTCCAAAGCAGATTGCACGCAGCGATAGCGAGTGTTTTTTTGAGCTAAATCATGCGCAAATTGAAGGTGAAATTAGCTTCCTGTGGAGGGCAGTGTAAGGCGGTTGTCTGTTTGCAAGATGCTGATGTCGTCGAAGCATTCATCGAAGAAAGTCACCCTCTGTATTGCGCTGGAGAGCAGAACAGCGCGTAGGGTCTCTCGCCACACTTTGGTCCACCAACCCATCCGGATGCGTTTCCCAAGTTTTGCCCGATTTTCACCACCTGCACCAGGAAGCTCCCCTGGATGCCGCCCGCTTTTCAACCTGTAACTTCCGCCTGTCCCGCATCGAGCAGGATTCACCTTCTAGACAAACCACTAACAGGGCTCTCCTATCCCAGCTGCGTTTATCCCCGTCTATTCACAGGGTGACAGCACAGCAGGCTCCTGAATGGTTACTGCGGCGCAAACAACCCAAAAGTACAATTTTCACTTGGCGCCAGATCGAATATCGTTTCACAAACGCGAGAATGCACAAAAGCGCCAAATACAATTTCACTGCGCCCAGACACTCAATCGCCCTTTCCGCGCGAACTGGCCATGAAATAGGAGTCCATCACGCCGCTCTAAATTCAATCCTCCAGAAACCTCCAGACACGCGTCTTGACATTGACTTAACAAGGAAATCACGCGCTCCAGACCTCAATTCGGTTCCGGTGGAACACAGCATAATGCTTCAGCTACAAACATTGTGGACATATCAAGTTCTCAACTTTGTGAAGATTTGTGGATGTTCCTGTCCATCTGACTGCGCTCCCAGAGCTCAAGCATCAAATAAAGATATGGATGAGGTTAGATGGAGTAGGACAGGGCTGCACAAGTCCTGACGTCATCCGATAGTTAGGATATAACACGAGACTGAGACTTCTTGTCCAACATCATTGCCTGACCTCACTAATGCACATCTAGAAGATGATAAACAGTCCCATAAAAACACACTCCTAAACCTTTGAATGAGTTCCCAGAAGATTGAAGCTTATAGCTCCAAAGTGGAGCAACTCCCATATGAACCCTTCGAATCGGAATGGATTGTCAGTAAGTTTCATGTGCATGTAAAGCAGACAACCCAAAAAAATGTGCAAATATAGTGTATTTCATCAGATGACCTGTGCTTAATAAATATGAAACTAGAGATTTCATACTGACGGGTTATCAGTAAACTGACACCGATTAAAGTGATGAACTTTGCACAGATTCACCTTTAAACTCATCTGGCGTTACTGCTGCGTCTGTGCATTCTCAACCAGACACAGATTAAAACTGACTCAACACACATTTGAATCAAGGTAAGATCATCCCGCTCAAGCAGACTATAATTAACCAGGTCAAATTGAAGAATAATAAAAGTAGTGTACGATAATTCCACTTTTATAAAGTGTCCATTGATCTGCCTGAATAGGAGTTGCTGTGATTGTTTCTGAAGAATGTTGCTGGCCCCATAGACTTACAGTGTAATATATCATACAACATCAGCAACTGTAAATGTAAATGAAGTGAATGAATGTTTATTTTTAGAGGAAACTGTCCTTTTAAGAAGCACTGGGCCCCGTATTTATCAGCCCCTGAGAATGACTCACAAGAACACTGCTTAAAAGACATAAAAGTAAAAAAAAATCTGTGCTAAAAGTTATTATCAAGCCTCTCATCAATTAAAGTGGTGTAATTTAAAGGGATGAGTTGGAGTTGTTTGGTGGAGGGGTTATGTGTGGGTAGTATGGTGAGGGGGATATGTGTGGGTTCTTGTGAGGGGGATTATGTGCGTTGTTTGGTGAGGGAGTTATGGTGCGGGGTTTGTTTGGTGGAGGGGGGAATAATGTGCGATGTTTTGGTGAGGGATTATGGTGCGGGGGTTGGTTGGTTTGAGGTGATTATGTGCGGGTTGTTTTGAGGGGATATGTGCGTTTTTTGTGGAGTGGGGTTTGGGTGTGGGGTTGTGTGTGGAGGGATTATATGGTGCGGGGTTGTTTGGTGGAGGGGATTATGGTGCGGGTTTGTTGTGGAATTATGGTGTGGGGTTGTTGGTGAGGGATTATGGTGCGTTAGTTTGGTGAGGGGATTATGGGCGGGGTTGTTTGTGGAGGGGATTATGGTGCGGGGTTGTGTTTGGTGGAGGGGATATGGTGCGTTGTTTGGTTAGGGGATTATGTGCGGGTTGTTGGTGGGGGGGATTATGTGCGTTGTGGGTGAGTGATTATGGTCGGGTGTTTGTGGAGGGGGATTATTGGGGTTGTTTGTGAGGATTATGTGCGGGGTTGTTTGTGAGGGAGTAATATGGTGCGGTGTTGTGGAGGGGATTAAGTGCGGGTTGTTGTGGAGGGGGGTTATGGTGTGGGTTGTTTGTGAGGAGGATTATGGTGTGGGTTTTTGGTGGATGGGATTATGGTGCGGGTTTTTGGTGGAGGGATTAGGAGCGGGGTTGTTTGCTGGAAGGGGGTTATGGTGTTGGTTGTTTGTGAGGATTATGTGTTGTTTTTTTCAGGGTTACAGGTCATCACAAGCCCCTACTGACCATTCCTAACCACTCTTGAGCTTTCCTTAAAATAACTGCAGACGTAAAAGTGATCTTAGTTTTAAGGAATTTGATAAATTGCTCTATTCTTATTTGAAATAGGAGAAAATTCATGAATTCTCACACTTAAGAACTAAAATGGCACTTTGAGAAGCTTGATAAATACGGTCCCTGATCTCATCATGGGGGTCAACATGCTGTTCTTGATGATATTGTTTGTGTGACGATATGCTGGTGTGGTTTGGTGTTTGTTACATGATGGTTTTGTGTGATGATTGTGTGTTGTTTCAACAGGTGCTGTTTCCTGCGTCACAGAGCTCAGAGGAGCTGACTTCCTACTTCGTCATTCCTCATCCATTCATCGTGAAAATCGTGATCAATGAAACCCGCACTCAACCCGGAGCCCTCGGATCTCCCACATTAAAGTATCATTAACCGTCGCATTTCAGTATAATTCTGTACTATTATAGTTTGTTAATATTTTGAATCATTACACACGTAACACTGGTATAAAGAGTATTTCAGACTTAATTACTTTTATTATATGCATTAAATGCATATAAAGCTTCTTCATATCGCAGATTTGTAGATTTTCCTCAGAAATGCTCCGTACTTTCATACTTGTCCATATTCCAATACATTTTTTGGTCTACATTTTTGGGGTTAATTAAACCTGCAACAATAAAAACATTTATTGGTTCTCGTGTATGCACATACATTTTTAAACGGATGTATGAATGCATGACTAGTCCAACCAACTCCTCTCGTTGTGTGAGTGTTTGTAGGGTATTCGACAGGTCCGACGGTCGACCCTGAACTCTGACATCATTCACTCCGAAAGCGGAGATCAGTCATTGTGTTGATGGCGCAAAACATCGCCACGAGTGCAGAGGAGAAGTTCTGTGAGACCACCATCGGTGGTGTTGAGAACCTTTTGTGTGTTGTGGTTTCAGATTCGTGTGTGATTCTGATTCTGAGAGTGTTATCTGATTGTCTGAGTGAGTTTTCTTGATGTCTGTGTTTTTTGATTCTGTGTGGTGCTTTTCTGATTCTGTATTTTTTTCCAGATACTCTGTGTGTGTTCCTGATCGGTGTGTGTGTTTCAGACCACGAATGAGAGCCACAACGGCAAGATCTTCAAAGACATCTTCAACTCCGAACTTCCGCGCACTGTGTGAAGAGAGCGATACTGTGGAGCTGTGCGGCGCACTGAAGTCCTGGAACACACACACACACACACACACACACACACTCACACTCTTCTCACACACCACACACACACAGACACACGCACTCTCTTCTCACACGCACACAGAACGCACCCACACACACACTCTCACTCTCACCACACACAAACAACACACACACTCACATTGGTCGTGTGTGTTGGTTTGTGTGTACTATGTGTGTGTGTGCTTGTGTGAGTGTGAGTGAGCAGAACACGTGGCGGTTTCCTGGTCTGTGACGGCCTGGGCTTCGGGGATAACACAAAGCGCAAGGATCAGACTGGCCTTATGAGAAGTGGCGTTTCCCCGAAGCTCTTCTGCAAAGCGCCGTCTCCTCCGCCGTGTTTCCTGGAACTGTGAGTCGCAGACCTCAATCACCACCAGCTACGAAATGGGGACGCAACCGGCGCGTTGCTGAGCCATCGCCTTCGCAACGCAGAGTCATACACTGACTGCCGACCTCACATGAATCCACATCGTGAAGCTACACTGACTGTCACATGATCACATGATCCACATCTGAGTGTCCATTGATCACATGATCCACATCTGAGCCTACACTACTGTCAACATGATCACATATTCCACATTCTGAGCCGTAACACTGACCATCACTATCAACATCTGAGCGTCCATGATCAACAACTGAGCCTACAATGACCATCACATGATCACCGCACAAACCCATAGATAAAAAAATTAGTATTCGCAACAGTTTTTCTTGCTAATCTGAGAAAAATTCACAAAAATTGCGAGACAGCAACAGCCAAGATAAATCACAAATATTAATAAAAACAAAAGGTAGGGATGCAACCAAAATTATCAATTGGATACATCAGGATGCTAACACAATCTTCATCTGCGCGACCAGGAGAAAAGTTGTCAGTGACATCCAACTCTCACGCACGCTTCGCATTCAGGAGTTCAGGCTTCAAGATTTCAAGGAAGTTCAGCGTTCATCTTTCAGCGTTCAGAGTTCAGGCTTTTCATTTCAGGCTTCAGTCAGGCATTCGGAGTTCAGGCATTCAGGATTCAGCTTTTCCAAGCTCAGAGTTCCAGCGATCAGGCGTTCAGGCGTCAGGAGTTCAGGCATCAGGATTCAGCGTTCAGGCGTTCAGAATTTCATGCTTTCAAGGCCGATCAGAGTTCAGGCGATCAGGCCTTCAGGAGTTCAGGCGATCAGGATATCAGGCATCAGGTGTTCAGGCATCAGCCGTCAGGAGTTCAGGCGATCGGAGGTCAGGCGATCGGGAGTCAGCGGTCGGGAGTTCAGCGATCGAGTTCAGCGATCGGGAAGTTCAGGCGATCGGGAGATTCAGGCGTTCGGAGTTCATGCGTGTTCGGAAGTTCAGCGTTCGGAAGATCAGGCGTTCGGGAGTTCAGGCGTTCGGGAGTTCAGCAGTGCTTCGAGTTCAGCAGAGGCGTTAGGGAGTTCAGGGCGTTCAGGAGTTCGGGAGTTCAGGCTACGTGATTCAGGCGATCGGCGTTTTTTTTCAGGCGATCGGAGTCAGCGATCGGAGAGTTTCAGGAGTTTCGGGAGTTTCATTCGTTCGGGAGTTTTCAGGCTTCGGCTTTCAGGATTCAGGCTGTTCAGGCCGTACGGCGTTCAGGCGTTCGGGGTTCAGAGTTCAGGAGTTCAGGCGTTCAAGAGTATCAGGCGTTCAGGCGTTCAGAGGAGTTCAGGCGTTCAGGCGTTCATGCGTTCAGGCGTCAGCAAGGCGTTCAGAGCGTTCATAGCGTTCAGGATTCAGGCGTTCAAGGAGGTCAGGATTCAGGCGTCAGGAGTCAGCGTTTACATTCGTTCAGCTTCAGGAGTATCAGGAGATTCGGGCGTTCGGGCGGCGTTCGGGAGTTCAAGCGTTCAGGAGTTCAGGAGTTCATGCTTCCAAGAAGTCAGGCGTTCAGCGTTCAGGAGCGTTCAGGCGATCAGGAGTTCAGGCGTCTGGCGTTCAGGAGTTTCGCGTTAAGGCGTTCAGGATTCAGGCGTACATGCGTTCAGGAGTTCAGCAGGCGTCAGGGAGTTCAGGCGTTCAGGCGGTCATAGCGTTCAGCGATCCGGCGTTCAGGCGTTCAGGATTCAGGCGTCATGCCGTTCCAGTCGTTCATGCGTTCCAGGAGTTCAGGAGATCAGCGTACAGGCGTTCAGGCGTTCAGGAGTTCAGAGAGATTACAGGATTCGGAGTTCAGGAGAACAGGCGTTCAGCCGTACAGGAGTTCAGGAGTTCAGAGTTCAGGCGATCAGGGCGTTCAGGAGTTCAGGCGATCAGTTGTTCAGGCGTTCAGGATTTACAGGCGTTCAGGCGATCAGCGTTCAAATGAGTTTCAGGAGTTTCAGCGTCAGGAGTTCAAATGCGTTCAGGAAGCTGAGCAGAGGCCGCCGTCGCTGAGGAGAAATTAAATCTGATTCCTTGGTGCCACTTACATTAGTCAGAAGTCACCTCCTTTCTGCTGCGCGACGGCGGACGCCTGGTTGGTGCTGTTGCCGCAGCCAATAGTGCGCTTTTAAATAAAGGCTTAAGTGTTCCAGAGAAAAGGATTTTCCCAATAGCGTATAGCTATAAAACGCAATACAGTGAACCGTTCTCGAAAGGGAAACCGATAATTCTTTATCTTTGAAACCCAGTACCGAAACATTGCCGATAATCAAAATCCAAAATACTTAATTAATTTTTGATAGCCTGATTACAAAAAACACAAGTCTCAATCATTAAACGCCACGTCTCAAACATATGTTTTTTTTTTGTCCCAAAATTTTAATGATCCATATATATATTTATACTTATAATATCTCATTATATTTTATGTTGCCGATTTGAAAGTCTTAGTGTTGACTGAACTGTATTTTCCTTTTTTAGATTACAATCACATTGAAGAGAAGCAATTTTAAAACATAATGTTGACATGAAAAAACGTGTAAATTCTGAGATAAGACACAATTAATTTATTTTATTTTGTGTCGAAACAAGCTTCCATAGAAATCCCTGTTGTTTTATTTGAGAATGGGGTGAAAAACATTGTACAGTATAATGTTGTGTATTTGTGATCATTATCAGTTATTATCCTTCAGCTGAAGATGCATTTGTTGCTATGAAACCACATTGTGTGTGTTGATCAGTCGATAGTGGAATCTGGGAGGCGGAGATGCTGAACGGCCAGAGACTCAGGGTCCCAGACGTCTGCGGAGGTTACAGATCCTTCAGAAGGAGAAACATGACCGACAAGTGAGTCCCAGTGACAGCATCATCACATCATATCATCAGCTGTGCGTGTCTGACGTCACCTTGGGTGTGTGTGTGTGTTGTGCAGGTTTCCCCTGTTCGTGTCCGTGTATCAGATCTGTTTCGAGGGTCGTCAGGTGAAGGAGTTCATCAGCTGTCTTCAGAATCACCCGGAGCACATGTGACACACACACACACACACACACACACACACTACTGGCTCTGAGGTGACGAGTCACACACTTAATGAGGAACAAAAATGAATTCTGATGATCAGTGTGTTTTAATGTCCCAGTATTTGTGTAATTTCTGACTCAGGACTGTAACGCTGTTAAACGCACACTACGGTTTACATTTGTCTTGTAGAAATGTAAAACACAATCAATAAAAGCCATGCTGCATATTTTAATCATTTTAATCAGACTTTGAGCTTTATTTATTTTCACAACAGACAACATACACACAAAATAATAACACTTCACAATAAGGTTCATTAGTTAACATGAACTAAGAATGAATCTTAGTTAATATTAATTTTAACATGTACTAAGCTGTATTTTTATTAACTAACATTAACAAAGATTAATAAATACTGTAACAAATGTATTGCTCATGGTTAGTTTATGTTAGTTAATACTGTAAATAATGTTAGCTAATGAACCTTACTGTAAAGTGTTACCTACTAAATGAATCGACTTTATCATGGTATTTTCCCTGGAGGTTTAAGCCATTAAAGATTCTGCTGTGAATGACATCAGTGACGTTTTGTCCAATCAGACGCTGTCTAGAATGAGAAGCTCCTCCCCCTAATAAAACCCCGCCCGCTTCTGACTTTAACATCTAACAGACACTCAGACGATTATTATTGCAGAGGCACTTCTAAAAATGAAAGTGTAAAAAGGTTGAGAAGTTTGAGTTTACTGTAAAGCTAAACATTTAGCCCTTGCACAAAATATATATTTCACGCAATAATCAGGGCTCTAAGATTGCTAGAAAATCGAAGGCGTCTGTCTGACCAAGAAGTGAAGTGGCTTTGGTTTACAGTGACAGTTGCAGCGCAGAGATGCTCTAAAGGCTTGATACTGGATCAGGAGCCGGATCCGATGGGATCAGAGACGGTCGGATAAATGGCAAAGCTGGATATTCCACACATGTTTTTGTTTCGTGCCATGCGGATGAAGCCATTCTCACCCCACGCCGTCCCCCAGCTGACACACACACACACACACACACACACACGCACACACGCACACAGACAAGACAGAGAGAAAACAGTAATGATTTCACATTTGCACCACTAGAGGTCATTAGAGCTCAAACTCAAATACTGGGACTTACAGGAACTGAAGCCCTACTTTATTATATAAACAAATATAATGAATATAAAATATTATATTTATAAAAAATATTAATATTGTCTTTATAATAATTATTCATAATAGTATAAAAATATATAAATATTAATATCTGACATATAATATTACAATCACTTTTTAAAAACATGCCATGGACTGAGAGGCATTTGTGTGTGAAGAACCTGTTTTTGAGCAGCCAGAAATCGAGGCCGTTCTCCGAGCCGTAACCCACCACCAGAACCGCATGATTGACCAACCCTGAGCGGCACTGCAGGTCACTGTAGATCCCTGAACACACACACACACAGATAATCAGCGTAAATGTGTGTGAGAGTGTGTGTGAGAGTGTCTGTGTGTGTGTGTGTGAGAGTGTGTGTGTGTGTGAGAGAGTGTGTGAGAGTGTGTGTGTGTGTGTGTGAGAGTGTGTGTGTGTGTGAGAGTGTGTGTGTGTGTGTGTGTGTGTGTGTGTGTGTGTGTGTGTGTGTGTGTGTGTGTGTGTGTGTGTGTGTGTGTGTGTGTGTGTGTATGTGTGTGATGGGTAGGTTTAGGGGTCAGGTTAGTGTGTGTGTGTGTGTGTATGTGTGTGATGGGTAGGTGTAGGGGTCAGGTTAGTGTGTGTGTGTGTGTGTGTGTGTGTGTGTGTGTGTGTGTGTGTGTGTGTGTGTGTGTGTGTGTGTGTACCTACTTAACTATATTTTGGGGACAAATTTGTACCCAGAAGTGAACAAAACCTGACAAAATCTCCAAAAAACTCCCTTTAGGGACGTCCTCATTTGTAAATCAGGTTTAAAAATAAAGTAATAAAAGGTTTTTTAAATATGTAAAAATGCAGAATGTCTCCTGTGATGGGTAGGTTTAGGGATAGGGTTAGTGTAAGGGGTAAGAATATACAGTTTGTACAGTATAAAAACCATTACGACTTCAACATCCATCTAGAGAAGCCGTATACACCCGACTTCATCTCTCTCCTAGCCTCCTTCGATCTCCAACGGCTTATCACCACAGGTACTCACAAGTCAGGCAACCAACTGGACCTGGTTTACACACGCAACTGCATCACAGACAATATTTTGGTGAAACCTCTCAATGTTTCAGAGCATTTCCTCATTACTTTCAATCTACAATTCACTACCCATGCACCACCAACTCCCCTACCAGTTACTTTCAGACGAAACCTGCGCTCACTTTCTCCGTCCCTTCTTTCCTCTGCTGTGTCATCTTCTCTTCCCTCACCCTCGCATTTCTCATCTCTGGATGTGAATACTGCAACGGATACTTTATGCTCCACTCTAACCTCTTCTTTAGACAACATCTGCCCTCTCTCCTCCAGGCCAGCACGTGCTACTCCCTCCAACCCCTGGTTATCTGAGGTTCTTTGTGAACACTGGACTGAACTCAGGGCAGCGGAGAGGAAATGGCACAAATGAAAAGACACATCCGACCTGAGTAAGTATCAATCTCTGCTCTCTGCCTTTTCTGCTGATGTTCACGCCGTAAAATCTTCATATTTCCACAACAAGATCAACAGCGCCTCTAACACACGTTCACTGTTCAAGACATTCAACTCTCTCCTCTGTCCACCTCAACCCCCACCCACCTCCTCGCTAACGGCTGATGATTTTGCTAACTTCTTCACTAACAAAACTACAACTATCAGCAGTCAGTTCTCAGCTTCACACACACAGGAACGCAGACTAACCTCTCCCACAGCCAACAACCTTCTCTCCTCCTTCACTCCACTAACCGAGGATGAAGTATCTAAACTTCTCCTCTCTAGTCATCCTACCACCTGCCCTCTGGACCCCATCCCCTCACACCTTCTACAAGCAATCTCTCCCACACTTCTTCCAGCTCTCACACACATCATCAACTCATCCCTCCACACTGGCATTTTCCCTACAGCACTCAAGCAGGCTCGAGTAGCGCCACTGCTTAAAAAACCAACGTTAAACACATCCCTTTTAGTGAATTACAGACCTGTTTCTCTCAAACCGAGAAAACACTTGAACGAGTTGCTTTCAACCAAGTATCATCTTTCCTGTCTCTGAACAACCAGCTGGATATCAACCAATCTGGCTTCAAGAAAGGGCATTCAACCGAGACTGCATTGCTGTCGGTCACCGAAGCCCTGCGGATCCCAAAAGCTACTTCCAAATCCCCAGTTCTCATCCACCTGGATCTGTCTGCTGCCTTCGACACTGTGAACCATCAGATCCTTCTGTCCACCCTCTCATCACTGGGCATCACAGGTACTCCTCTCCACATGTTTGAGTCCTATCTCACAGGTAGGTCCTTCAGGGTCACATGGAGAGGAGAGGTATCCAAAGCACATTAACTGACCACAGGGGTTCCCCAGGGTTCAGTTCTTGGACCGCTCCTCTTCTCCATTTACACCACATCACTAGGACCCATCATACAGGTACATGGCTTCTCTTACCATTGCTATGCCGATGACACCCAGCTCTACCTCTCATTTCAACCAGATGATCCCACAGTAGCTGTACGGATCTCAAGCTGTCTGGCGGACATCTTGTCATGGATGAAGGAACATCACCTACAGCTCAACCTGGCAAAGACGGAGCTTCTCATCCTCCCTGCCAAGCCGTCTCTACAGCACGACTTCTCCATCCAGCTAGATTCTTCCTCAATCACCCCATCAAGGTCAGTCAGAAATCTTGGAGTAATCTTTGATGATCAGCTGACCTTCACAGACCACATCACAACGACAGCTCGATCATGCAGGTTTGCAATGCACAACATCAGGAAGATCAGGCCTTTCCTAACTGAGCATGCAACACAACTTCTCGTCCAGGCCCTGGTCATTTCTAGGCTTATTTACTGCAATGCTCTCCTGGCTGGACTTCCAGCATGTGCAACTAAACCTCTACAAATGATCCAGAATGCTGCAGCTCGTCTGGTCTTCAACGAGCCCAAAAGGGCCCACGTCACTCCTCTGTTTATCTCTCTGCACTGGCTACCACTCGCTGCTCGCATCAAGTTCAAGGTGTTGACACTTGCTTACAGACTGATCTCAGGATCAGCTCCCTCCTACTTCCACTCACTTCTACAAGTCTACATCCCTACCAGAAGCCAACGATCAGTCAATGAGCGACGGCTCGTGCCACCATCACAGAGAGCCTCAAAATCACTCTCCAGAACAGTCTCATTCACGGCTCCATGCTGGAGGAATGATCTGCCCACCCTCATCCGGAAAGCAGAATCCCTGACAGCATTCAAAAGACAACTGAAAACTCATCTCTTCCGTGAGCATTTGACATTAAAAAAAAAAAAAAAAAAAAAAAAAAAAAAACTTTTCCTTGAAATCGCTGCTTATCTGGCTTATGCTAGTCCGAGGAATATCTGAACTTTGTATTTTGAGCACTTCTTGCGTTGTTTTTGTCTCTTCACGATGACTCGCTTGGTTTAGTCCTCAGTTGTAAGTCGCTTTGGATAAAAGCGTCTGCTAAATGACTAAATGTAAATGTATTACGTCTATGGAATGTCCCCATTTAGATAGCTAAGTAAACTAAGTAAACTAAGATAGCTAAGTGTGTGTGTGTGTGTGTGAGAGTGTGAGAGATGGGTAGGTTTAAGGGTCGGGTTAGTGTGTGTGTGTGTGTGTGTGTGTGTGTGTGTGTCTCACCTCCTCTGTATCTGTGGAATGACGCAGGTTTGGCGTTCACACCGACGGACACCGGGCCGATGTTAGCGACGGCGTATTGAAGCGCTGACTCGTTGTGACGCGGAAGAACCCGGAAACTAGAGCAGTATCCAGCTCTCCCCTTCACTGAGTATCGACACACACCCTCCTGTACACACACCACATCACACACACATCACACACTAGTGATGCGCGGGTCGGCTTTTTTTCCTGTTTGTTGATTCGCTGAGAACCTTGCGCCTGTCAGTCGCGTGTGAGAAGTTCAGAGAGAGTTCAGACATGGGTTCGGAGTCACTGATGCGCGTTTGTAAGTTTAGATGACAATCAAGCTATCAGATAATAGCCAACGATGTGCCGTGTCACTACAGCCGTAGCCTTGGCAGGTGCACACGTTGTCTGACGCGCGTTATAGCGAATTGCTCAAACTGACAAAAAGGAAAAACTGCGGACTGCAGCTTTAATTAAAGCTATGCATTTTAATATTATATTTGTAATATTTAATAAATAAAAATCAATAAGTGTTACATATTTTTGTTTTTAAATGATTTATTTATTAAAAATGTTTAGTAATCCTTTTCATTTGTTTTTATTTAAAAACATTTTTTATTTTTCTACAGTTCCCTCACGAACCTCCAGGGGTCGCACACCTCGAGTGTAGCGCTGACGCCAGAAGAATGTGTGTAGAGAAGCTAGAGGCTCTTCTGCTCTGCTCCACGAGTGTGTTACATCTGAGGGAGACTGTGTGTGTCTCGTTCGGAAGTACCTTGTGTTCATACGGGTAGAAGGTGTTTGAGTCGATGCCGTTGTTCTGGATGATGTAGAGAAACGCTCGGCTCAGATATCCGCCCTTACAGCCTCGGTTCCCCAAGCTCACACTGCAGTCCAGCAGGTTCTGTGGACTCAGCGGAACCAGAGCGCCGGTTCTCCGCTTCATCTGCCCTTCCAGAGCCCCGACAGCACTGAAGGCCCAGCAGGAGCCGCACCGGCCCTACACACACACACACACACACACACACACACACACACACACGTTACGCTCCTGTGATCACACACACGTTACGCTCCTGTGATCACAAACACGTTACGCTCCTGTTATCACACACACACACACACACACATGTTACGCTCCTGTGATCACACACACACGTTACGCTCCTGTGATCACACACACGTTACGCTCCTGTGATCATACACACACACACACACACGTTACGCTCCTGTGATCACACACACACGTTACGCTCCTGTGATCACACACACACGTTACGCTCCTGTGATCACACACACGTTACGCTCCTGTGATCATACACACACACACGCACACAAACGTACACGTGTTACGCTTCTGTGATCACACACACACACACGTGTTACGCATCTGTGATCACACACACACACACACACACGTGTTACACTCCTGTGATCACACACGCAGACACACACACACACGTTACGCTCCTGTGATCACACACACGTTACGCTCCTGTTATCACACACACACACACACACACACGTTACGCTCCTGTGATCACACACACACACGTTACGCTCCTGTGATCACACACACGTTACGCTCCTGTGATCATACACACACACACACTCCCAAACGTACACGTGTTACGCTTCTGTGATCACACACACACACACACGTGTTACGCATCTGTGATCACACACACACACACACACACACGTGTTACACTCCTGTAATCACACACGCAGACACACACACACACGTTACGCTCCTGTGATCACACACACACACACGTTACGCTTCTGAGATCGCACACACATACACACACACACACACACACACGTTACGCTTCTGTGATCACACACACACACACGTTACGCTTCTGTGATCACACACACACACCCACTCACACGTTACGCTCCTGTGATCATACACACACACACACACACACACACACACATACATACACGTGTTACGCTTCTGTGATCACACACACACACACACGTGTTACGCATCTGTGATCACACACACACACACACACGTGTTACACTCCTGTGATCACACACGCAGACACACACACACACACGTTACGCTCCTGTGATCACACACACACACACACGTTACGCTTCTGTGATCGCACACACATA
>CM060634.1:32896936-32911936 GCA_030578275.1 Meda fulgida
CCTTCAAGAGCTGCATTTAGTCGGCGCCGGATTGTTGCGTATCGAACCGGGCGCTTTCCGTAACCTAGCGGGCTTCCGGCTCCTAAACGTGTCTGGGAACCGATTAGCGACGCTGGAGTCGTCGGCGTTCCACTCGGTCGGGACTTTAGAGGTGCTCCGGTTGGACGGGAACCCGCTAGCGTGCGATTGCCGACTTCTCTGGGTGATGCGCCGACGCTCGCGGATTAGCTTGGAGCACTCGCCCACCTGTGGCTCACCTGTGCAGGTGCAAGGCCGGATGCTCCACGACTTCTCCGAGGTCGAGCTTCCCCGGCTGTTCACGTGCCAGCAAGCTCGCATTCTGACCCGTAAGCCGCAAGACGTTCGTACGGACGAAGGCCACACGGTTTTGTTCTTCTGCGCGGCGGACGGCGACCCGCCGCCGGTGATCACCTGGGTGAACCCGAAGCGCTCCCTTCTCACCGGTTCGGGGAGGGTCCGCGTGCTCCCCAACGGGACGCTTGAGGTGCGTTACGCGCAGGTGCAGGATAGCGGATACTATCTGTGCGTCGCGTCGAACGCCGCGGGGAACGATAGCGTCTCCGTTAGCCTGCGGGTGCGCGGGTTTCCGGCGTCCACTCGGAACCGCTCCGGTCCGTTCTTTCTGGAGGGCTGGAGCATCACGTCGGGACAAGCGCCGGTTAACGGGTCGCAGCCGTTCCCGTTCGACGTGAAGACGCTAGTGATCGCGGTGACGATGGGGTTCCTGTCGTTCCTGAGCTCGGTTGCCGTGTGCTTCGTGTTCATGTTCTTCTGGAGTCAGAGCAAAGGACAGATCAAACACACGGCAACCATCGACTTCGTCCCGCGCAGCTCTGCGTCGGCGAAAGGAACCGGTCGGACCACCGTGGAGACGGGCCGGTTCACCATGAAGCTGATCTGAACCTCTTCCGGGTGCTACTAATCCAACATATCCTGAGTGCATACGATGCATGAAGCTCCTCGTGTGAATGTCCTGTGATTCTCATCCGCAGTGTGTCTCTCCTGTTTTCCAGCACAAATATCTAAACATTCCCTCTGGTGCTCTTCGGCCGTTTTTGTCCAAAAATGTTTACATTCCTTTTTTATTTAATTTTTTTTTCTTCATCGGAAAGGTACAAAACTTGGTAAAGGTTTTGTTATTTGCTATGTGAACACACACACAAAAAATCTACGCAAAAAACATGAATGGGAGACGAATTTCATCTAGTGGAAGCGTTTGGTACTGCAGCCAAACACACTCTCACTGAACGCTCATTTTTTGAGACATAAAAAATGAAGAGCACCAGAGAGTTCACTTCAGAATTTACATTTCCTGATAATTTACTCGCCCGCACGTCATCCAAGACATCCCATTTTGTTTTATAACAAAAATAAACATTTATATATGTTTTTAAGCACAAATGCTCGTATTGCACTAGCTGTAATGTGTAATCAGGTTGAAAGGTCAAGCGTGACGTAGGAGGAAGAACAGACCTAGTGTTTATAAAGCGAATGTGCAAAGACTCAGTCAAATGCCATTTACAAAAAAATAAAATAAAAAAGAGAGTTTTTCGCTCTACACTACATTTATAAACCGGAACACGCGTGACCTTTCAACCTGATGACGTGATGTGTGTCGCATCACAGCTCGTGCAAGACGAGCATTAGTGGTTAAAAGATATATAAATGTTTATAATGTCATGAATGCCGCTGGTTTGTGTGGATGAGTATTCCTCGGCTGATCGGCTCGAGACTGAAGCTGCACTGAAACTGTTTTCCTCAAAAACCTTCATTTCTGTTCCACTGAAGAAAGAAACACATGATCATCCTGGATGACGTGCGGAGAGTGAACTATCAGGAGATTTAGTTCTGAAGTGAACGACTGCTTTAAATCAAGAAACATTTACTGGAGAGGCTAAATTACTTATGAAGTTTCGCTTTCTGAGAAAATTATCAAAATGAATTGATTATGGTTTTTTTTTTAATTGTTTTTGTTGCTTTAAGTGTTTTTTTTACTGAAAAAATTAAATATAAAAAACTCCGATGTAATAAAATATTTATAGCTAAATTTTAAATAAAAATGTATAAAAACTATATAGACATTTAGAAGAAAATTTTAAAATGAAAAAAAAAACTCAATGACAAAATGAAAACTATCTATTAATTAAATTTAAATGAAAACGCTAAATAAATAAAAAAACGAATAAATCTGATGCTAATTTTTTTCTCATTTTAATGGACACTCAAATAGTTGAATGGTTTTGAAGCATAAAGTCACTTCAATTTGATCAGTTTCTCAAAACAACAAGTGATGAACATTACATGAAAGAAAAACATATTTTCTAGTTTCACAATCTCAGTCTGCAAAACTTTTGGCTTCTCAGATTTCTGCATATGCTTGTTTGTGATTAATCTGCCATGTGATGTAAACGTGTCCGTGAGGACTGAAGTGTGTGAGGTGAAATCACTGTGTCTGCATGACGTCCTCGCTGATCTGCATGAGCGCTCGTGCACGGCTGGTGATGACGTCACTGATGAGAGAAGCTCTCAGGTTAATTAGGTTCATTCCTGTTCAGGAAATCCTAGAATTATATCAGTTATTCAGAGATAATGAAAGCGCTGCATCTCAGGTTTGCGTGATTGTCTGGAACGGTTGCATGTGTTTTATGAATGTGGATATTGTTGATGCAGACGGTAAAAATCCCATATTTATGCATTTACATATATATATATATGCAATCTAACTCAGAGCAATATTGTATCCTCATGCACTGCTGTTTATTACCATAAATTCTGTCAGTTTTTATGATTTTTACATTTGAGTTTTTCTCTCTGTATCATTTGGTTTATTGCAAATATTAATATGCTGATCTCTTTTTAGAAATATCAGGGGTTTGATTGTACATTTTTATTGTGTTCTTTAGACGCTATTGGAAATGTACTAGAATTTGAGAAATGCGTCAGTTTAAAAATTTCTATTTACTATTTTTACTGTTCAATTTTTGTTTTAAATGATCAATTTACTTTTTAATTTCCTGGAAAAAAAATTATTTGTATTAAATGAAAATGAATCAGTTTTGCAATTTCTGTATGAAACCATTGCCAAAAGCATTAAAGTTATCTCGAAACAATTTGTTTGATGCAGTGGTTTATTCATCATATATATCCAACGATCATATATCATATGCTGTAAATATTCATTTTTATGTGCAAATCTCATTGATTATTCACATAAGATGAGAGATCACACTCGTACAGTCCCTCATCATTCATGTTCAGATCACGAGATTAATCTCAGTCTGAATGCACGCGCTCTGATTGGACGTTTCCAGTCACGTGTCCGTCTGAGCTGTCGTCAGTGCGCGTGTGTTCTGGAGCCTCACACTGGCGCCGCCTGCTGCTCAGCCAATCACATTACAGTCTGTGCTGTCATCACGTGACATCGGATATTTCCTACTTCGTCGCGTTCGAGTGCTTTGCTGTCGGAAAGAATAGGAATCATGGAGGACACCAGGTTTATTCTTAGTATTTATTGGGGAAAGCTTATTAAAGCTTAAATGTTTTGAAGGTATTTAATTTAGAATAAAACGTAGTGTCCCCTTCACTGACAACCATATTTTACTGCACTAGATAGACAGCTTGCTGAGGATTCTGGAAGGGTTTGGGACTGTAACAAACAAGAATAAAATGTTTTACACAGCACGGAAATATGGGTCAAAGATGTCGCTGTCAAGTGAAAAAAACCCGTATATTACATTCTGGCTGTTTTTAGCGGTCATTATGAAGCTGTGAGGGGATTTTCCTACTTTATGTGTGTTTAAGTCCATCTTAAGAGTAAATATTGAGTGTTGTCTTTTTATTGTTTCCAAACCTTCATCAGTAGGTTAATGAGTTTGAAGTGATTTTGAAACTTATTCGTAGCATTATGGCACACGTTAGCAGTTTCTGTATAAATACAGATTGCTAATTTGTTGTGTTTTAAGAGTTTCATCGAGTTTGAAGCGTCAGGAATTAAACGCCTCAGTCAGTGACGTTGAACGTGCAGTACCACATTAAACCACACGAGGCGCATCAAACGAATGAAAGTATGTAAAGACATCGTTTCTTCTGTGTTATTTTCAGAATTTGTTGTCTGAAATCGACCTTAAAG
The DNA here is from genome assembly GCA_030578275.1 of Meda fulgida. Taxonomy (NCBI): domain Eukaryota; kingdom Metazoa; phylum Chordata; class Actinopteri; order Cypriniformes; family Leuciscidae; genus Meda; species Meda fulgida. The sequence continues at coordinate 32,901,087 of CM060634.1, forward strand.
ATTTTATTGAACTATTTCATGATAAATAGTGAATTTCTCGTGATTAACAGAGACTAATAACGGAGATAAAGCAGTATTTTATTGTCCTCGTGTTTGATTGGATGATGGACTCTGTTCCTGAGTTTGATTGGCCGATGGACTCTGTGCCTGAGTTTGATTGGACGATGGTAAAGTATAACGGATGAAGAAGAATCCGCGTGTTTTGAGGAGGTTTTCATCTCGTTATTTGTGCGAAACTCCGCGTTTCTCTCAGTCTCTGCGCGGGACATTATTTCTGGAGTGTGTGTTTGTAGTGTGGAGAGTTTCTCCTGACATCAGGCGCGTGACCGTCATTGAGGTGTGTATCGCGCTGAGTCACTGCTGTAGCTCGAACCCTTTACCAGTATCGCTTCTCGGCCTTTTGGCTAAGATCAAGTGTAGTATCTGTTCTTATGATGGACGGGCCCTTTTAGCCAATATGACCTTTTTAGGGAGAGATTTTAACGTACTAAACTTTTATGGGAACACAGAAAAAAATGACAGATACAGCCTTTTAGAAGATATGCAACCCCACCTTTTAGGGAGAAACCCTGTAGTTTTAGCTGGGGATTTTAATTGCATTTTAGGAAAAGGAGATAGGAGAGGAGCGGGGGAAGATTTTAAAACAGATAAAACGACACATCTACTACAAGATATATTAAAAGATTTTAGATTAACGGACTGTTTTAAGATGATGCATCCAAAAGCGGAGGGTCACACTTGGTTCAGTAGTGATGGCACCAAAGCTTCTCGAATAGATTATGTTTTTACCAGAGAGTGCCCTCCGAGAGATGCTAGAATCTCCCCTGTTTTCTTTTCTGACCACGCTATGCTGTCATGCACTCTTACACTCCCCCCAGGTGTGACGACAGGGAAGGGTCTGTGGAAGCTAAACTGCTCCCTATTACAAGACAAAGAAGTAATAAATGAATATAGGGAGCAGTTTAGGGAATGGCAGACCCTTCAAGACTTTTTTGATTCAAGAGCACAGTGGTGGGAGATGGTGAAGGAAAAGACCAAGACTTTTTTTAGATGGGCAGGAAATAGAAAGAAAACTAAGGAAAATAAAAAGATGGTGGGGTTGCAGAAAAGGCTACAACGGTATTTTAACCTTTTAAACATAGGCTTTGATTTTAATGAAGAAATCAAAGAGGTTAAAGAAGAGATGTCGGAACTGGCTGAGGTCAAAAGCAGAGGCATTATTTTTAGGAGCAAAGAGAGAGAAATCGAGGAAGGCGAAAAATGCACTAGATACTTTTTCAAGAAAATCATTGACAGAGGTGGAGCAATAGTCAAATTGAGAAATAAAGAAGGAGAAACAATGACAGACACAAAGGATATAATATCAGTGGTAGAAAGCTTTTATGAGGAACTGTATGAAGAAAAGGTAAGTGATGATAGTATCTTAAGCGAAATTTTAACAAGCATCGAGAAAACAATTAAAGATGATATTGCCATGACAAATGATTTTAATCTCTCTGAGATGGACAAAAGTATTAAGAAATTCAAAAAAGGAAAAACTCCTGGAGTTGACGGACTTCCTCTAGAATTTTATTTGACCTTTTGGGACATTTTAAGACAAGACCTGCTGACTGTTTTTAATAACCTCGACAAGACTGACCAACTCCCTGACAGTTTTAGGACGGGTTTAATGACTTTACTTTACAAAAAAGATGACAAGACTGACATAAAAAACTGGCGTCCTATAACTCTTTTAAATTTTGATTGTAAACTTTTTAGCAAACTTTTAACAACACGTCTGTCAACAGTTTTAGGAGACCTGATCCACCCGGATCAAGCCTGTGCTGTCCCTGGGAGGAAGATCACGGACAGCCTCATTCTGATAAGAGACGCCATCTGTTATGCGAGAGACAGAAACATTCGGCTGATAGTTTTAAATTTAGACTTTGAAAAAGCATTCGACCGAGTCTCGCACCATTACTTATTTCAAGTTTTGGCAAAAATGGGGCTTCCTAGGAGATTCTTAGCTTGGGTGGGACTGCTGTATAAAGACATAACCAGCAAAATCCTAGTTAACGGGAATCTTTCAAAAGCGATAGACATACGCAGTGGTGTCCGTCAGGGCTGTCCATTATCTCCTCTCCTGTATGTGGCTTGCATTGAACCCCTAGCACAGGTTTTGAGAAGGGATAGATGGATCAATGGACTGACTATACCTGGGACTGGAGGTCTGACTGCAAAGACTGTTTTATACATGGATGATATCAATCTTTTATGTACGGACGTTTTATCAATACAGAGGACTATGGACTTGACAGACTGGTTTGGGAAAGCGTCGGGAGCAAGACTTAACAGAGACAAAACACAGACACATTTTTACGGCCCCTGGAAACCCAACGAGCTTGCCGGCCTCAACTGCACCACCAAAAAGACTGACTTAAAAATACTGGGCATTAAATTTGACAGAGACGGGGGAGGGAGTGGAAATTGGCATGACGTGATGGGTAAAGCAAAGAAAAAATTGGGTTTTTGGGGACTGAGACAGTTGACTTTTGAAGGAAAGGTTTTAATCATTAAGCTGTTATTTTACCACTGTTTTTATTGTTGTGCTCTGTTTTCTTCCCCCCCAGATTCTTTCTTGTATCCCTGGACCGTGCCATGTTCTATTTTCTGTGGGGGTCTAAGTGGGAGAGACTGAAAAGAACGACTATGAAGAAAGCACCACGAAATGGAGGAAAAGGCGTTCCGGACCTCTATTTGTTTTTAGGAGCCTTTTATACTGCACAACATATAAAATATGCCCTGACCCCATTCAAACAAGGAAAAACAGCAGCAATGGCCCGGTTTTGGATGGGGTCCTTTTTAAGAACCCACAAATTATTAAAGACAGATTTGAACATGCCAGTTGCCTTCGACCAACCCCCAGCATACAACCACATAAAGAAGTTTTTAAAGAATTTTAATCTGGTAAAAGAAAGTGTGACTGTTTTAACTAATTGTCGCTCTATCCTCTCCCTTGTGCAGGAACGGGAACAAGTGTGTCCAGTTCGCGGGCTCACTCTATGTGAAGCCCAAAAGGTTTGGCGAAATGTGTCCCACTCAGCTCTTCAGAACCGAGACCGGGACCTGGCTTGGATGGTTGCCCATGAGATCCTCCCGGTCAGGGCCGTGATGCACTCCCGAGGCATGTCCAAGAATCCCATCTGCCCGCGGACCGGGTGTGGCGCGCCCGAGACCGTGAGGCACGCCCTCTGGGAGTGCAGCACTGTGAGGGACCTGTGGGCGACAGCTGGCCCCCAGCAATTCCCGTACCTGCCGGTAGGGGGGGTCCCAGACTACCCTATGGGGAGAGGAGGGGTGAGTCAAGAGGACATCCGAGCAAATACACCACCTAAGCTCTGGCTCACCATCCTCTGCATAAAAGACGCCATTTGGACCTCCAGAAACCTACTGGTAGGGAAGCGCATGCAGGTGCCCCTCCACGCCATCATCCAGCTGGCCAAATCAAGGTTGCAGGGTTACACCGCATGTCGCCATTCGGAGGTGGGGGTCAGAGCTTCACAGGAAAAGGTCCCCACAGCCACGAGCCCTGACTGCCCGCAGATGCCCCCAACACCCTAGGCGGAGCAGCGGTGCCACGGTTAAAGAGGATCTCCTCCGGGCCCAGAAGGGCTGGGTCTCTGGGACTGGTTCCGAAGAGCTGAGTGGAGGTTTTAAAACGGTTTTAAGGACATACCCGCCCCTGCACAACGGAAGAGAGAGCTTTTTAAGACTGTTTTTATTATTTATTTGCTTATTTATTTGTTTTTTTTTCTCGTCTACCATATTTATTCATTTTATACGCATATATTTATACATGAACACATAACTGTTTTTACTGTTGCTTGGAAAAACAAAATGAGCATGTGAACATCCTGGAAAAAAATATATAATGAAATGATGTGTAAATGAATGAAATGGCACAATAAAAAAATGTCAAATCAAAAATCTGTTCTTATCAGTTTAATATCTGATACGTCCCCTATCCGGGGACCATATATTAAATTGATTTTTGGATCAGGGAGATGGAATAGGGGCTTGCTCCGTCCACTCCACGCATCGACCTGGTATTGCAGTATCTCCAGGAACGGTGCACCCCTCACGGGGAACTGATGAAGTAAATATTAGAGCTATTATGCTTAAATACAAGATTTCTAGTACTTCCATATGTCGAACTATCGATTTCGTGCTTTATACTATACATATTGCGTTGTAATGTATATGATATTTTGGAAGGGACGTATATTCATTACTATAGTATTTAGACAGAGGACCGTTCTAGAGCGGTCGGCGCGTCCGCCATCTTGCAACAGTCAGAAGTGTTGTCACTCAATTAGTTCAATGATGCCACGACAAAGCGCAGCTTCTGGTAATTGAGATGAGGTTTACATTCATAGGTGAGAATGTGTTGTTTTTTAAATGTATTCACTCAATATTACACGTTTTTACTGTGATCCTTTTAATGTTTTTACTTCATGGTAGAATAGTAACTTTCATGGTTATGGTAAACTTTTAATGTCGCGTTAGCTGACGCCAGTCTTGTATCGTGTAAGTTTAGTAGAATCATCTGCTTAAGTCTTATTTCATATATAGATATTTATGCGTCTAACTACGGAACCAGACACTACCATGTTCACGGACGGTCTTTGACCGTTCCAATATGGCGGACGGCGTACGTGTAGCGGCCCAGATCAAGTGACCCTCAGAATTCCGTTTCTACGAGTTGGGAAGTCATTCATGTCACTTTGGTCGGAGCAGCGAGGTGATGTACCTTTTTTTATTTACTACTTGTACAAAATTATAAATAAAGTGCAATGCAATAATGCATTTTACAGGCAAATTATCTAGCCTTGCTAACTATATTTAATGTTTTACAGACTTGAAAACGAGGCTGTGGGACAGAAGTACAGTGCGTTTACACAACCGACTTCATAACAACATACACACATTTAAGAAGGTGCATTTTTAGGGGTAAATTAAATGTTCGTAATCAAAAAACAGATTTAAAGTGATGAAACACAATTTAACAAAAACATTAAAAGTTTAAATATTTTTGGATTCCATTTTAATGTTAAAATTAAACATTAGTTAAAAAAGCATGTCTAAAAATCATAAAACAAACAATCAAACAAAAATGTATTTTAAGTAAAAAAAAAGTTTTTTTTTTTTTTTTTTTTTTACCAGATTCTGTGTTTTTCGATTTGAACTTTTCTGGATTCCATTTTAATGGTTCGATTAAATTTTAATAATCAAAAAGCATGTCTAATCAAGTGAACTTTCTTAACAATTAAATAATATATTACTTTTTACATTAATAATGAAATGTTTTATTCTTCAGAAATTCTGTTGTTATAGTTTTTATAACAAATGTAATCTTACAAATAATACTGACCTCCAATATTCTTTTATTAAATATTATTTTAGTCTAAAGTGATGATGCTTCCAGTGTATTACTCTAAACTCAATTCCAGGCCCTAAAATAAACAGATTCATCAAATAAAAACACGTCTTTTGTTAAGCATGTATATATTTATTTATTTGTTGAAATATTTAAAGTTTTGTAATATTTCCCCAGAAAAATTTAAACTTCTCCATATTCACAAAAAGAAAGACATTTCTGTTTATCAATCATTGTCAATAAAATGAAATTCATAATTACAATAATAATCATATTTGAATATAATATCTTTATAATAATAATCATAATATGAACATTCAAAACATCACTCCATATTCAGAGATGCTGCACTCTAGAATCAACAAATCTCTCCCGCATTCGAGAATATTTCCATGAGTAAATATATAAATATATACATCCTACGCTCCTGAATCGGGTCAGGGGTCAGGGGTCAGAGGTCAATGCTATGGCTTGTCCGTGTCTATGGCTAAATTAGCGGGTGGTTCCCGTTCATCATGAACTCATAGCAGTAAGAACTAGTGCTACACGATGGGAAAAGATACACGATCACGATCTGTCGTAGCATAACTGACCCCTGTACACACACCATGGCTGTGTACACACACACGTGCTCGTGTTCAGCCAATCAGAGCGTCTCACTGATGACACGTGCTCGTGTTCAGCCAATCAGAGCGTCTCACTGGCGACACGTGCTCGTGTTCAGCCAATCAGAGCGTCTCACTGATGACACGTGCTCGTGTTCAGCCAATCAGAGCGTCTCACTGGCGACACGTGCTCGTGTTCAGCCAATCAGAGCGTCTCACTGATGACACGTGCTCGTGTTCAGCCAATCAGAGCGTCTCACTGATGACACGTGCTCGTGTTCAGCCAATCAGAGCGTCTCACTGGCGACACGTGCTCATGTTCAGCCAATCAGAGCGTCTCACTGATGACACGTGCTCATGTTCAGCCAATCAGAGCGTCTCACTGGCGACACGTGCTCATGTTCAGCCAATCAGAGCGTCTCACTGATGACACGTGCTCATGTTCAGCCAATCAGAGCGTCTCACTGATGACACGTGCTCGTGTTCAGCCAATCAGAGCTCAGTATGGGAACTGTAGGCACAGAAACACTGTTCATTATCATCGTTTTTTCATAACTATTATTACCTGAAATGCAGACCAAAGTAATACTTCCAACAGAAAAGGTAAATAAAGACGAAAGTAAGTGACTAAAGCCCCAGCAGCGACTGGCGTATATGAGTATCATCCATCAAACACCAAGAAAAGAGAAAAACTCAACCCACTTAAAATGAGAGAAACTTTCAATCTGGACTCTATGTACAGAAATCAGCAGCCCGTCAGTGTGTGTGTGTGAGAGTGTGTGTGTGTGTGTGTGTGTGTGTGAGAGTGTGTGTGTGTGTGAGTGTGAGTGTGTGTGTGAATGAAGCACAAGCGCTGTTCTCAGACCCAGTGAGCCGCAGACGGTCGACTGAAGCGTTGATGATCAGGACACACACACACACACACACACACACACACACACACACACACACACACACACACACACACAATACAGGAGGAAACCTTTTAAACCATTTCACCGTTTTCTGAAAAATATTAATAGGCAACATCTGTAGGGAAGCATCAATATGAAACTTCTGACAACACGTCATGCTAAAAATATGTTTCTCCATACGCACTAATGCACGAGACCGCTCAGACAAACACGCGCAAATTAATGTTTCGCAACATTATCACCAGTACGTTTTTCATTTAAATATTTTTGGATTCCGTTTTAATGTTAGAAGTAAACATTAGTTAAAAAGCACATCTAATTGATTGAAATCATGAAAGTTAAACAATTGAACAAAAATGTTTTACAAAAAAAACAAAAAAAAACACACATTTTAGGGCCCTATGAAATATATTTAATTTTTCTAAATTGTTTGAACTTTTCTGGATTCCATTTGAATGTTTTTTTTTCTTTTCTTTTGATGATCAAAAAGCATGTCTAATCAAGTGAATTCATACTTAATGAAATAATGTATTAATTTGTACATTAATAATGAAATGTTTTATTTTTCAGAAATTCTGTTATAGTTTTTTCTAAATTTACGATTTAATAGAAATGCATTACCAAAAACGGTGGTATTAATCAAATTAAGGCATAAAATATCAACAATTTAATTACGTTTTTAAAATGTACTCAAATGAAAGTGCAATTTGATATTTAGTAAGTGCTGCACAACAGGCTTTCTGATAAACATGAAAACAGAAGATTGTCTAATAGTCCTTAAAAATAAAGTTTTAATGTTTTAATTATTTATATTATTACTTTGAGAAATACATTCTGATGTACAATAGTAATATTTTCTTTTATAATTTTATCTTTTATTTTTTAATTCTTAAATAATTTCTGTCACAATTTGTTAAAGTTAAACCGAACTTTGTTTATCCGGATCGTGTAAGAGCTCGGCGTGTGACGACGGGAGACGCGTGCGTGGCGTGATGGCCCGCCGGAGCGGCCCACTGGCGTCTGAGAGCGAGCGCTGCAGTGAATGCTGGACTTTAGGATGATGCTGTTCATCTGAATCACTGACACTCGTCGTAAAACAGCAAACGTCTCGTGTTCGGAGGTTCACATCCACGTGAGCATGAGATCAGCGTCTCGACTCCCTCGTGGAGTCTGTGTTTGCCCTGTTGTTCTCAGTGGAGCTCTTTAGGCACGGAGAGGAGACAGGAAGGGGCGGGGCTCTGAGCGGGCACGGCAGCGTCTGATTGGCTCAGAAAGAATCAAGCCCCTCAATACATCATTTGAAAAAACAAGAGTCATTATTAGGAAGTTGAGGCTGCAACTGATCAAACACACACACACACACACACACACACACACACACACACACACACACTCATGTACACAAACACACTCCTGCAGGAGAGAGAGAGAGAGAGATGATGGGAAGAGAACGAGTGCTGTCTCTCTCTCTCAGTCTGCGATGATTTTCTTTGTGCTATCGGTGTGATTGTTTCGGCCTCGAGATGCTGATTGTCGTCCATTTGGCTCAAAAAAGACAAAGACAGCAAGAGAGAGAGAGTCACATCTGAGAAATATATATTTATATACATATATATATATATATATATATATATTCTCTCAGCGTGTGTTTGAGAGAGAGAGAGAGAGAGAGAGAGAGAGAAGGAGAGAAAGAAAGACTGTAGAGTGGCTCGTCCTGCTCAGGCTCCGCCTCTCTCTTCTCTCTCAGCCAATCGTCAGACACTCCTGGGTTGAGGTGCAACCAATCGCGTGTCCTCTAGTCCTGCCCGGGCCAATCATGTTCCAGAGTGGGCACCATATATCGGCTGAGGGAGAAACAGAGGCCGAGATTCAGGGGCGGATCCTCAAATAAAACTATTCAAAACATTTCTGTTCATAGAAATAAAGCTGAAACAACATCAAATATAAACAGGAGAAGTTGAAGAAAAAACAACTACATTTACAAATGTTACCTTGGAGATAAACTGAAATATGTTGAAGTTGAAAGAAAAATTATGAACTGGAAATCAATAAATAACTAAAATAAAAGAAAAATAAAATTAAAATAAAAAATAAAAACTCAAATGACAAAAGCACGTGATGAAAATACTAAAAAATAAACATGAAAACTAAAAATAGCAAAATAAAAGCTAATTTAAAATATGAATATAATGAAAATAAAACTACAATGAAACTCAAACACTGGCACACATTATAAATTCATCACAACAGGAAAAATTAATTCAATATTCATCATACAGTGAATTGCATTAAAGCACAGTCATGTGAACAGAATTATGAGGCTGATGATCAGTGATGGAGAGGGGGTTTGAAGAACACGAATAAATGATGACGGACATGATGAGAAGAAACCGAAGAGTAAACGTGTTCGAGCTCTATATCGTGTCATTCTCCATCAGCCAATCACAGGCCCTCCTCTGAGGACGTGCTGTCACTGTCAGCCAATCACAGGCCAGCGCTGGACACGCCCCAGTTCCTCATTCGCTGTAAAGGTCTGTTCACACCAAGAACCAATACTACAATGATGATTATTAAGTTATTTTAATTATCGCTTTAACTCTAAGACAACAGAGTTGTAGAGTTCACATCACAGCTACAATAATAACACAGAGGAACGACATCATTGGACTCACTATATAAACATTACCAGCCAATCAGAATCACTATATAAACATTACCAGCCAATCAGAATCGCTATATAAACATTACCAGCCAATCAGAATATAAACATTACCAGCCAATCAGAATCACTATATAAACATTACCAGCCAATCAGAATCACTATATAAACATTACCAGCCAATCAGACTCGCTATATAAACATTACCAGCCAATCAGAATATAAACATTACCAGCCAAACAGAATTACTATATAAACATTACCAGCCAATCAGAATCACCATATAAACATTACCAGCCAATCAGAATATAAACATTACTAGCCAATCAGAATCACCATATAAACATTACCAGCCAATCAGAATCACTATATAAACATTACCAGCCAATCAGAATCACCATATAAACATTACCAGCCAATCAGAATATAAACATTACTAGCCAATCAGAATCACCATATAAACATTACCAGCCAATCAGAATATAAACATTACTAGCCAATCAGAATCACCATATAAACATTACCAGCCAATCAGAATCACTATATAAACATTACCAGCCAATCAGACTCGCTATATAAACATTACCAGCCAATCAGAATATAAAAATTACCAGCCAATCAGAATCACTATATAAACATTACCAGCCAATCAGAATCACCATATAAACATCACCAGCCAATCAGAATATAAACATTACCAGCCAATCAGAATCACTATATAAACATTACCAGCCAATCAGAATCGCTATATAAACATTACCAGCCAATCAGACTCGCTATATAAACATTACCAGCCAATCAGACTCGCTATATAAACATTACCAGCCAATCAGAATCGCTATATAAACATTACCAGCCAATCAGAATCGCTATATAAACATCACCAGCCAATCAGAATCGCTATATAAACATCACCAGCCAATCAGAATCGCTATATAAACATCACCAGCCAATCAGAATCGCTATATAAACATTACCAGCCAATCAGAATCGCTATATAAACATTACTAGCCAATCAGAATCGCTATATAAACATCACCAGCCAATCAGAATCGCTATATAAACATTACCAGCCAATCAGAATCGCTATATAAACATCACCAGCCAATCAGAATCGCTATATAAACATCACCAGCCAATCAGACTCGCTATATAAACATCACCAGCCAATCAGAATCGCTATATAAACATTACCAGCCAATCAGAATCGCTATATAAACATTACTAGCCAATCAGAATCGCTATATAAACATCAC
>CM060634.1:32916936-32921936 GCA_030578275.1 Meda fulgida
TTAAATATTTGCATTTATAAAATTATTTATTTATTTTTAAATGTATAATTTAAAACATTTAAAATGTAAATAAAACTTTTATTTTATTAAATGTAATACATTTTTTCCCATGTGATTTTCAAGTGAAAAATTAGCTGAACGTTTCACTCACAAACTTAATTTAAATGACTTCGCAACCAGTGAAATGGTGTTGTGTTGTTTAAGACAGAGTCATCGGGTCACGTCTCCTTCATCTCTACAGCGCTCCAACAGCGTTTCACAGCGGCTTTACAGTGATAACAGGAGATTACAGTCACAGAGAGTGTTGGGCTTTACAGCAGATCTAGAATAAAGTTATTGTCTAGATAAAGTTAGTTTTGACTGATTCACTTCCGTTGTAAAGATCATTAGTTATTAGCTTAGTGGCCGCTAACACACACCGCTCTACAGAACCCTTAATGCGCTCCGGCTCATTCGCACAACAGTGTCTGGCGCTCGAGAACACACACTGGGAAACAGGTTCCACAGTTCAGGCTTCTCTGTGCAAGGTTAGTTTAGTCTATAGATATGTGCGTTTGAATATATATGTGCGCAGGCGTGTAGTCTTACTCTAAAAACACACACGTGATGATCATGTGACGTCACACACACACACACACACTGACCCGGTCCAGGCGGGACTCGTCCATGCTCTTGGAGTGCTCCTTCAGCTTGAACTCCTCTCGGTCCACACGCAGACTCTCGATGTCCGCGGAGAGGTGAGGCATGTTGGACACCCAGGCCACCGTACGCTCCGACGCAGCAGTGGGGGGGTTGAGCGTGGACGGAGACTTCGAGCCCTGCACACACACACACACACACACACACACACACAGAGAGAGAGAGAGAGAACACGTGACACCACTCATCAGAATATATACAGTATAATATAGATTCATCTGAGACTATATGAGGATACACACTAGCGAAGATTTTTGGTAACACTTTATTTTACAGTGTCCTTGTTATATATATTACATGTACTTACCATAGTAATAAGAGTAAAGTATGCATGCATCTAACCCATTATTACCTGCAACTAACCCTCAACCCAATCCTACCATAACTCTTTAGTAAGCACATGTTCTAAATTAATATTTCTCAGTACTTAAATATATAATTACACTGTAACAATGACACATTAAAATAAAAATAATGTGTATCCAGATTTGTTAATGTTTCTGAAAGAGTCTCTTCTGCTCACCAGCACTGCAAAAATACTGTAAAAACAGTGAAATATTATTGTAATGTAAATCATCTGTTTTCTATGTGAATATCTAGTAAAGTGTAATTTATTCCTGTGATCAAAGCTGAGTTTCAGCATCATTACTCCAGTCTTCAGTGTCACATGATCCTTCAGAAATCAGGATAATATGATGATTTACAGTATGGAAACGTAACGAGACACTGGGACCCAGCTCGCACCTGTTTGTTCATGCCTGGCTTGAGCAGATGCTGCTGGTTGTTTTGCTGCGAGGCTTTTGCTGATTGGCCGCTCGGTGTGTTCTCTGTGCTCTCATTGGCTCCGCCCTGAGGGGCGGGGCTCTCCGTGGCCGTGCTGGACTGATGCGGCAGTCCGGGGGCGGGGCTATCTTTGACTGACAGCTGTTGCCTCGGCAACTGCCTCCCGCCATAGCTGGACTCGGGCGACTGGAGCAGGTTCCCGCTCTGGGGGCGTGTCTTCGGGGGGGTGGAGTTAGCGGCCGAGCTGACGGACAGCTGGTGGGGGGGCTGAGGCTTCATGCGCTGAGGAGGGGGCGGGGCCATGGAGGCCTGGCGGGCGGGGTGAATGGTGGTCGGGGGCGTGGCCAGAGAGGCGGGCGTGCCGGTGCCCGTCGCCGTCTGCGGGGCGATGCCCATCAGAACCTGCTGCTGGAGATTCTCCTGACACACACACACACACACACACAGAGAGAGAGATTTCAACAGCAGTATTAGTAGGGTTGGGAATCGAATACTTGAGGTCAGGAATCGGATACTTGTTATAAAATAAAAATTTCGATTCCTCTTATCGATTCCTTTGTTAGCATTTCAATGTGAGTTAAGCATTCGAGCGAGAGACTGTTTTCAGGCGTGTGTGTGTCAGTATACTGGATCAGTGCAGCTCTTAAAGTGACATCAGCCCTATACTGTACTCAACCTCTACTGTACTCTACTGTACTCAACATCTACTGTACACTACTGTACTCAACATCTACTGTACTCTACTACACACTACTATATTCTACATCTACTGTACACTACTGTACTCAACCTCTACTGTACACTACTGTACTCAACATCTACTGTACTGTACACTACTACTCTACATCTACTGTACTCTACTGTACTCAACATCCACTGTACTCTACTACACACTACTATATTCTACATCTACTGTACACTACTGTACTCAACCTCTACTGTACTCTACTGTACTCAACCTCTACTGTACACTACTGTACTCAACATCTACTGTACTGTACACTACTACTCTACATCTACTGTACACTACTGCACTCAACATCCACTGTACTCTACTACACACTACTATATTCTACATCTACTGTACACTACTGTACTCAACATCTACTGTACACTACTGTACTCAACATCTACTGTACTGTACACTACTACTCTACATCTACTGTACACTACTATACTCTACATCTACTGTACTCTACTACACACTACTATATTCTACATCTACTGTACACTACTGTACTCAACATCTACTGTACACTACTGTACTCAACATCCACTGTACTCTACTACACACTACTATATTCTACATCTACTGTACACTACTGTACTCAACATCTACTGTACTGTACACTACTATACTCTACATCTACTGTACTGTACACTACTATACTCTACATCTACTGTACACTACTATACTCTACATCTACTGTACTCTACTACACACTACTATACTCTACATCTACTGTACTGTACACTACATCTACTGTACTGCACTCTGCAACTACTCTAAATCTACTGTACACTACATCTACTGTACTCTACTATACTCTGCATCGACTGTACTGTACACTACATCTACTGTATTGTACTCTGCATCTACTCTAGATCTACTGTACACTACATCTACTGTACTCTACTATACTCTGCATCGACTGTACTGTACACTACATCTACTGTACTGTACTCTGCATCTACTGTACTGTACTCTGCATCTACTGTACTGTACACTACATCTACTGTACTGTACACTACATCTACTGTATTGTACTCTGCATCTACTGTACTGTACTCTGCATCTACTCTACATCTACTGTACACTACATCTACTGTACTCTACTATACTCTGCATCGACTGTACTGTACACTACATCTACTGTACTGTACTCTGCATCTACTGTACTGTACTCTGCATCTACTCTACATCTACTGTACACTACATCTACTGTACTGTACTCTGCATCTACTGTACTGTACTCTGCATCTACTCTACATCTACTGTACACTACATCTACTGTACTGTACTCTGCATCTACTGTACTGTACTCTGCATCTACTCTACATCTACTGTACACTACATCTACTGTACTCTACTATACTCTGCATCTACTGTACTCTACATCTACTGTACACTACATCTACTGTACTGTACTCTGCATCTACTGTACTGTACACTACATCTACTGTACTCTACTATACTCTGCATCTACTGTACTCTACTATACTCTGCATCTACTGTACTCTACTATACTCTGCATCTACTGTACTACTCTCTGCAATGCTTTATTATCATCAGCCGAGCAGCCGCCATACCACACCAACATATTATAAGCATCCTCACAAATAATATGTTGGTGTGGTATGGAGGCTGCTCGGCTGATGATAAAAGGCCTTGCAGAGAGTTATAAAAACCGCACAGAACATGACAAACCAACAGCTACCTGCTCTGGATGACACTTTTAACTCACGCTGCCTGCAGAAAAACACTCAACATCGTGACGGACCCGAACCACCCAGCCCATCAGTTTTTTGAACTATTGCCTTATGGGAAACGTTTTAGATCGATCAAAACACGCACAACCAGACTCATGAACAATTTTTATCCTAATACCATCAGGATAATGAACCATGAACTGAAACTACGTCCTCAAATTATTACCACAAGACATTTTTGACATGTTAGACAATTAAGTGAAATAACACTAAGTACCTTATTTAATAATGGGCAACTTGCAATACGATTTTAACTACTCTTTACTGTTTACTGTGTACGTTGGAAAGTACTAAAAATTTCATTGTATGCAAGTACAATGACAATAAAGGAATCAATCAATCAATCAATCAATACTAGACTGTACTGTACTCTACATCTACTGTACTCTACTGTACACTACTATACTCTGCATCTACTGTACTCTACTATACTCTGCATCTACTGTACTCTACTGTACACTACTATACTCTGCATCTACTGTACTCTACTATACTCTGCATCTACTGTACACGACATCTACTGTACACTACTGTACTCTACATCTACTGTGCAGTACTATACTCTGCATCTACTGTACACTACTGTACTCTACATCTACTGTGCAGTACTATACTCTGCATCTACTGTACACTACTGACCTCTACATCTACTGTACTCGACTGTACTGTACTCTATAGCTACTGTACTCTACTGTACACACGTGAATTTGCATTTCCTTCAGCCTTAAGCTTATTATTTAACTTTTGGTGTGAAAGGGTCTTTATATTTGGCCAAAAATATAACTTTTTTGATATAAAACAACAAGCCCAGCCCAGTTAATAATACAATTAGTTACTTTTTAAGTGAGAAACACAATACTGTAGTGCATTACTTTTAAAGTAACTTTCCCCAACACTGCCTACGGGTGACGTCACGGACACTACATCCACATTCTTCCACAGTCTCTGACAGGCACAAGCATGCGTGGCGCTGAGCGGCTGGTTTACCTGCACCTGCAGCGACAGCTGTCTGCGGGCGTAGTCGGCCT
>CM060634.1:32926936-32931936 GCA_030578275.1 Meda fulgida
GGACAGACAGACGGATAGACAGACAGACAAACAGACAGACAGACGGACAGACATACGGACAGACAGACAGACAGATAGACGGATAGACAGGTAACCTGTTGAGGTCTCTCATCATGAGGCTCTGGAAGTCGTTGGTGTTGAGTCTGCTGAATGCGGGTCGGCTCTGGTGTCGGTCCGGCGGCTGGTGACTCGCCTGTCGGTGCAGCTGCGGGTTCCTCAGCGCCATGCTGATGTCATTCAGTAACCGCGGCAACGGGCCCAGCTTCAATATGGCATCCTGAAGACACGCAGCCAACCAACACTTCAGGTGTTTGCCAACATGGCACACACACACACACACACACACACACACACACACCGTACCTTGCTCAGCTGCGCCATGACCTCCCACAGGAGACTGTGCAAGATCGACAGCTCTCGGCCCAGGTCGATGTAGCCCTCGAACGCCACAGCGTTACTCACACACTCCAGGTTGGAGATCTCGTACAGGAACTGTTGCATAGAGCCCCACTCCATCTCCAGGAACTCGTTCATGAAGCCCAGATAGTCCTCCTTCCCACTGAACCTGCAGAGAACACACACACAGCAGTGTGGGCGAGAGACAGAGAGAGAGAGAGTGTTTGTGAGAGAGAGTGTGTGTATGTGTGTGTGTGAAGGAAAGAGAGAGAGAGAGTGTATGTGTGTGTGTGTGTGAAGGAGAGAGAGAGAGAGAGAGAGAGAGAGTGTGTGTGAAGGAGAGAGAGACAGTGTGTGTGTGTGTGAAGGAGAGAGAGAGAGAGAGAGAGTGTGTATATGTGTGTGTGAAGGAGAGAGAGAGAGAGAGAGAGTGAGTGTGTATGTGTGTGTGAAGAAGAGAGAGAGAGAGAGAGTGTGTGTATGTGTGTGTGTGAAGGAAAGAGAGAGAGAGTGTGTGTATGTGTGTGTGTGTGTGAAGGAAAGAGAGAGAGAGAGAGTGTGTGTGTGTGTGTGAGAGAGAGACAGTGTGTGTGTGTGTGTGTGAGAGAGAGAGAGAGAGTGTGTATGTGTGTGTGTGAAGGAGAGAGAGAGAGAGAGAGAGAGTGAGTGTGTATGTGTGTGAAGGAGAGAGAGAGAGAGAGTGTGTTGTGTGTGTGTGAAGGAGAGAGAGAGAGAGAGTGTATGTGTGTGTGTGAAGGAGAGAGAGAGACAGAGAGAGAGAGTGTGTATGTGAAGGAGAGAGAGAGAGAGTGTATTTGTGTGTGTGTGTGAAGGAGAGAGAGAGAGAGAGAGTGTGTGTGTGAAGGAGAGAGAGAGAGAGAGAGTGTGTGTGTGAAGGAGAGAGAGAGTGTATGTGTGAGTGTGTGAAGGAGAGAGAGAGAGAGTGTGTATGTGTGTGTGTGAAGGAGAGAGAGAGAGAGAGAGTGAGTGTGTATGTGTGTGAAGGAGAGAGAGAGAGAGAGAGTGTGTATGTGTGTGTGTGAAGGAGAGAGAGAGAGAGAGTGTATGTGTGTGTGTGAAGGAGAGAGAGAGACAGAGAGAGAGAGTGTGTATGTGTGTGTGAAGGAGAGAGAGAGAGAGAGTATTTGTGTGTGTGTGTGAAGGAGAGAGAGAGAGAGAGAGTGTGTGTGTGAAGGAGAGAGAGAGTGTATGTGTGAGTGTGTGAAGGAGAGAGAGAGAGAGTGTGTATGTGTGTGTGTGAAGGAGAAAGAGAGACAGAAAGAGAGAGAGAGACAGATGATAAGTGGCGAGCCAACAAACTGAAGATCAACTCTACACACACACCGCTGTGAGACTCAACTCTACACACACACCGCTGTGAGACGACATGAGACAGAGATATAAACCCTGAGATATGATGAGACACACACACACACACATGCGGCAGGAGCCACCAGGGTTATGAGCCTCAACTTAAACTACATGTTTATATGACTGGAAATAAGATTACGGAGCTCCGCAGATGACATGCGGGGAAACACCATATATTGTGGCCATGAATTAACAATTCGTTCACACGACTTACTAATACGCCATTCGATATAATAATTTGTTCACTCTTTTTAAGTAAATCGTGCACACAATATAATTTCTTTGCTCATTTGAAGTAAATTGTGCACAGTTTAATAATTTGTTCCCTTGTTTTAAGTAAATCAAAACGCAAGAAAAGGATTAGCTCAACAATATGTTTGTTTTGTCTGCATGTCATGTGTGGATCAATACAAAAAAAAAAACTAAAACTTAAACAAAAACTAAACAAAAAAGTACAAATATTAACTACAACTGTAACAAAACTATGAGTAAATGAACGCTACTAAAGCAACACTGGTGCGACGCCTGAATGGGAATGTGAGCCAGAGTGGCGTGTCAGCGCAAGTCATGTGATGGATGAGTGACGGAGCTGGTGGTGCGCTGCATGACGCTGGACTCTAGTGACTGACTTTGAAAAGCTGGCCAGGCTCTGCACCACCTTGGCGATGAGCGTGAGTGTTCGCGAGGTGCGCTCGGACGGGTACTCCTGCGTCATGTTGAACAGCGACGGGGACATGATGGCGGGACACAGGAACCGCAGGAAGAGGGAGGAGCTTATGAGGCGGTCGGCGATGTCCTCCCGCCCGCGTTCAGCACAGCGCACACGCCACGAGGCGAACACCTCCTTCAGCTCACGGGGAAACACACTGCAGAGAGAGAGAGAGAGAGAGAGATTCACCATCAGGGGTGCGCTTGCCGATATCACTGATTGTTGGACCGATTTGGGCATTTACACTGTACACTGCTGAAACTGCCAGATGTAGACGCTCTGACCCGGAAGAGGAAGTAATAAATGCACGTATTCATATCCGATTTATTACCACATATGAGTGAGGCCTGAATCCGATCTGAGAAAATCGGAATCCATGCGTTTTTTTTCCTGCTTTCACGTTCACCGGTCATATGCGATCTGTGCCACGTGAGAGGAACAAATTTGGGTCACTTGAACCAGCAGTGTAAATGGGGTCTTATAGGAAAACATCGTAAATGGGGTCTTATAGGAAGACTCGTACAGCGCTCGGATGAACTCTCCTGTGGAGAAGACCTTCATCATCCTCACACACACACACACACACTCATCGATGGTGAAAACATCCTATAATAAACATTATAGGAAACATTAATTCGATCTCGAACAGATTCATTCACAGTAGTTATTCCTCCACCACGTGTGTGACATCATTAACCACCGGTTGAACGACCACTTTGCGACAGTATGGTTTCGGGAAACAGTCGTGACTCGCGAGCGGATTTCTTCAGCGACGCAGCGCACTGTGGTAGCTCAGCAGCGAGTGACGGCGCTGACGGGACACACACCCCAGAGCGGACTGAGTTTGCGCTGCGTCGATGCCGCTTTGGGAACGCCCCAGCTGTGTCTGAAGCACGTACCGTAATTCCTCAAAAACAACCGGGGCCTTGATTTACCCGATCTGCAGACGGCAGCAGGCTTTTATTTCTAACTCGCTATCCCCGCCCGCCATGTTTCCATGGTGACGCGTCATGCGTGGCACGTGTTCACCACAGCCCAAACAGCCCTGTATGACAGATGTAGCGCTTTTATTTCTAAACATTAACAAACATGCTTACCATGTCATCAACTATCTTCTGTTCTGGCACTCAGATACGTGTAAGTGAGTTTGTTTTGTCGTTTAAAACCCTTTATAAAAGATCTACTCTGTATCGTGAGATGGGCGCCGCAGGTCAGAGATTCCTGTCTGCTGGATTTATTACAGCGCGTCAATTCTCCAGTTTCTCCCGAAATGCATGAAAGTGGCAGTGAACTGGGAGAAGAAGAGAGGAAACTTTATAGTTACTTACTCTGTTTGTCTGATATGAATAAAACACGTCGGCAAATATATTTGAATGTATTGTTGCTGCTTCCACAGACACCATTGTGTATTTTACAAACTATAAATGTATTGTTTTGCTATAAATCATATGTATTTAAATGTCTGAAACCTAAAATAAACATTATGTGGTTAAAAGCACTGAATAGTTGTGATAAATGACGAGCGTCTTTGAGTGTAAACTCATTTTTCCCCGGCCTTTATTTGTCCGTGTCGACTACTATCAGAGGCGTTTAACTGACGACCGGTTTTTATTTGAGGAATTACGGTGCGTCGTCTAGTCCAGTGGCGAGGCTGAAGGCGGATGACGTCACGGCCAGGAGAGGACGAAAGCGCATCGCTCTGACCGGCGTCAGCTTCTGTGCCTCAGCAAGTGCTCTATGCCAAACTGACTGTCTATTGTTGTTCACAAACCATCCTAAGAATACTATGGCAAAGAAACATTTAAGTTGTGTGTTTCTGCGCTATACACACGGTTATGTGTGATGTGTTTGGGAGCAGAGCATGCTGTCAGCTGATAATTAAACAATTAAACACTTACTGATAATTAAATCATTACAATGCAAATTAAATCATTTCAAATCATAAAAATGTAAAAGTAAAAATAAATCATTTCAAAACATAAAAACATCCACACAAAAAACACTACTGAATTAAATTAAGAATGTATTTAAATAAATATAATAAAAACAAAAAACATCAAAATAAAACACTTTCTAAATAACTTAATCATAAAAATGAATTAAGGTCAAAATAAAAAACAATCAATCAAAATAAAACACTTATTCATAATTTATTAAATCATAAAAACCAGAGAACCGGAAACATACGAATGTGTTGTTAAATGATCAAAATATTAACTTGAAACGTGTGTGTGTTACGCGAGGTTGGCTGGTGGGTCAGCTGACGTGTGGCGGGTATGAACTGACCAATGGGAGTTGATGATCTTGCAGAGCGCCAGTTCACAACACATGCGCAGGTTTGCCTGATGATCCGACAGAACCGAAGGAGGCGTTCGCATCGGGTCCACCTCACAGTTCTCCTCAGACTCGTACAGCGCTCGGATGAACTCTCCTGTGGAGAAGACCTTCATCATCATCATCATCACACACACACACACACACACACACACACACACACACACACACACACACACACACACCACAA
>CM060634.1:32939436-32946936 GCA_030578275.1 Meda fulgida
TTTATGGAAGAATTGAATGCCGCTTAGATAGCTTTTAATGGATCCGGCTTGGAGACCTTTAATACTGGGAAGATGAGATATGACTGAAGTAACTGTTAAAAGAGAAAATTCGGGAAACGACAGGTTGTGAGAGAGGTGGAATGATTTTAACGATTTCCATGCGGTGTAATAAGTTTGCAGGGTTCTGGGAGAAACGGCTTGGAGGATGGATTCGATGGACGTGTCCAGGAGGGATTTTAGCGGATGGTTTATGGGAAGATCAGCTGAAAATAAGGAGGTACTGGAGTTGGAGTGGGGTCTGCTTCTGGTGCCAGCATCCTGAATTTCTGAAAAGAGAAACGGGAGAGAGACTCAGCAATTTGATTTTGAGCCCCTGGGACATGATTTGCAGTTATTAAGAACTGGTCGCATGCGGAGATCCATATGAGGCGTCTGAGGAGTGGCATAAGCGCCGGTGAGCGAGAACGACCTTTGTTTATACAGTGTACGGTTGCTTCGTTGTCGCAATGGATTTGGATGCCTTTGGTTGACCATTCTTTCCCCCATAGGGAAGCTGCGACGACGATTGGGTAGAGCTTGAAAAGAGGCTGAAGACTGGGGTGTGTCCAGGAGCTGAGGGGGCCAGGGAGACGCGAACCAGCGTCCTTGGTAATAGCCGCCGACGCCGATTGAGGGAGCTGCATCTGTGAACAGTTTGATATCGAGGGGGAGAGAGATAAAGTCGTTGTAAAAAAAAGTTAAGCCGTTCCACTGATTGAGGAAATTAATCCATAATTTTAGCTCGTTTTTTGACTCGCCGAAAAGGATGCTTTTGCAGCCGAAAGTTAAGCGCACGGCGAAAAAATAATTTTTCTGCCAGTTTACACCGAATAAGTGCCATGAATCGGGGAGGATTGGCATTACTTTAAAAGCAGAGGATATCTACTTTTGCAAGCCATGCACCTCGTCCACTATTTTAATCATGGTTATGGCTTGTTCGATATTGTGATAGTTGAGAGAATACTCTTTGAGAGGAATGAGGCTATTGATGCTCGGATATGGAGAATTATGGGGGGCTGAAAGGTTGATTATCAACTGCTTTTTTCCCGAGAATTTCCTGGTAGCCACGCCCATGGGGCTGATGCGAAATTTGTCAAACGGGGGGGCCTCGAATGGACCCATCATGAAACCGGATTCAATTTCTTTTTTAATTAGCTGATTTACTACTCCAGGCTCTGCTGAGGCGGACTGAAAGTTAGTGCAGATAACA
Source organism: Meda fulgida (assembly GCA_030578275.1). Classification (NCBI taxonomy): domain Eukaryota; kingdom Metazoa; phylum Chordata; class Actinopteri; order Cypriniformes; family Leuciscidae; genus Meda; species Meda fulgida. Next base: position 32,940,686 of record CM060634.1, read on the forward strand.
TTTTGCGTGGGATGGCTTTCTACACCGGGTTTAAAGCCTTGAATGAGACCTGTCTGTAAATAATTTGTGAAGTTGGCATCTGGGTGGTGTGCTAATTCTTCGGCTAGACGGAAAACATTCACAGGAGTCGAGAGATAGTTTTTTGCGTTTTTATTGACAGATTTTTTGACTGGGCATATCACGCGGGCGTGTGCGCCGCCACAGTAATCGCAGACGTGGAGAAAACGGCAGCGTTGTCTTGGGCATCTCCCTTCATTGAAGTTCTTACAAATTTGTCTAGCGGGTGCCGAGTATGGTGCTCTGATTGAAAAATCTTCTCTTGCGTGCCGCGGAACGTAACTTGTGGATTTGATGGCATTCTGCTCTGGGCAGGGAGGGATCGATGGATTAATTTGGGGGCATGCCGTGGTGGCATGGATTGTGGATCTGCAGATTGCGCAGGAGATATTTCTGCACCCGAGGAAGACTCGGTTATGGAGATCAGTGTCCAACGCTCCCCAATAGGGACACTGATTCCATTGGGAAACGCGGACGGCGCATTTTGCGGAAAACAGCTTGTGGTACGTATAAAAATGACTACCCCCGTAAGACAACGCGAGCTCCGCTAAGATAGACAGATAGTCGTTCAGCTCGCGCAGTCTATGGGGAAAAGATGAGCATATGATTTCTATATAGCGGCTGAAGGCAATACAGAATTCGGCTAGAGACAGTGAACATGATGTAACCTGTGAGTTATTTTATTGACTGAAATGTCGCCGCAGTCTACTTGACGATTGGACTCAGCTGGGGGAAACAAGGACAGGAGAGAGCCCAAATCAACATCTGTACCTGCTAGGATTTGAGCTCTGATGTTGTTCGTCACTGGAGGAGGTTCAGTTGCTACTGCATTCGGAGGGGCTAGTTTAGGAGTGGCTGAGAAGAGAGAGAAAAGAGAACACGCTTGGAGAGGGTTAAAGGGATGGGAAATCGGGGCTGTGGCCGATTGCGGAGGCATCCTCACACGGAGATCGGCCCCCGGTTAGGTGGAGGAGAAGGAATAGGAAGAGCATAGTGTGGAAAGGGAAAGGGAAAGAAATGCGCCGGCGATTGACCGGCTAACGGAGGCATCCTCATGTTAGGGTGAGCACCTGACGCTTGGGAAGGAGGAAAACTGAAAGAAGTAGAAGAGAAGAAAAACGTTTGGGGATCGTGTAAGAAAGTGGAACTGCCGGGATCTAGAGTGTGAGGTACCACAATGGGAGGGGCTGAGGAGGGGAGTTGGCCTGGAGGAGATTGGCGCCCATCCGTGACTGGTTCCGGGGCGCGGCCCAGGCTAGCGGAAGGTCTGTGACGCCGTGGCGCGGGGGCGGAGCCCAGCGCTGCAAGTGAGGAAGGAGGTAATGCGGGACGAGCGATCGGGGCCCGGCGAGCCTTGCTCGTTCGAGCCGAAGGAATTGGAGCTGAAACAGAAAGGTGAGAAGATTGTAAGGTGACATAAATTAAATAATTCTGCTTTTTTCATCCTGCGGGAGAAATTTGCATCAGAATTAATTAGGGCTTGTCTTAGCCCCTTAACTGTCCACTTCCCTATGGGAGGGATGTTAGGGGGAGCTGGAAGGTGGGAAGGCGCTGAGGAAGACAATGATGAAGATGATGAGTTCCTCGCTGGTGGTGGTGAGGGGAGTCTTCGGCGTCTTGGAGTATGCGGAGAGGATCTGGAGGGCCGACGTCCCCTGGCTAAGGATGGAGGCTCAATGTTGTCGTTGGCTGCTGGAGAAGGAAGGGTCGCTGGAACTGCGCTTTGCGGTGGAGATGACTCCGTGATGAAAGATTCATCGTCGGAGGGGAAGAGCTTTAACTCAGACATGACTGCACGGAGGCGGAGTCAGATGCTGAGAAATTAGTCATGAGACAGGAGGTAAGGGAAGGCTTTATTTATACTGGCTTCTTCTTGTGCTGATTGGATTATTACCTGAACATGCTCCTACCGAACTTTGTTTACATAAAACTTCATATCAGATAACTTTGAACGAACGTTCTATTAACGTTACTGGAAGAGCTTTGTGAGAATCTTGACAGAAAGTTAGCCAAAGTGCAAATATTTTTATTTGACAACTGTAACTTCTATTAAAAATAATTCTAAAATACAAGGAAGGAAAATATCATATTGTGGATTTAAAATTGTGATCATATTGTATTATGGATTTAAAATCCTGAAAATAACATTGAGGCTTTAAAATCGTGATAATATCGTACCGTGGCTTTAGATTCGTGATAATATCGTACAGTGGCTTTAGAGTCTTGATAATATCGTACAGTGGCTTTAGAGTCGTGATAATATCGTACAGTGTCTTTAGAGTCGTGATAATATCGTACCGTGGCTTTAGATTCGTGATAATATCGTACCGTGGCTTTAGATTCGTGATAATATCGTACAGTGGCTTTAGAGTCGTGATAATATCGTACAGTGGCTTTAGAGTCGTGATAATATCGTACAGTGTCTTTAGAGTCGTGATAATATCGTACCGTGGCTTTAGATTCGTGATAATATCGTACAGTGGCTTTAGAGTCGTGATAATATCGTACAGTGGCTTTAGAGTCTTGATAATATCGTGCAGTGGCTTTAGAGTCGTGATAATATCGTACCGTGGCTTTAGATTCGTGATAATATCGTACAGTGGCTTTAGAGTCGTGATAATATCGTACAGTGTCTTTAGAGTCGTGATAATATCGTACAGTGGCTTTAGAGTCGTGATAATATCATACAGTGGCTTTAGAGTCGTGATAATATCGTACCGTGGCGTGATAATATCGTACCGTGGCTTTAGATTCGTAATAATATCGTCCCGTGGCTTTAGATTTGTGATAATATCGTACAGTGGCTTTAGAGTCGTGATAATATTGTACAGTGTCTTTAGAGTCGTGATAATATCGTTCAGTGGCTTTAGAGTCATGATAATATCGTACCGTGGCGTGATAATATCGTACCGTGGCTTTAGAGTCGTGATAATATCGTACAGTGGCTTTAGAGTCATGATAATATCACACAGTGGCTTTAGAGTCATGATAATATCACACAGTGGCTTTAGAGTCATGATAATATCACACAGTGGCTTTAGAGTCGTGATAATATTGTACAGTGGCTTTAGAGTCGTGATAATATCGTACAGTGGCTTTAGAGTCGTGATAATATTGTACAGTGGCTTTAGAGTCGTGATAATATCGTACAGTGGCTTTAGAGTCGTGATAATATCGTACAGTGTCTTTAGAGTCGTGATAATATCGTACCGTGGCTTTAGATTCGTGATAATATCATACCGTGTCTTTAGAGTCGTGATAATATCGTACAGTGGCTTTAGAGTCGTGATAATATAGTACAGTGGCTTTAGAGTCGTGATAAAATTGTACAGTGGCTTTAGAGTTGTGATAATATCGTACAGTGGCTTTAGAGTCGTGATAATATCGTACCGTGGCGTGATAATATCGTACCGTAGCTTTAGAGTCGTGATAATTCCGTACAGTGTCTTTAGAGTCGTGATAATATTGTACAGTGTCTTTAGATAATATCGTACAGTGGCTTTAGAGTCGTGATAATATCTTACCGTGTCTTTAGAGTCGTGATAATATCGTACAGTGGCTTTAGAGTCGTGATAATATCGTACAGTGGCTTTAGAGTCGTGATAATATTGTACCGTGGCTTTAGAGTCGTGATAATATCTTACCGTGTCTTTAGAGTCGTGATAATATCGTACAGTGGCTTTAGAGTCGTGATAATATCGTACAGTGTCTTTAGAGTCGTGATAATATCGTAAAGTGGCTTTAGAGTAGTGATAATATCTTACCGTGGCTTTAGAGTCGTGATAATATCATACAGTGGCTTTAGATTCGTGATAATATCGTACAGTGGCTTTAGAGTCGTGATAATACCGTACAGTGTCTTTAGAGTCGTGATAATATCGTACAGTGGCTTTAGAGTCGTGATAATATCGTACAGTGGCTTTAGAGTCGTGATAATATCGTACAGTGGCTTTAAAGTCGTGATAATATCGTACAGTGGCTTTAGAATTGTGATAATATCGTACAATGGCTTTAGAGTCGTGATAATATCGTATAGTGGCTTTAGAGTCGTGATAATATCGTACAGTGGCTTTAAAGTCGTGATAATATCGTAAAGTGGCTTTAGAATCGTGATAATATCGTACAGTGGCTTTAGAATCGTGATAATATCGTACTGTGTCTTTAGAGTCGTGATAATATTGTACAGTGGCTTTTAAGTCATGATAATATCGTAAAGTGGCTTTAGAATCATAATAATATCGTACAGTGGCTTTAGAATCGTGATAATATCGTACAGTGGCTGTAGAGTCGTGATAATATCGTACAGTGGCTTTAAAGTCGTGATACTATCGTAAAGTGGCTTTAGAATCATAATAATATCGTACAGTGGCTTTAGAATCGTGATAATATCGTACAGTGGCTTTAGAGTTGTGATAATATCGTACAGTGGCTTTAAAGTCGTGATAATATCGTACAGTGGCTTTAGAGTCGTGATAATATCGTATAGTGGCTTTAGAGTCGTGATAATATCGTACAGTGGCTTTAGAGTTGTGATAATATCGTACAGTGGCTTTAAAGTCGTGATAATATCGTACAGTGGCTTTAGAGTCGTGATAATATCGTACAGTGGCTTTAGAGTCGTGATAATATCGTACAGTGGCTTTAAAGTCGTGATAATATCGTACAGTGGCTTTAAAGTCGTGATAATATCGTATAGTGGCTTTAGAGACGTGATAATATTGTATATATTCCATGACGACTCAAAGTTACGAACAAACGCTCTTCCAGTAACGGTAATAGAACGTTCGTTAAATGTTATCTGGTCTTTAATAATGTTCTTAAAACTTTAACAAATAATGTTATTTCTTCATCATTCATGGAATGTTTTTCTGAAGCATTTTAGTTAATCTGTTTTTAAACATTTACACACACTACTAGTTTCAGAAAGTTCAGAGAACATTCAACAGGAACGTTCCCATTATGATTGAAGAATTATAATACAGAGAAAACATTCCCTGTGTTCTCGCTAAAGAAAGAACAGTAGCAGTTTACAGTAAGGCTCATTAGTTAGCATTAGTTACTGTATTAACTAACATGAACTAACCATGAGCAATACATGTGTTGCAGTATTTATTAATCTTTGTTAATGTTAGTTAATAAAACTACAGCTGTGCATTGTTAGTTAATTGTTAGCTCACAGTGCATTAACTAATGCTAACAAGATTTGAATAAAGTATTAGTAAATGTTGAAATTAACATTAACAAAGATTAATAAATGCTGTTTAAGAGCAGTTCATTATTAGTTCATGTTAACTAATGAACCTTATTGTGAAGTGTCACTGAAAAATATGTTTTTAAAACATTTAAAAAACTGGATATTGATAACATTGAGAAATAACGCTTTCTATAAGTTAATAATGTATCATTTTAATTCAGTTTTAAACAGATTTAACAAAAACAAAGATTCATAAAACCACTTGTGTGTCTAACGATTATGAAACAGATATGATGGACTGGGTCAGTCAGAGATATCATTATTCATAACAGCACTTACACAGAGTTTATGCTTGTCATCTGTCAATGTTCATAAGTGTGATATCATCTGTTGAAACTAAAATTATTGTTTTATTACATATTATTGATAATATTCCTGCGACCCTACAGAGGACAACTAAATGAATGGATGGATTATTAATTATATTATACTTTTTTACTACTGTATAATCTGGAAGTAATCAAACACCTCCTTTTATCAATTTGATCTTTTTAAAATTATATATTGTTTTTAGTGATGAAATTTTGCAAAGCTTAAAAAAAAAACATCCCACACAAAACACGACTGAAACACCAACCCGAAAATACATCCTGAATGCTCTGGTGAAACATTCACAACAACATGTGATCAACACACACACACGCGCGCGTGTACGCGGGCGCACGCACGCACACACACACACACACATTCTAACACACGCTCACGCACACACACACACACTCTTACAAACACTCTTACACACACACACATTGTAAATAATGTTTTTGTTCTAATGTTTTGAGAACATTATTAAAGACCAGATAACTTTGAATGAATGATATAGAACGTGTTCGTAAAGTCGAGCGAGTGTTCCCTCTTCAGGATTATCAGCAGAGGAAGTCCTTACACTAACCTGGATCAAATATGCAAATGAAGTGCCTGAGATGATAAATGGACGACT
>CM060634.1:32951936-32959436 GCA_030578275.1 Meda fulgida
GCTAATGCTCCTATTATTGTCATGAATTATCATTATAAATATTATCATTGATACTATCACCACTGGATTGGATGTCCTGTTGTTGTTGGTATTGTTGGGGTGATTAATACCCTCACTAAAACTATACTGATACTACCGGACTACCCATATCTATACTTGCGTCACAGAAAGGATCTCATGTGCCTACATACACCACTTTATCGATGACTGTGTTGGGCTGTTTTGTATTTCGTTGTTTTTGTTTTGTTTTTGTGCTTTTTCTCTCTTCAGTATTGTATATGTGTCTTTAGACCTTGTATGTGTTACTCTTTTGTTAATTTGCAATAAAAAATAAAATAAAATAAAAAAAAGAAACACCAGCGATTTCAACCCGTGTTTTTGAGACTGTCTTTGGTTCACTGCAGTTTTAAGCAGAAAATACTCAGCAATGCTGTCGACTTATGAACTTACACATGCTTTGTCTTAAAGCATATTAAAAACTCCACATAGACACATAAACAACACTAAACGCTGGATTTTCACCACAGGGGGACTTTAACGGTTTAATTAAAATTAAAAATCAATAGCATGTCTAATCAAGTAAATTCAAAAAACATTTAAACTATTAATTATTAGTTATTTATTCATTCATAAATTGAAATTAGTATAATAATAATCATTATTATTTCTTAATAATTTATACATTTTTACAGTAATAGTGTAACAGTTATGTTTAGTTTAATTGTGTTCTGGTTCAGTTTTGTTCCTGTTCCCTGTCATCTAGTTTCCCAGTTAGTCACTAACGTAGTTCACCTGTTGTTCATTAGTTTCCTCGTTTAAACCCGGACTTCTGTCTGTTCTTCATCTTTATGTGGAGTGTATGTAGTCCTGTGATCTTGTCATAATTCCCATCTCGTGTTCCCCTTGTCTTGTGTGGACTCTTTTTCATTTCCTGTCCTGTGCCATGTTTTGTAGTCCTTTGTAGTTTTTCTTGTTTAATAGTCTTCTCAGGTGTTTCTATTTAGCCACACCCCCTTGTTATCTTGTTTGCCTGTGTATTTAAGCCCTGTGTCTAGTTTCAGTCTTTGTGAGTTCTTAACATTGTATGTTGGTAGTCCTGTTCCCGAGTCCAGAGTCCTGTCCCCTAGTCCTGTCCCCTAGTCCTGTTCCCGAGTCCTGTTCCCGAGTCCTGTTCCCGAGTTTTGTTCCAGAGTCCTGTCTCCGAGTCCTGTCCCCGAGTCCTGTTCCCGAGTTCTTGTCCCCGAGTCCTGTCCCCTAGTCCTGTCCCCGAGTCCTGTTCCCAAGTCCTGTCCCCGAGTCCTGTTCCCGAGTCCAGAGTCCTGTCCCCTAGTCCTGTCCCCGAGTCCTGTTCCCGAGTCCTGTCCCCGAGTCCTGTCCCCTAGTCCTGTTCCCGAGTCCTGTTCCCGAGTCCTGTTCCCGAGTCCTGTCCCCTAGTCCTGTCCCCGAGTCCTGTCCCCTAGTCCTGTCCCCGAGTCCTTTTTCCGAGTCCTGTCCCCTAGTCCTGTCCCCGAGTCCTGTCCCCTAGTTCTGTTCCCCTAGTCCTGTCCCCTATTCCTGTTCCCCTAGTCCTGTCCCCTAGTCCTGTTCCCGAGTCCTGTCCCCGAGTCCTGTCCCCTAATCCTGTTCCCCTAGTCCTGTCCCCTAGTCCTGTTCCCGAGTCCTGTTTCCGAGTCCTGTCCCCGAGTCCTGTCCCCTGGTCCTGTTCCCCTAGTTCTGTTCCCCTAGTCCTGTCCCCTATTCCTGTTCCCCTAGTCCTGTCCCCTAGTCCTGTTCCCGAGTCCTGTTCCTGAGTCCTGTCCCCTAGTCCTGTTCCCAAGTCCTGTTCCCAAGTCCTGTTCCCGAGTCCTGTTCCCGAGTCTGTTTCTGAATTTGTGAAGTTTGAGTTTATTTAATAAAAACTGCTGCACTTGGATCCTGCTTCATCATTACTTCAATCATTACTTCCTCATGTGTTTTAACTAGAACACACCAGAAACAGGATGAGCAGGGCCCTATGAAATGTTTTACTTTTTCAAAAATGGCCTGTTTTACTTTTTCTGGTTTTATGACTTAATATAAATACGTATATTATTAAAAATGTTCCTCCACAATTTCTCATGACTTCAATGCAGGTTTGATTTGTAATTCTCATTAGATCCACTACAGTTTTAAAGGGGTCATCGGATACAAAATTCATTTTTATATGGTGTTTGCATATAAAAGTGTATTTGCAGTGTGTGGACCCACCATACACTGAAGAAAGTTGCTCATTATCATTTAAAGAGACATGCACCGAAACAGAGCTGTTTTTGAGGAGGTAAAAAGGCTGTGGTTTTACACAACCATTGAGGAATTTTTAACCATGTTACAAACTTTACATGAAGACACTAAAGACTCATACCAACTTATGGAAAATGGGCATCCGACGACCCCTTTAAGGCTGTGCAACATAATAACACAAAGCATAAATACTTTTAGTATTTAATTTAATAGATAAATAATGAGATTAAATTGGACTGAAAATTTGGACTTGTTCTTGTGAGATTAACCTGTCAGAAACTTCTTGTTGCCAGGGTGTTCTGGGTTGTTGCCAGGGTGTTGCTAAGCAGTTGATACGACGCAGCGTCTGTGGGATTTTTTCAGGTGAAAGTGTAGTAATAGTAATAGTAACACTTATTGTTGGAGGTTTAGTCCTAGTGAAGCTTGACTTAGTAATCACCACTAATGTACAGTAAAGTTTCCGCTCACTCTCTCTTAGTCCTTCTGTTTCTTGAAGTTTTGTTCTGAATCCGAGGTCTTTGTTTGGTCGTCATGGAAACTGCCTCAGTTTAAGCAAAAAATACACACAGAGCTCAGCATACGCAAAGCACACACAACCGCACACGGCAGCTTCACGCAAACAACGGCGGAAAGACTTCAATTAGTCATAAAATCACGGATTGTAAATTGCGATCAGGTCGCGCACAAAACACACACACACACACACCCACACACACCGAACGCCATTCTAGATGCTAATGCAATGTCAGGCTGAAGTGTGTGTGTGTGTGTGTGGGTGGGAATCGCTGAAAGCGTCGCTGATACATGTATCACACACACACAGATCTGATGCTTGAGGAAGGGTCTCTGTGTGGGCGGGTTTGAGCAGAAACATCTCAGCGCACAGAAAACATCCCTCACGCTCTCAGAACATTAGCCTCAGTCCATGTGTTCAAAGCACAAACATCATCAACTAACAGCCATTAAACGCAATAAGCAACCCTGTCATTATCACTCACCCTCACCCCCAAATCTGAGCTCGTATGCTGTTCCATGCAGGGTTATTATCATTAGCCACAATAAACCGTTAAAAACATCATAGTTAAATCAAATAAAAACATTAGAAGAAAATGTAAATATTGCCTTGGCAACTAACTGAAATAAACAAGTTAAAGCACTAAAAATTAATTGGAGAACGGAAAACTTATCAAACATAAGTAGTAATATAAAACAATAATAAAAATGACAAAGAACAGCAAAATGGCTAAAAATTGAGCCAAAATGAAAACTGAAAAAATATAAATAAAAGTTAATTTGAAATATTAATATAAACTTGAATAGACAATAAATAATACTAAAATAACACTGTTTGCATAGAACGCAAGTTAATCATTTTTGATGGGCATCATAAAATACTTTGGTAAACTTTACTTGAAGCCAGTGAATATTGAATTCATTATGCCTTGTAATGCAGGTATTGTATGAATAATTGTAACCACAGTTCTGTCATGACAACTCTCTGAATGTTTGGCGTGGTAATAGATATGACTATATTGATATGTTTGGTCTTGGTGGAATAGATCTGCTACACTGCTGCTGTTACTGTTATTACTGCTGCTGCTGTTACTATTATTACTGCTGCTTCTGTTACTGTTATTACTGCTGCTGCTGCTGTTATTACTGTTATTACTGCTGCTGCTGCTGTTACTGTTATTACTGCTGCTGCTGCTGTTACTGTTATTACTGCTGCTTCTGTTACTGTTATTACTGCTGCTACTGCTGTTACTGCTGCTGCTGTCATTACTGCTGCTGCTGTTATTACAGCTGCTTCTGTTACTGTTATTACTGCTGCTACTGCTGTTACTGCTGCTGCTGTCATTACTGTAATTACTGCTGCTGCTGCTGTTACTGTTATTACTGCTGCTTCTGTTACTGTTATTACTGCTGCTACTGCTGTTACTGCCTCTGCTGTCATTACTGCTGCTGCTGTTATTACAGCTGCTTCTGTTACTGTTATTACTGCTGCTACTGCTGTTACTGCTGCTGCTGTCATTACTGTTATTACTGCTGCTGCTGCTGTTACTGTTATTACTGCTGCTTCTGTTACTGTTATTACTGCTGCTACTGCTGTTACTGCTGCTGCTGTCATTACTGTAATTACTGCTGCGTCTGCTGTTACTGTTATTACTGCTGCTTCTGTTACTGTTATTACTGCTGCTACTGCTGTTACTGCTGCTGCTGTCATTACTGTTATTACTGCTGCTGCTGCTGCTGTTACTGTTATTACTGCTGCTTCTGTTACTGTTATTACTGCTGCTACTGCTGTTACTGCTGCTGCTGTCATTACTGTTATTACTGCTGCTGCTGTTATTACAGCTGCTTCTGTTACTGTTATTACTGCTGCTACTGCTGTTACTGCTGCTGCTGTCATTACTGTTATTACTGCTGCTGCTGCTGTTATTACTGCTGCTTCTGTTACTGTTATTACTGCTGCTACTGCTGTTACTGTTATTATTGCTGCTTCTGTTACTGTTATTACTGCTGCTACTTCTGTTACTGCTGCTGCTGTCATTACTGTTATTACTGCTGCTGCTGTTACTGTTATTACTGCTGCTTCTGTTACTGTTATTACTGCTGCTTCTGTTACTGTTATTACTGTTATTACTGCTGCTGCTTCTGTTACTGTTATTACTGCTGCTGCTGTTACTGTTATTATTGCTGCTGTTGCTGTTACTGTTATTACTGCTGCTGTTACTGTAATTACTGCTGCTACTGTTATTACTACTGCTGCTGCTGTTACTGTTATTACTGCTGCTGCTTCTGTTACTGTTATTACTGCTGCTGCTGTTCTGTTATTATTGCTGCTGTTGCTGTTACTGTTATTACTGCTGCTGCTGCTGTTACTGTTATTACGGCTGCTGTTACTGTTATTACTGCTGCTGCTGTTACTGTTATTACTACTGCTGCTGCTGTTACTGTTATTACTACTGCTGCTGTTATTACTGCTGCTGCTGTTACTGTTATTACTGCTGCTGCTGCTGTTATTACAGCTGCTGCTGCTGTTACTGTTATTACTGCTGCTGCTGCTGTTATTACTGCTGCTGCTGCTGTTATTACTGCTGCTGCTGCTGCTGTTATTACTGCTGCTGTTACTGTTATTACTGCTGCTGCTGCTGTTATTACTGCTGCTGTTACTGTTATTACTGCTGCTGCTGCTGTTATTACAGCTGCTGTTACTGTTATTACTGCTGCTGCTGCTGTTATTACTGCTGCTGCTGTTACTGTTATTACTGCTGCTGCTGCTGTTATTACAGCTGCTGCTGCTGTTACTGTTATTACTGCTGCTGCTGCTGTTATTACTGCTGCTGCTGTTATTACTGCTGCTGTTACTGTTATTACTGCTGCTGCTGTTATTGCTGCTGCTGCTGTTACTGTTATTACTGCTGCTGCTGTTATTGCTGCTGCTGCTTTTACTGTTATTACTGCTGCTGCTGTTATTGCTGCTGCTGCTTTTACTGTTATTACTGCTGCTGCTGTTATGACTGCTGCTGCTGTTTTTACTGCTGCTGCAGTTATTGCTACTGCCGTTATTGCTGCTGCTGCTATTGCCCCTGCCGTTATTGCCACTGCCGTTATTGCTGCTGCTGTTATTGCCACTGCCGTTATTGCTGCTGCTGTTGTTATTGGTAAGTACAGGACTTGCTTCCACCAATTCACACATTACACGCTGCTGTGAGCAAAACATGCTGCTGCTGTACAATATAACGTGCATGAATTACCTGTTCTATACAGGTGGAGCTGGGGAAGGTGGAGGGTTTCTGAAAGCGTTGCACTGCTAAGGCAAATGCTGACCAGTATTTGAAGGTTGAGCTTTAAGCTCATTGGCTACTGAGGAACCACTCAGCTGTGCCCTATTGAGAATGATGTGTTTGCAAGCAAACTGAGTTAAGGACCCATTAGCCTCTGTCTTCTACAGAGTCACAAGACAGAATTTTGCATTCATAACGCATTATAGCACATATTATTACAATGTTACACCTTTAGAAAGTATAATGAATTAAAAACACATGACAGACAACCAATGTCATATCAAATGTAGCAAGGAATCTGCAAATATTGTAATGCGTTCTATTATATATTACAATGCATATTAACTAGAATTATTTATGAAGAGAAATAATGCATTAACGAATTGCTTTATAATGCATTAGACAAAGATTTCAAGTAAAGTGTTTCCAATAGTTTTAACTGAAATACTCTGAGGTCATACAATGATGCTTTGTGTGACATTTATGCAGTTGTCAGATGCTTTTATCCAAAGTTATTTGCATTGCTTTCAAGTCTATATATGGTATAATGTATTATCATGCATTCCCTGGATATCAAACCCACAACCGTGGCAAAATATAAGTGGTTACTGTTGTTATGCTGCTGTCTGTCCTTGCTGGTGCTGAAATATGATAACAGAATGTGTATTTCTGGTGAATCCTTTTAGCTGACAGTTGATCTACAGCCAGAAAGATCATATATGAATAATATATCATACATCTGTGTGGATCTCTGCTGGAGGAGATCACATCACATCCATCTCTGCAGAATCAACCAAAACCTAAATATAGCCTGGATTAAAAGGGTTTCATTACCTGTATTTCACATCTGGCTTTACTGTACATGTGTGCCAGTGACTCCGCCGTTTTCGAAATGCTGGTTTTAAACACCTAAAGAAGTCATTTATAAACTACCACAACATGCAGCACTTTTTTGCATGATATATAGGCTACTTATATTGTTGCACAATAGGAATTCAGTTTAATGCACAATCAATTTTGCCGTACGTTTAATTCTTTGCATTATATTTTTGCATTATACAGTATATTATATTTTTTTACACTACAAGAATTCAATTTAATGCAGGGTATACTTTGCAGTAAATTTGATTATTTGTAATATTTATTATGTTTTAATATTTTTTGCACTATAAAAAAATCTATTTGCGAATTATATTTGCTATTTTGAAACTCAGGCTTCCCTTTTAAAGCCAAAGTTTTCTCCTCTGCGTTTCTTGTGTGCATGATTTTCAGCGTCTCTCAACTTTTCTGATGTTCTCGACAGTCAATCCCACAATCCCTCACAGGAGACTGAGCGAGTGAACAGCTGCGAATGATTCCTAAGATCATGTGTTTTCGAGTTACAGCACCAGAAAACAGATGACCAGAACATTAAAGTCCAGACTGACCCCAACACCCTAGCAACGGCAGAGCA
>CM060634.1:32969436-32971936 GCA_030578275.1 Meda fulgida
CCAAATCAAAAAAGTCCCACACTGTGGCAGAAACGTTAATACTGCCAGCTTGTAAAGCCATTGTAAATGAGATGCTCGGCCCTGACGCGGCCAAAGAGATAGCTAAAGTGCCTCTCTCAGATAACACAATTGCCAGACGTATTGATGACATGTCTGCGGACATCGAAACTGTTGTTTTAGAAAAGATGCACATCAGTAAGAAATTTGCCTTGCAACTTAATGAGTCGACGGATATTAGAGGAAATTGTCAGCTCTTGGCCAACGTGCGTTTTGTGGATGGAGAAGCCATTAGAGAAAACTTCCTATTTTGCAAGGCACTGCCAGAAAAATCAACAGGAGAGTAAATATTTCAGGTCACGTCGGAATATCTTGACAAAAGCGGGGTTACATGGGAAAACTGCACCGGTGTCTACACTGATGGAGCCGCAGCCATGGTCGGGCGCATCAAAGGCTTCGTAAGTAGGGTCAAAGAAAGTAACCCAGATGTTATTGTTACGCACTGTTTTTTGCACCGTGAGGCCCTCGTTGCAAAGACCTTACCAGCAGATCTAGCTCCTGTGTTGGATGATGTTGTGCACATCGTGAACTTTGTGAAATGTCGACCTTTGAAATGTCGCTTATTTGCGTCTTTTTGTGAGGAAATGGGAGCGGACCATAAGGTCTTATAGACCAATTTCCAGCCGGCGTCACAGTTACGTCACGGCGCTAGCTGGAGGCAGAACAGAGGGAAAACTGGAGGCGGCAAATACAAACCAGCACAGATTCGGCTACAAAATAAGGATCTTAAATTATTCTTCTTATTATTAAATGTCATCTTGTTGTGTTGTTGGGTGCAAGAATCAATGAAAAATTAATCTGCTGTATCTGCAATTTTTTATTTCTAGAAAATATTCACCTCATTAAAATTACACATAATGTCACTCTTTACATTGTCGTCTTCTTGGCGCTGGCTAGCCAGAACTGCGGATCGTACCACACAAGTCTGGTACATGACCATTCAGCACATAGTTATAGGCATCTAAAGATTTATATGCCCTCCGTTTCTCTATAGGATAGGTGTAGAAGTCAGGCCACTCACCCGGAGGTAGCGTTAGCGTTAACGTTAATCCTGTCAGATCCTCATTGAGTGTACGGGTCGGCCAATCTGGTTCCGTCCGTTTAAATGAACTTTTACAAATAACAATTGCGGTCCTGTACAGTGAGTGACCTTGCACATTAAGATAAAATTGGATTTTCTCCAGTCATTGTTAAAAGCAAGCTAACAAACCTTGCAGACTAGCGTTAGTGAAGCGGCCAAAGGGATCTTTTTACCACCACCTAAGCTCCGCCCACATAAAAACATCACCATGTTTACCAACTGAAAATTGGTCTATTGCTCCACACGGAGGTCCGGTGGCTGTCGCGTGGCAAAGTGCTGGCCCGTGTGTATGAGCTGCGAGAGGAACTTAAAGTATTTCAGACAAACGAGAGGTCTGATTACTCAAAGCTGCTTGCAAGTGATGAGTGGTGTGCAAAGCTGGCATACCTGGCTGATATATTTCATCATCTGAATGAACTGAACACACGGATGCTAGGTCGAAATGAAAACCTGCTTACAAGAACTGATCAAATGAGCGGATTCCGTTTAAAGGTGCAGCTCTGGCAACAACATGTGCAGCGTGGCAACCTTGCGATGTTCCCGCTCACCGAGAAACTGCATGATGGCAACACTGCTGCAATGTTTGCACACATTTGAAAACTCTCGAGGAGAAGTTGTCATTTTATTTCTCTTCAGCCTTCACAGAATGCCTTGCCTGGGTTAGGGACCCATACAGCTCAGCATCTGTTGCTGGAAAGGAGATGACTTTAAAGGAGCAAGAGGAACTCATTGAACTGAGACAAGATCGTTGTTTAAAGCTAAACTTTGCTGATCTTCCTTTGGACAAGTTTTGGTTATCTGTTGCCAAGGAGTTCCCCACTCTGGCCAACAAAGCTATATTGACATTGCTCCCGTTTTCAACCACATATCTATGTAAGCTGAGCTTCTCAAGCTTGACTGCGATAAAAACAAAAAACAGAGAGAGACTGAGAGCTGTTGAGGAAGAGCTTCGTGTGTGTCTTCCTACCATTCTTGCCAGGATATCTATTTTGTGTTCATCGGAACAGGCCCAGGTTTCACACTAAGTGAGTATAAATACATTTAGAAACTATATTATGAACTATAGGCCAATGTATTATATGTACTGTGTTAGAGTGTCATTTTGGTTGGTGGTGTGCCCCAGGATTTTGTAAATGTAGAAAAAATGTGCCACGGCTCAAAAAAGGTTGAAAATCACTAGATTAATGCCTCAGACACGGGTCACGTGTGCCACCCGCTGGTGCATGCGCACAATAACAGCTCTACAACAATATCCACAGACACGAGTCACGTGTGCCACCCGCTGGTGCATGCGCACAATAACAGCTCTACAACAATATCCACAGACACGAGTCACGTGTGCCACCCGCTGGCGCATGCGCA
>CM060634.1:32976936-32984436 GCA_030578275.1 Meda fulgida
ATTTTGACACTTGCTTTTGTGTCCCGGCCGCCCCCACAGCGATAGAGAAAGAGAGAGTGTGAGAGAGAGAGAGAGAGAGAGAGAGAGAGAGAGAGAGAGAGAGAGAGAGAGAGAGAGAAAGGGCAAGAGAGTGAGTGAGAGAGAGCGAGTGAGTGAAAAAGAGTGAGAGAGAGAGAGAGTGAGAAAGAGAGCGAGAGAGAGAGATATATGGGAGAGAGTGAGAGAGAGAGTGAGAGAGAGAGTGAGAGAGAGAGAGAGAGGGAGAGAGAGTGAGAGAGAGAGAGAGAGCGAATGAGAGAGTGAGATGAGAGAGAGAGAGAGAAATGAGAGAGAGATGAGAGAGGGAGAGAGAGTATGTGTGTAAGTGTTTATGTATGAGAGAGAGTGAGAGAGAGAGAGTGAGAGAGAGATATGAGAGAGAGATGAGAGAGTGAGAGAGAGAGAGTGAGAGAGATATGAGAGAGAGAGAGAGCGAGATAGAGAGATGAGAGAGTGAGAGAGAGAGAGTGAGAGAGCGAGTGAGAGATATGAGAGAGAGTGAGAGAGAGAGTGAGATAGAGAGATGAGAGAGTGAGAGAGAGATATGAGAGAGAGAGAGAGAGCGAGTGAGAGAGAGATATGAGAGAGAGCGAGAGAGAGATGAGAGAGTGAGAGAGAGAGAGAGAGATGATAGAGAGGGAGGAAGATGGGTTACAGCCCAAGAGATGTCACTTCCGTGACGCCCACTCTCTCTCTATCGCTCGCACACCCCCAGCCTGTTACCATGGCGACCACGGCCGAGCGGGCTAAAAAACGACTTAAAGCGACCGATATAGCGTGAGAGAGAGGGGGATTATGAAAGAGAGGAAAAGGAAAGGCAGAGAGGTGGGTGTCAGATGGAAGTGTTTGAGTACAGCATGAAAACGGGATGAGAGGACAGAACTATTCTGGAAGAGGGAGCCAACTCTGCGTTGCCGTGGCAACCGTGATGGATGTAATCCCTCTCTCTCTCTCTCTCTCTCTCACTGTAGGTGGGAGTCTCTTCCTCCTCTGGACCCGAAACACATGTGCTTTCGAAACGTTCTCCAGAACACTTTCCACAGGCCGTTCCCGGCGCACCTCAACGGAGATATCATGTGTTTGAGAAAGCTGGCTTCTTTAGCCATGATCAGCTTTGTGCTCAAGGTCATTCAGGAGGAATTCATGCAGCATTTGCTGCTTATTAGAATGACTATTCAATGCTAAAATTTCTACAAACATGCACTTTTCAAAAAGCAGTCGTTTTAACTAATGTAACATGAGAACATTACATTCAGTGTGATGAGGAGTATAACAGTTAACCAATTCCATCAATGGCGGGGAAACTACCAGAAGACATTTTCAGCAGCACAAAAACTTCACTAAAACAAATGTTTAATGTTAAACCAAAGGTCAAAGGTCAGAGGACCGAAAGGCAGATTTAACATCTAGAAATCAAGCTGAGCTTTCCAAGCATCTGCACAGATCAGAGATGATGCCGAGCACATGTTCTTAGAAATGAAATGGCCTATAGCTACTCATGAACAAGAATCAAGAAGCAAGTTCACATCTTTTTCATTAAGCAGATTAACTGTAAGTCTGTCAACATGTCATTGGCTTGATTTGGAAATCAATGCTTGATGCCCACAGAAGCCTCAATATTTCCATAATGTCACAGCTAACCTGCTAAACTCGCAGGAACACAGCTTCTGCATTAAACAGGTTTATTATTAAAAGCCTTTTCTACAGCAGTGCTGATGAGGGGAAATGAGAGCGTTTAAGATGAGTCTGTGATTGATGCATCGAATGTGTGATTCTTACATAAACGCTCAGAACAGGCCACGTGTTCAGCAGTGATCCGGACTGTCAGAACACCGAGACCAAGGCGAGTTCAGGAACACAGTTTTCTGACTGACAGACATGAATTTGACTTTACATATGAATGAGATGATTCATCAACTCTACATTTACATAAACATAAAACATAAAAGTCACCAAATACACAGATTAACAACTGTAAAATAACATTTAATGGAGCGTAGCTAGAAGAAAACAAAACTAGAGGTATTTCGCATTTCGTGGAAAGACAGCATTATTGCGTACAGAAAGGCTTGAAAACTGAGATCTGCTTATTTATCGACTCTCTTAGAAGAAAACAAACACAACCCTAGGTATTTATTCGATACAGTGGCTAAATAAACAAGAAATAAAGCTTCAATCCCACACGTTTCCAAGAAACACAGCAGTAATGACTTTATTAACTTTTTTACTTACAAGATTGATAATATCAGGGAGAAAATTATAACTATGCAGCCGTCGACTACAGTATCGCATCAGGGAGTGCATTGTAGTCTCCCTGAGGAAACATTACGGTTGTATCTCTCTATTGGTGTTACTGGATCTTAGTGCTGCATTTTATACTATTGACCACAACATTCTTTTAAATAGACTAGAAAACTATGTTGGCATTAGTGGAATTAGTGGTTTAAATCATACTTATCAGACCATTATCAGTTTGTAGCAGTAAATGAAGAGATGTCTTATCGATCACAAGTTCAGTATGGCGTAGGCGTACCACAAGGCTCAGTACTGGGACCGCTGCTGTTCACTCTGTACAGGCTACCCTCACACTCTCACTCACACACACACACACACACACACACACACACACACACACACACACACACACACACACACACACACACACACACTCTCTGAACTGCTACCATTAGGAGATATCATTATGAAGAATGGCATTAGCTTTCACTGTTATGCCGATGATACTCAGCTCTATATTTGTTTGATGAAACGCACCAATTCAAATAAATGCGAAACTGTAAAATTATATTTAAATTATAATATACATGTGAACAAGACGATTCATCAACTGTAAATTTATGTCAAATTATATATATATATATATATATATATATCATGATCTAATCATGATCTGATCATAATTTCCTTTGATACTGTAATTATGATAATTACATTTCAAATAAACAAACTGACATTCAAAACCTTTTTGCAATTTCATGTCATATTGTGGCTCAACATCTAAAACAAACCGATTGTTTTGCAGTTATTAGAAGATCAACACTTGCATGAGCATCTACACCGCACCATGCACCGCGATTTACACGGCTGATGAGCTGTTTATTATAAAGGGAGTTTTATACTTTATTATTAGTTTTATATTTTTTTACTGTGGATCAAACACGCAAAAGTGGATCAGATGCTTAAACCGCATCATCAGTGATGCGTCTGTACATCATTTACTAATCTTAACATTTCACCACTGCATTCATGCGCATAATCAGTGAGTCTGTGATTGCTGACAAACGCTCAACCAAAAACTGAACACATCGTAACTAGAGAACGAAGACACACCAGGAGTAGAACGCTTGCAGAGCACTTGCCGCCATCGTTAAACAGCTGTTCCTGTGATATAACAATACAGTCACAATCATGAAGATATAGTCATGCTCATGTTGATATGACCATCAGATTTAGTTATTAAAAGGAAAAAGAAAAACATTTAATCAAGTCTTTTTTCCAAAAAATGTTCTCTCAAGGTTCTCTCAAAGTTATGAACAAACGTTCTTCCAGTAACATTAATAGAACGTTCGTTCAAAGTCATCTGGTCTTTAATAATGTTCTCTAAACGTTAGAACAAAAACATTATTTATACATCATTCATGGAGCGTTTTTCTGAAATGTATTAGTTGGATGTTGATCTAACATTTTTAAAATGTTATTACTTGTTTCAGAACGTTCAAAAGTATCTTTCTCATAATGTTTGAAGACTGATACAATGGAATGATCCCATAACATTAATATAACCAATAAAAAAGAAAACATTTGTAAACATTTTTAAAAACTGGATGTTTTGACCGTTCAGAGAACATACACATAATGTTTCCATTATTAAATGGGAACGTTAGCAAAACGTTCTTAGAACATATTTTTGGGCTGTTAGTTAACCCTCAGCCTGTGCATTAACTTAATTCAAAATAACTATTTCAAAGTAGTAACCAATAAACATGCACATCAGGTTAACTAAAAAAAAAAATCTGTCCAGTCAGAATTATGAAACAGTATCTTACACTCGATCCACACCAGAACACGATCAACACTGATCTGAATAAATCTAAAAAATAATGATATCTCCCAAGGGTAGCATGTACAGAGTGTGTGTGTGTACGTGTGTGTGTGTGTGTGTGTGTGTGTGAGGGTAGCATGTACAGAGTGCGTGTGTGTGTGTGTGTGTGTGTGTGAGGGTAGCATGTAGAGAAGGAACAGCAGCAGTCCCAGCACTGAGCCTTGTGGTACGCCATACTGAAGTGTGTTTGTGTGTGTGTGTGTTTGTGTGTGTGTGTGTGTGTGTGAGTATGAGTGTGTGAGGGTAGCATGTACCGAGGGAACAGCAGCGGTCCCAGCACTGAGCCTTGTGGTACGCCATACTGAAGTGTGTTTGTGTGTGTTTGTGTGTGTGTGTGTGTGTGTGTGTGAGTATTGAGTGTGTGAGGGTAGCATGTACCGAGGGAACAGCAGCGGTCCCAGCACTGAGCCTTGTGGTACGCCATACTGAACTTGTGATCGATAAGACAGTGCTGGGCGGTATACCGGTTCATACTGAATACTGGTGTTTATTTTTGTTCTGATATTAATTTCTAATATACCGCAATACTGATGCATGTCGCTTTAACAACGCTTTTCACTGTTGCGCTGGCGATGCACAGCTAACGTTATGCGTTACTGAGCCTGGCGGTGGAGATGGAGAGGTTTAATTATCTCAGTGTTTGCCATGCATTGGTTCACAATATCAACACAGCCTTTTGAAAAATCTATGTTTGGCATTGACACCGTTGAATAAACAAGAGCACTGCACGTTTCACAGTCAAAACGTGGCGCGGGAGTTTTTATATGAATGTTTCTGAAGTGAACTGACGGCCTTTAGAAAAGTTTTGATGTTATTTAAATGTAATCTTTCTTTATCTTTCCTGATAAAGCAGAGATTATGTGTGTTGTGTTAAGCTGTTACCGTGGAAACCGCTTTGTGTTCAGCCGTTAGCGGGGAAACCGCTGTTCCTGCCCCTCCCGCGGCGCCCCCTGCTGGAGCTCTTTGTAAACAGCATCATTTTGTGGGTGGAATTTTTCTACAATATTAGTAAAATAGTGCATTCTAAGTCAATCTACTGCAGTATTTCCTCTCTCAATCAGTAGAAGATGTGGTTAACACCCAGTCATGCTAGAAAAAAAGAAAATACCGTCAGATACCGTGAAACCGGTGTAATTTTGAAAAATACCGTGATATAGATTTTTGATACCGCCCAGCGCTAGAAGACATCTCTTCATTTACTGCTACAAACTGATAAGTATGATTTAAACCATGCTAGCGCAATTCCACTAATGCCAACATAGTTTTCGAGTCTATTCAAAAGAGCGTTGTGATTGATGAGAACTAAACTCGAGCTGACGTGAATAATGACTCCATGATCTTCTGCAGAGATGCTTCACCACTGAGTCTGAGTCCTGTGGATTACTGTGAAGCTGCTGAAACACTGATGATGATAATAATGTAACAAACTGTGTGTTTGGTTCTGAACTCACTGTACAGAAGTCCGGCAGACAGGACAGCGTGACATTTAAACAAGCTCTCGCAGAAACTCCTCCAGCTCAGTGTAATGACCTCTCGAGCCTCACAGTGGCACGACCGCCGCTCGTCAGATGCGCAACACACACATCTGTGCACATCTGCACTAACACCACCAAACACCAGCACTCTAATAACTCAATGCGTTCATTTAACAGCATAAAACCCTAATGGACATAACTGATCTTCAAAATAAACTACGAAGAAACATTATTATGCCAATTAAAAAAACATCAAATGTGAAGTGTCACACAGGGAATTCTGGGAATGGCATTTCAATGTAAATTAGGGTTATTCTTTTTCACATCTAAAAATGTTCCGTGTTTCACTGTACAATTACATTAGATTTATACAGTTTTCCTTGCACTGTTAACCGAGCATTGCTACAGTATTTTACAGTTAACATTAAAATAATTCTGTGATTCTCAGTGTGAGTATTTGTGTTGATGTTCTCGCGTGTGTTCCGGAAGCTGTCCCTCGTGCGCGCGCGCGGGCCGCTCCTGACTCGGTTCGGTTCGGGATCTATAAATAAACCTGCTGTTTCTGAGCTCAACTATTCACACTGATTATCGATCGCAATGATTGGACTCTCACGCGGAAGCTGCATTATCGATCAGGTGAATGTAAAGGCATCATCGGCCAGCGCGAGCCCGTATTGATCAGTGATCGGAGCCGATCAGATGATCGATTATAACTCTTACCTTGTGAAGACACATAGGACATGATCCTCCGGCACTGACCGTGATCAGCTCGCTCTGTGAGGATCCATCATCACTCCTCCAGCGCGACAACATTCAAAAATAATGGAGAGATGACGCACAGCTCTCCAGACGCGAGGCGCGCGCACGCAAGGTGCTATTATTATTACTATTATACTATTATTGATCTGAATGATGATCGAAAAGATCCGCTGATCACTTTGCGCTCCCGTCACCGAACGCAAGCGCGCACTGGCACGCACACGGGAACGCGCACGGGCGCGCGCACCCGGCACGGCGCGGTCCAATGAGTGAGTGATCGAGCCCGAACTGAACCAGTGAAGTTATTCTGTGGAGATGAAGTGGATCCAGAACTCCATGTACTGTGAAATATGATTCTAATGTAAATCAGCTGTTAATATAGTAACGTGTAATTTATTCCTGAGTTTCAGCATCATTACTCCAGTCTTCAGTGTCACATGATCCTTCAGAAATCAGGAGAATATGAGGATCTGATGATGAAGACACATTTATGATCACATCTTGTTTCTTATTTCAGTGAATCTCCTCTTGGAAAAGCTGATATCTGAGAGCGAGTATTAGTGTGATTTCTAGACCTGGAAAACTCATGGAAGCTTATTTCAATATCTTCATGAAATATTATTATAACCAACAATAATATATATTTATATAAATATTAAATTAAATTGCCACTCCTAGTTACTGTAAAAAAAAAAAAATATATATATATTGTTTCATTATTGTAATTAAATGTTATCATTATTATTCAATTTTGAATATTCTGAAAATGTTTTCAATTTATTTAGTATTATAATCATAACTGTAATGTGTATTTATGTAAATATGCAATTACATTAAAATGTCACTCCAAGTGTCTGAAAACTACAGCAGAATCATCACCTTCATCCTCATCATCATCTTCATCCTCATCTTCATCATCATCATCTTCTTCATCATCATCTTCTTCATCATCATCATCTTCTTCATCATCATCATCTTCCTCATCATCATCTTCCTCATCATCATCATCATCATCATCATCTTTATCTATTAGAGTCCAAAAGGTTGAAAGTAATTGTGAGTTTTCACTGAAACTACTGGAACATTAAAGTGACACAAACCAACAAG
>CM060634.1:32989436-33006936 GCA_030578275.1 Meda fulgida
AAAATATTTTTGTTAATATATTTTTTGAAGAAAGACAAACATAAATAGGGGTGAAATTCAAAATATGAAATGCCATGCATGTATATTTAGGGAGTTTTTAGAGGGGCGTCAATTTTCAATTTTCATCTGTGATTCAGAGCCAAATTACAGGAGGGGGAAAATGGCTTCAGAAAGACGGCAGCTTGATGATTTTAGTTTTACACAGAGATCAGTGGCTATATTAGTCAAATCTGTTGACTTTATCAATCTTTATTGCATTATATGTCAACTGTGACGGCTCAAACATGGGAAAAAAGCACTTTTATCATGTTTCTTCCAAAGTTTGTGTGTCTGTAACTCAAGAAGAATTAAAGATATCTCAATGTCCTTTTAGATGTTGGTTCTTAACACACTTTTCTTTTACAATCTTCATTTTTAAGGCTCTATATGGTTCAGTTCTACAGATATGAGGATCTCAATGCAGCTCCAGGAGTAAATTGTGAAATTTGACTCATTTTCAGTGGTCGAAAACCAGATGTTGGTCACTTTTCTTTCAGCTGATCTTGTACTTAACTGATACTGACTTTAAAGAGGAATGTCTGAAGAACAAATAATTCTGAAACTAGAAATGTATTTGGTTTCCCTCCATTTAAACAATCGCAGAGAAAAAACTCCTTTTCCAAAGTTTGTGTGTCTGTAACTCAAGAAGTATTACAGATATCTCAATGTCCTTTTAGGTTCCAATTATTAACAAACTTTTCTTTTTCTGTCTCATTTTTTAAGGCTCTATATTGCTCACTTTCAGAAATATGAGGATCTCAATGTGGCTCCATGAGCAGATTGCTGAAGTTGACCCAGTGCTCGTGCTCATGAAGATACTTGTTGTATTTATTTGTGCTTTTTTTCTTCATTATGCACTGGTATTCAGCTTGGTGACCCGTACCTTTGGCCACGACGGTGAGGTGGAACTCTTTGCTGGCGACGGTGGAGTACTCGTAGTGCTGGTAGGTGAGGATCCGGTTGAAGGTGCACCGGTAATCGCCCGAGTCGTTGAAGGTCACGTTCAGGATGTCGACGGACGCGTCCTGCAGGTCGAAGGTCTTCCGGCTGCCGTGCCACTCCATGCGCTCCTGGAAGCGCTCGTCGATGATGTTCGACTCCTCTCCGTCGTAGCTGTATATCTGTGATACAACCCCCATTAAAGTCTCATAAAAGCTGCAGCTATATTAAAAGTCCTCTGAAAAACACACACACATCTGCGCTGACATTGTATATTTTTATGTATAGCGGCTAAATAAATACACAGTAAAAATTTATTTTGTAAATATGTGTATAATTTTATTACCGGTGTATTACATCATTGCATTCTTTTCTACAGTACTGTTAGATGTATTATTTATTTAAATACATGTTTATCAATATATTTTAATAGATTTATTTTAGTCACATGTATACATTTTTTGTATGTATTTAAATACAATTATTTTAATCATGTTTTATTTATTTATGTTAATACAATGTTTTTTGTTTTTACATCTAATTGTATTTATTTATGTAAAGTTTAATAAAATTTTGGTTTTTTATTTTGTATTAATTTATTTTAATCATGTTTTAATTGTTTAAATAATTGTTTTTGTTTATTTTAATCTTTGTTACATTAAATGTATTATTATTCATTTAAATCCATTTGTATTTAGTTATTTGAATCTAATTTATTTATTTTAATCAATTTATTAAATTAGATTTATTAATTTAAATTAATTGCTCATTTATTTAATCGATTTATTATTTTTAATAAATGAAAAAAGAGTTCATTTATTTACATATAATCTTGTTTATTTTTAATGTATTATTTATTTAAATCAATTTGTATTCATTCAAAATAAACTTTTCATTTTAAATAAATAAATTAATTTTAATTAAATATTAATTTATATTAAACAGTTCATTTTTTAATCAAATGTCTCTATTTGTTAACATAAAATTTAGTTTATTTTAATCTTTTTTTACATTAAATGTATTCATTTATTATTTAAGTATTTATTTTAATCAATTTATTTATTTTAATTAAATCTAATAATTTAAATCAATTATTTATTTTAAACCATTTCTCATTTTAATGAAATGTTTTTATTTGTTTACATAAAATGTAGTGAATTTTCAATAATTATTTAATTCAATTATTTATTTTAAACCATTTCTTATTTCAACCAAATTTATTTAATTATTTTAATTAATTGTTTTTGGAACTTGGTTCATATGAACTGCTGTTTTGAATGAGGCTTCCCGCTCAAACGCTCACGTGGATGTACTCGTCTTGTCCGCGCGCCCGGAAGTGCCAGTCTACGGTGGCCGTGGCTTCCACTTCTCCGCGCATCTTGCAGGAAATGCATCCGAGCTTGAAGGCTTTTCCCGCCACGGCCTCGGTGTCCGAGTCCACCTCTGCGCATGCGCCGCTGCACACGGACACTGCAGAAACACACACGCGTCACACTCACCAGCAGCGTCATATCTCACGAGGAAAGATCAAACTCATACTGTCAACATCTCATTTTTACAATTTCATAAATAGATCTGTTATTTGGAAAATATCAGTTTATATTCTGTTCCATCATTGCATTCCAATCAACAGTACTGTAGTCATAAAAGTGTTATTTAAATAAAAAAAATGATTCATACATTTATATATTTCTGTTAAATGTATAATTAACTTCATTATTTTTTGTTTATTTACATCTAATTTTAAATATGTATTCATTTTCATCAAATATATTATTATTTTTGTAATTATTTGTAATATTTTTAAAATAAAATAAATGCAAATACAAATTGTTTTAAATAAATACTATATAAATAAGTATGGGTTTAAACGGATTAAACGAATCAAGATTTAATGTAGGTAAAAAAAACAAAAATATTTAATTAAAAATTAAGTTTGATTTGATTATTTTTAAATCACATTTAGTTTTTAATTAAATAATTTAGTTTTTTTATGGGAATTTTTTAAAAAATATATATTTTGTCACGCCCTGAAGGCCCCGTAACTCTGTAACTCCTGATGGCCCCGTACCCCTGTCACACCTGAGGGCCCAGTACCCCTGTCACTCCTGAGGGCCCAGTACCCCTGTCACTCCTGAGGGCCCAGTACCCCTGTCACTCCTGAGGGCCCCGTACCCCTGTCACTCCTGAGGGCCCAGTACCCCTGTCACTCCTGAGGGCCCAGTACCCCTGTCACTCCTGATGGCCCCGTACCCCTGTCACTCCTGAGGGCCCCGTACCCCTGTCACTCCTGAGGGCCCAGTACCCCTGTCACTCCTGAGGGCCCAGTACCCCTGTCACTCCTGAGGGCCCCGTACCCCTGTCACTCCTGAGGGCCCCGTACCCCTGTCACTCCTGAGGGCCCAGTACCCCTGTCACTCCTGAGGGCCCAGTACCCCTGTCACTCCTGAGGGCCCAGTACCCCTGTCACTCCTGAGGGCCCCGTACCCCTGTCACTCCTGAGGGCCCCGTACCCCTGTCACTCCTGAGGGCCCCGTACCCCTGTCACTCCTGAGGGCCCAGTACCCCTGTCACTCCTGAGGGCCCAGTACCCCTGTCACTCCTGAGGGCCCAGTACCCCTGTCACTCCTGAGGGCCCAGTACCCCTGTCACTCCTGAGGGCCCAGTACCCCTGTCACTCCTGAGGGCCCCGTACCCCTGTCACTCCTGAGGGCCCAGTGCCCCTGTCACTCCTGAGGGCCCCGTACCCCTGTCACTCCTGAGGGCCCCGTACCCCTGTCACTCCTGAGGGCCCCGTACCCCTGTCCCTCCTGAGGGCCCGTACCCCTGTCACTCCTGAGGGCCCAGTACCCCTGTCACTCCTGAGGGCTCCGTACCCCTGTCACTCCTGAGGGCCCCGTACCCCTGTCCCTCCTGAGGGCCCGTACCCCTGTCACTCCTGAGGGCCCAGTACCCCTTTCACTCCTGAGGGCTCCGTACCCCTGTCACTCCTGAGGGCCCCGTACCCCTGTCACTCCTGAGGGCTCCGTACCCCTGTCACTCCTGAGGGCCCCGGACTCCTTTTACTCCTGAGGGCCCCGTACCCCTGTCACTCCGGAGGGCCCCGTACCCCTGTCACTCCTGAGGGATCCGTACCCCTGTCACTCCTGAAGGCCCTGGACCCCTGTCATTCCTGAGGGCCCCGGACTCCTGTTACTCGCTGAGGGCCCCGGACTCCTGTTAATACCTGAGGGCCCCGGACCTCCATCACTCCTGAGGGACCCGGACCCCTGTTACTCCCTGAGGGCCCCGGACCCCTGTTAATACCCGAGGGCCCCGGACCCCTGTTACTCCCTGAGGGCCCTGGACCCCTGTTAATACCTGAGGGCCCTGGACCCCTGTTACTCCTGAGGGCCCTGGACCCCTGCTACTCCTGAGGGCCCGGACCCATGTTACTCCCTGAGGGCCCCAGACCCCTGTTAATACCTGAGGGCCCCGGACCCCTGTTACTTCTTAGGGCCCCGGACCCCTGTTACTCCTGAGGGCCCCTGACCCCTGTTACTCCCTGAGGGCCCCAGACCCCTGTTACTCCTAAGGCCCCGGACCCCTGCAGGTCAGACTCACCTGAGATCATGAAGAACACACACAGGAGCAGCAGGCGTCTCACACACACGTCCATGATGCTCACAGAAGACACTGAGCTCGACCGTGTGTGTGTGTCTCTCTCTCTCTCTCTCTCTCTCTCTCTCTCTCTCTCTCTCTCTCTCTGGGCTTCTGAGGCTCTAGAGGCCACAGTAAGGGGTCTTCATGTTCTGAGGTTCTGAAGGGCCCCGTCCCGCTGATGTGATGGACTCCTGCAGAACACTAGACCAGCATCAGTTTGGCTCTGAAAAATGATTAGTGTGTGACAACAGGCCAGAGAAACCAGACAATCATCAGATATCAGACCTGAGATCAGTGCTTACACTAATTCCTCTGTTTACATCATTTATATCTGTGCATGTTTTACATGTATCCGAATAAACGCGAGCAACGCATGCACATTCATTTATGAATATATTTCCATCACTGCTCATGAACGCATCATCACTGTAATCATGCACACAGATCTGAAACTTGCCTTTTGACTCGCGTGTAATGATCCTCAAGCATTAGACTGATGTTTATGACCGGGTGTCGCTGATCTTTCGGGTTTAATCGCCATTCTGAGAGGCTCGTTCACGCTTTCGCTGAGTTCTGATGCATTGCGGTAAAATTCCCGGGCCACGCGCGCGCGCGCTCGACGCAACCTGAACCCGTGGTGACGTCACGACGCTCCCCGCAGGTGCAGCCCCTTCAAAACTCACTGAAATACACAACATGATCATTAACTATAATAAATAGGGGGGTTTCCTTCAAACTAGGTCCCATTTAATACCAAATACAATTATTGACGGTACAATATCATTTTGAAATATATATATATATATATATTCTTTTAACTTAACATAAAGTGAAATACCTATTAAAATACATTTCATGCATCACCGTGCTCTCTACTAATCAGTTATTCAGAGAGATCTAGCTAACTAACATTATATTAATAATTTGATTATTGGTTATCAGAGTTGTGAACGTCATTCATTTTTGCATTGCAAATCATGTTTAATGTTTGATGTTTTGAATGCTTTTTACTGCAGGTTTGTGAGCTTCAGTCAGACAGCAGGTGGCGCGCGCGCACTACAGTACTGCTCAGCTCATGAATATTAATAAGGTCACGCACAAGGACGTCATGTGGCGTCACGTAATTTATATTCATGAATCTGAAATCCTTTGTAGCTGGATTGGCTCACAGTAGCAGTCACATGGATGATTCTGTTCTATTCTATATATTTATCTAGCCATTTAATTGCATTCATGTGAGACACTAATAGCGTCAAACAATATTTTGTCGTTATCACTGTGAACAGACACACTCACAAAACCAAAGCATTTATGAAGAACGTGAATAAATAAGCACTGTGTTTTTAAAGGGGGCGGGGTCTCTGCGAGGGGGCGTGTCTCTCTCTTCCGCAGCAGACCTCCATCACAGAGAACGCAGGTGAGATTATAAACACATTGCAATTTCATTTCAACCGATCAAGGGATCATAATCAACACATATATTATACACACGGTAGTTAAACTCGCAGATTGTGAGTCCAACGGTTGAATCGCGCAGATCATAGCCGCATGTGGATGTGAACACATGATTATCAGCTCTCATATGATGTTATGATCTGCTAGCGGGCCTAACACCGAATACATCCGGAATAAACGGGTTTTGATGTGCATATATCTGGAGTCGTGCTGCTGATCCCGGATCAGGACTCGGTTTCTCCCCGGTAGGATGGAGCAGATCCTCGGTCGCGCGAGCGCGCCCCCGAGCCCGGTTCTGCAGGTGTGTTTCCCGAGCGCGCGCGCCACGGTTCTGGAGAACCTGAACCGGCAGCGCGAGGAGGGTCAGCTGTGTGACCTGTCCATACAGGTGCAGGGTCACGTGTTCCGCGCGCACAGGTGTGTGCTGGCCGCATCCTCCCCGTACTTCCATGACCAGGTGAGTGTGTGTGTGGAACATGATGTCATCATCACACACACGTAAACCCTCTCATTTGCATATTAATGTCTGTGTGATGTTAAACCTCTCGCGACCTGCCCAGCCCAGCAAGCGTTCTCTCAAGGTTGTCTCAGTAATAGGACGCTCGTCCAAAGTTATGACGTTAGCACAAATTAAACGTTTTTCAGAATTCCGTTTTTTAACGTTGCTACTTGTTTTAGAATATCGTCCTGATAAAGTTTGAAAAAAAAGGAACGTTCCCGTAACATTAGCATAGCATTTCATTTTTTTTTTTTTTTACATAATTTAACAGAACATTCGAAATTAGCGTTTTCATAAAACGTTTGCAAACCTTTCATTAGAATGTATTTTTGTGATCTGGGTGGAGACAAAGTCTGTAAAAAATAAAAACAATTGAAGGTTCTCGTAATATTAGCATAGCAAATCTTGTTTTAACGTTCTTAAAATTTAAGTTTGAAATTTAAAATGAAAAAATCTTAGAACATATTAGTGTGATGTGGGTGCAGACAAAGGTGTAACACTAGTACTGTAATATTCTTATGCTGAAAATACTTACAAATGCTCAATAACATGTGAAGGTTTCTGACACCGGTGTTTCTGATTGGATGTGCAGGGCTCCAGACTAACTTTTTGCCTTGGTTGCACTGGTGCCCACGTCACCTTTTTACGGCACAAGGTCACCTTTTTATCATGCTCCATACATTCATATATATTATGTAAATGATTTTAAACAAGAATAAGGTGTAGGTAAATACTTTTTTTTATTTGAAGCACAATTATACTGTATATAAAAATACAAATCTTTAAAAAAAAAATTTTTGCTTAAAGTGCTTCACTGAGCTGCCAAACTAAAACATTTTAAGCAAAATAAAACATTTCAAAATAGAAATAGAAAGTGCTACTGTTTGAAAGTGCGTCCCTGAACTGATGGCTGAAGGAGCTCCGTGTCTGGGCTGGTGTCGGGGCATTGACGGGGAGTGTTGGGCCTACTTTCTTAAAGAAAAAACTACGTCGTCTGTTTTCGTGCGTTTATTTTGCTGATGCTGATTGCCGTAGCCTCGTTTACACTGCAGGTCTTGGTGCCCAATTCTGATTTGTTGCCCATATCCTATTTTTTTTTTTGACTGTCTGTTTACACGTTCTTTAAATTGTGACCCATATCCGATTCATGTGTTACACTCGACATAGATCTAAAACATCACGCATGTTTAAAGGGTTCTTGCACAGATGGAAGAACGCGCAGCGAGAGAGATCTCAGGACTGGTGGGAACATACACAATCTCATGAAAGTGCGTAGCCTATCTATAGCACGAATTTTATTTCTCGTGCCATTTATACGCCAAAATAGTTTTTGCGTGCATTTGATACGCACTGTAAAAGTGCGTATTGCACGCCATAAAGTGCATACCATATGCACACAGTATTTTTGGCTTAAATGGCACGATAATTAAAATTCGTGCTATAGACGCACTTTCATGAGATTAATGAGGAGCAGTGGGTCAGAAATGTTAGGATGAGCAAGCCAACCTTTTATATGTTGTGTCCACGTAGAACACATCTGATCTGTCACATATGAGCAAAAAATCGGAATTGGGTCACATTTCACTGACAGTGTAAACGGGTGCTCGGGTCCATCACACAGCACAGAGCAGTGTAGGCCTACAGGAATATCTGGACCACAGCCAATCAGAGGCAAAAACCCGCCCCATCTCTGTCTCTGATTGGTTTAGACCACGATATGATCCAACCATGAGTGTGAGTTGCGACAAAGGAGAACAAGCGCTACGTTTGTGGAGAGGCAGCGGATGTGAGGACGTTAGTGCACCGGTGCGACCGAGGAAAAATGTTAGTCGCACCCTTACAAATTTTGGTCGCACTCTAGAGCCCTGATGTCTGTGACTAAACATCCGCGGACTGTGTACGAGAGCGCTATTCGAGAACACTATTCGAGACCGCTATACGAGAACACTATACGAGACCACTATACGAGAGCGCTATACGAGAACACTATACGAGAACGCTATACGAGACCGCTATACGAGGCCGCTATACGAGGCCGCTATACGAGGCTGCTATACGAGGCCGCTATACGAGGCCGCTATACGAGAGCGCTATACGAGAACGCTATACGAGAACGCTATACGAGACGAGAACACTATACGAGACCGCTATACGATACGAGAACACTATACGAGAACGCTATACGAGGCCGCTATACGAGGCCGCTATACGAGGCCGCTATACGAGGCCGCTATACGAGGCCGCTATACGAGAGCGCTATACGAGACCGCTATACGAGAACGCTATACGAGAGCGCTATACGAGACGAGAACACTATACGAGACCGCTATACGATACGAGAACACTATACGAGAACACTATACGAGACCGCTATACGAGACCGCTATACGAGACTGCTATACGAGAACGCTATACGATACGAGAACACTATACGAGAACACTATACGAGACTGCTATACGAGACCGCTATACGAGACTGCTATACGAGAACGCTATACGAGAACGCTATACGAGAACTCTATACGATACGAGACCGCTATACGAGACCGCTATACGAAAACGCTATACGAGGCCGCTATACGGAAACGCTATACGAGACCACGATACGAGAAGGCTATACGAGACCGCTATATGAAACGCTATACGAGACCATGACACGAGAAGGCTATACGAGACCGCTATACGAAAAACGCTATACGAGACCACTATATGAAACGCTATACGAGGCCGCTATACGAGACCACGATACGAGAAGGCTATACGAGACCGCTATACGAAAAACGCTATACGAAAAACGCTATACGAGACCGCTATACGAGGTCGTTATACGAGACCGCTATACGAGACCGCTATACGAGACCGCTATACGAGACCGCTATACGAGACCGCTATACGAGAACGCTATACGAGAACACTATACGAGAACGCTATACGAGACCGCTATACGAGACCGCTATACGAGAACTCTATACGATACGAGACCGCTATACGAGACCGCTATACGAGAACTCTATACGATACGAGACCGCTATACGAGAACTCTATACGATACGAGACCGCTATACGAGAACGCTATACGAGACGAGAACACTATACGAGACCGCTATACGATACGAGAACACTATACGAGAACGCTATACGAGACCGCTATACGAGGCCGCTATACGAGGCCGCTATACGAGGCCGCTATACGAGGCCGCTATACGAGAGCGCTATACGAGACCGCTATACGAGAACGCTATACGAGAGCGCTATACGAGACGAGAACACTATACGAGACCGCTATACGATACGAGAACACTATACGAGAACACTATACGAGACCGCTATACGAGACCGCTATACGAGACCGCTATACGAGACTGCTATACGAGAACGCTATACGATACGAGAACACTATACGAGAACACTATACGAGACTGCTATACGAGACCGCTATACGAGACTGCTATACGAGAACGCTATACGAGAACGCTATACGAGAACTCTATACGATACGAGACCGCTATACGAGACCGCTATACGAAAACGCTATACGAGGCCGCTATACGGAAACGCTATACGAGACCACGATACGAGAAGGCTATACGAGACCGCTATATGAAACGCTATACGAGACCACGACACGAGAAGGCTATACGAGACCGCTATACGAAAAACGCTATACGAGACCACTATATGAAACGCTATACGAGGCCGCTATACGAGACCACGATACGAGAAGGCTATACGAGACCGCTATACGAAAAACGCTATACGAAAAACGCTATACGAGACCGCTATACGAGGTCGTTATACGAGACCGCTATACGAGACCGCTGTACGAGACCGCTATACGAGACCGCTATACGAGACCGCTATACGAGAACGCTATACGAGAACACTATACGAGAACGCTATACGAGACCGCTATACGAGACCGCTATACGAGAACTCTATACGATACGAGACCGCTATACGAGACCGCTATACGAGAACGCTATACGAGACCGCTATACGAGAACGCTATACGAGAACTCTATACGATACGAGACCGCTATACGAGACCACTATACGAGGCCGCTATACGAGGCCGCTATATGAGGCCGCTATACGAGACCACGATACGAGAAGGCTATACGAGACCGCTATATGAAACGCTATACGAGACCGCTATACGAGACCGCTATACGAGACCGCTATACGAGACCGCTATACGAGACCGCTATACAAGACCGCTATACGAGAACGCTATACGAGAACTCTATACGATACGAGACCGCTATACGAGACCGCTATACGAAAACGCTATACGAGACCGCTATACGAGACCGCTATACGAGACCGCTATACGAGACCGCTATACGAGACCGCTATACAAGACCGCTATACGAGAACACTATACGAGAACTCTATACGATACGAGACCGCTATACGAGACCGCTATACGAAAACGCTATACGAGGCCGCTATATGAGGCCGCTATACGAGACCACGATACGAGAAGGCTATACGAGACCGCTATATGAAACGCTATACGAGACCACGACACGAGAAGGCTATACGAGACCGCTATACGAAAAACGCTATACGAGACCGCTATATGAAAAGCTATACGAGGCCGCTATACGAGACCACGATACGAGAAGGCTATACAAGACCGCTATACGAAAAACGCTATACGAGACCGCTATACGAGTTCGTTATACGAGACCACGATACGAGAACGCTATATGAGGCCGCTACATGAGACCGCTATACAATACGAGAACGCTATACGAGACCGCTATACGAGAACAAAATACGAGAACACTCTATAGTTACAGTACTGATAGTGAAGTGACTTATTTACAATCCAATCTCATGACAAAACTGAATTTTTTTTCAAGTTGGTGATTTCATTTGAGTTCTTATGATTCAAACTAATCTTGAGTAACTGTATTGAACAAGTGTTTGAAAAAAAACAATAAATTCATCCATCCATCCATCATTTATCCATGTTTCTTTCCGTCTATCTGACCATCTGTCTTACATTAAAGTGTTTATTTTATTGCACTCAATTCGTGTCTGTAAAGTCAGAAACCTCCACTTCAGCAGCTTCACACACACCAGACTTTACACTTTTATTCATATCTATATTCCAGGGGATTGTTCATATATAATTCGCCCGATTTATACAACATGGAGTGATAAACAAATAAATTTTTAGCAAGTCAAAATCAAACAGGAATTTTGAACCTGACTATCCAATGTTCGAGTTCTGTATGCAAATTAGTGCATATTTAATGACTGCCTCATTTGCATATGTAAACAACATTTCAGAAAACTTACAAAACTGGAAGTCAGTTAAAGGAATAGTTCAAAAGTAATTAATAATTGCAGTGAATGGCCGTTTCTGTTTTAAAGTCCATCAAAGTGTATCTATCCATCATAAAAGAGAAGGCCTTTATTAACCCAGTCATATGGAGCACTTTAGGATGGATAGATGCACTTTTAGGATGGACAGATGCACTTTTATGATGGACAGATGCACTTATGATGGATAGATGCACTTTTATCATGGATAGATGCACTTTTATGATGAACAGATCCACTTTTATGATGGACAGATGCACTTTTATGATGGACAGATGCACTTATGATGGATAGATGCACTTTTATGATGGACAGATGCACTTTTATGATGGACAGATGCACTTTTATGAAGGATAGATGCACTTTTATGATGGACAGATGCACTTTTATGATGGATAGATGCACTTATGATGGATAGATGCACTTTTATGATGGACAGATGCACTTATGATGGACAGATGCACTTTTATGATGGACAGATGCACTTTTATGAAGGATAGATGCACTTTTATGATGGACAGATGCACTTTTATGAAGAATAGATGCACTTTTATGATGGACAGATGCACTTTTATGATGGATAGATGCACTTATGATGGATAGATGCACTTTTATGATGGATAGATGCACTTATATGATGGACAGATGCACTTTTATGACGGACAGATGCACTTTTATGATGGACAGATGCACTTCTATGATGGATAGATGCACTTTTATGATGGATAGATGCACTTTTATGATGATAGATGCACTTTTATGACGGACAGATGCACTTTTATGATGGATAGATGCACTTTTATGACGGACAGATGCACTTTTATGAAGGATAGATGCACTTTTATCTTGGACAGATGCACTACTTTTATGATGGATAGATGCACTTTTATGATGGACAGATGCACTTTTATGATGGATAGATGCACTTTTATGACGGACAGATGCACTTTTATGATGGATAGATGTACTTTTATGATGGACAGATGCACTTTTATGATGGACAGATGCATTTTTATGAAGGATAGATGCACTTTTATGATGGACAGATGCACTTTTATGATGGACAGATGCACTTTTATGATGGACAGATGCACTTTTATGATGGATAGATACACTTTTATGACGGACAGATGCACTTTTATGATGATAGATGCACTTTTATGATGGACAGATGCACTTTTATGATGGACAGATGCACTTTTATGATGGATAGATGCACTTTTATGATGGACAGATGCACTTTTATGATGGACAGATGCATTTTTATGAAGGATAGATGCACTTTTATGATGGACAGATGCACTTTTATGAAGGATAGATGCACTTTTATGATGGACAGATGCACTTTTATGATGGACAGATGCACTACTTTTATGATGGATAGATGCGCTTTCATGATGGACAGATGCACTTTTGTGATGAATAGATGCACTTTTATGATGAACAGATGCACTTTTATGATGAACAGATGCACTTTTATGGACAGAAACATTCATCCACTGTCATTATAAATCTTGGAAGAGCCAGAACATTTATTAATATCACTCTGATTGTGTTCGTCTGAAAGAAGAATGTCATATACACCTAGGATGGCTTGAGGGAGAGTAAATCATGGGCTAATTTCCATTTTTGGGTGAACTATCCCTTTAAGCATGTCTGTTGAATCCCTTTAAGCCTGTGGTCGTTCAGCGGTTCTGCTGAAGAACGTCACCATGCTGTCTCTTCCCTATATTGTATGCAAATGAGTGCATATTTAATGAGTGCCTCATTTGCATATGTAAACAACATTTCAGAAAATTTACAAAACTGTGGAAGTCAGTTAAGAATGTGTCTGTTGAATCTGGTCGTTCAGAGCTCGGTTCTGCCTGTGTCCAGGTTCTGCTGAAGAACGTCACCACGGTGTCTCTTCCCTCCGTCATGGACCCGCTGGCCTTCGAGAGCGTCCTAAACTCCGCCTACACCGGGCAGCTCAGCATCGTGCGCGACGACATCATCAACTACGTCACCGTGGCCAGCTTCCTCCAGATGTGGCACATCGTGGACAAGTGCACGGACATCCTCAAGAGGTCGCGACCCCTAGCGCAGGTCAGCCCGGGCGTGGCGAGCTCGTCGAGCCATCAGTCGCCCAGCAGCTCCGACTGCTGCTTCCCCGACCCGTCGGACCCGCCGGGCGAACACGCCGCAGAGAAACGTGCGCTTCCGCCTCTGGCCACATGGAGGCGCCCTCAGCAGAGCCGGTGGAGCCGAAGCAGCCTGACGTTTCCTCTCCGGACCGAGCCCGAGTGTGGGCCGGATCCGCACCCGCCTCTCCCGTCTATCGAAACGGATTTCGGCGCGAGGCACCGAATCCGCGTCCGGCTCCGAGGAGCGAAAGAGGAGCAGCGGCGGGTGGAGGCGGATGAAGGCGTCGGAGAGCCGGCGGAGGACGAGGATAAACTGAGGATGAAGAACGAGGAGCACCAGGCCGGTGAGTGGAGCTTCTTCATCACTGCCGTTTAGCTCCCGCCCACCAGGGGGCGCCACCGCGCTGTTTCTGACTGTGTTTGTGTTCTTCTCTCAGGAGTCGCGG
Source organism: Meda fulgida (assembly GCA_030578275.1). Taxonomy (NCBI): domain Eukaryota; kingdom Metazoa; phylum Chordata; class Actinopteri; order Cypriniformes; family Leuciscidae; genus Meda; species Meda fulgida. Next base: position 33,003,914 of record CM060634.1, read on the forward strand.
AGCCGGACGGGCGTCTCAGAGAGAGCCTGTGGCAGAGCGAGTGGCCGTCGGTGGACGAAGACGACGAGGACGACGAAACGTTGGATGCGATTGCGAACGCGACGGTTTCCCAGAATCCTCCCTGCTCTCCTCTCTCTGCGACGCCGAAAGTCCACTTCTGTCACTGCGGGAAAGCGTACACGCTGAAGAGCATGCGCGACCGGCACGTGAAGATGCAGCACCTGAACCTGCGCCCGTTCGCCTGCCCCGTCTGCGCCAAGAGCTTCAAGATGAAGCACCACCTGACCAAACACGTGAAGACGCACGGCGGCCTGCGCCCGTACGAGTGCGCGCTCTGCGGGAAGAAGATCGTGTGGCGGGATAGTTTCCTCAAGCATCAGGCGCGCTGCCAGCAGACATCGAGCGCAGCTAGCCTTCAGCAGGAGCTCGCCGATGCTGCCGGACCAGTGAAGGTGGAACACGACGAGTACTCGTTACTGGAAGAGGAAGCGCTCTCGTAAAAGCAGATTCCCCGAAGAGGCGTTCAGTGACTCGTTCTTAAAGGGACAGTAACGTCATCAGTTACTCGCCAGACTTTCGTTCATCTTCAGAACACAGATGTCAATGTTTTTATCGTTCATTGGAGATGGATTTTGATTGGCTGTCAATGTTTGATTGGCTGTTAATGTTAATTTCTCTCAATGTTTTATCGTTCATCATTAATTAAATAAATAATTAATATTGATTGGCTGTCAATGTTTTTATCATTCATCAGCGATGGATTCTGATTGGCTGTCAATGTTTTATCATTCATTAGCAATGGAGTTTGATTGGCTGTTAATGTTATTTTCTCTCGATGTTTCTAGTTCATCATCAATTAAATAAATAATTCTGATTGGCTGTCAATGTTTTTATCGTTCATCAGGGACAGAGTGTGTGCTCGTGTGTGTGCTCGTGTGTGTTTGAGTGTGTGTGTGTTTGAGTGTGTGCGCGTGGCTTTATTTCACATAAACATTGATGAGCGAACATTCATACAGCTCTCCTCAGTTCATATGCATTTCTGTAATGATCTTTATGAAGTGAAGAGTTGAGGGTGAATTGAAATATCTTTGTGTTCCGACGATGAACGAAAGTCTTACAGGTTTGAAATATGTCAAAAGAAAGAACAGAGCTTTTGGTTTTAAAGAAAATATTTTATTCTAGCTTTATGCATTACTTTATCAACACGTGAAAGTTCATAAAAATCTGAAAAAATGTGTTTTTTGTCACTCTCCCCGGACGCGATGTTTTTTTTTCACAGGATGGTAGGGGAAGACTCATGAATATTCATTAGGGAACTCATCCCTGATTGGTCTTTACCCCAGTGACTGGTAGGTTTAGGGGCGGGGTTAGGGGGTAGGTCATCAGACCGCCGTAGTTCTGTGTTAGATGATGAACACACACACACACACACACACACACCTGGTTAACCCTCTCACCCGTTCACCGCCGTAGTTCTGTGTTAGATGATGAACACACACACACACTCCTCTGTAGTTCTGTTAGAGATGAACACACACACACCTGGTTAACCCTCTCACCCCTTCACCGCCGTAGTTCTGTGTTAGATGATGAACACACACACACACACATACACACACACACACTCTCTCACACACACACACACTCTCTCTCTCACACACACACACACACACTCTCTCTCTCACACACACACACACACTCTCTCACACACACACACTCTCTCTCTCTCACACACACCCACACTCTCTCACACACACACACACTCTCTCTCTCACACACACACACTCTCTCTCTCATACACTAACACACACACACACTCTCTCTCTCACACACACACACACACACACACTCTCTCTCACTCACACACACACACACACACACACACACACACACACACACACACAGACTGTATATAATAATTATAATGCAGTGTGTTTTTTATATGGTCAATAAAGGCATTTTATTGAAATCAGTTGAGTGTGAAACTTCAGCGGGTGTTTATTTCCTTTATAATTCAGTAACACTTTACAATAAAGAGCCGTCATGAACTACGAGCCATTCATTTGTTACATTATTTATTCATCTTAATGTTAGTTAATAAAAACTCGGCTGTTAGTTACTGTTAGCTCAGGTCCATTAAAGCATATATTTGATTTGACTAGTGAATTCATCAATGTTGAAATCAAGATTAATAAATGTTCTTTGTCATAATTGTAAAGTGTTACCTGTAATCCATGTGAAGAATAAACAACACAATGACTTTAAAATGACATGTTCTCAAAAGCACATTCACAAATAACATCAATATTTCTGAACAAAACTTGTTTGATGTGTCAGAATTGTACTTTTCGCTGCTATAGTTCTTTTGTGCGACAAATGAAGTTATAAAAGTACAAATATTCCACGTCTCACAAAAATAATCATAGAATTAGCAAAATACTGCAAAACAGCTGCGGTCCAGACGGCTGTGCAATAATTATATACATGGATTTTTATCAGAATGCATAGTGTCCAATAATAAGTCTATATTTCTGGGGCGTGTTGATTTATGTATTACCCAGAAGTCAGTGGATGGCGAAACGATAATCCAGAGGTATTTCTATTCGTAAAGCAACAGGCATCATTGCATCAGACTCATGTTCTGCTGCTACAGGACCTGATGGAGGCCAGGCAACCCCCTCCGTTGAGGTACTATTGTAGGGTTCTTAATATTTTGATTTACCTTTTTGGTAATACTATTTTAGTGTCCTTGTTACATGTAGTTACTAGTGATAACTATAAATGATGCATAATTACATGCACTAACCGTACGACAAACCCAAGAACAGTTCATCAATAACACTAACATATGATATAAGTTCATCAATAACACATATATATATTATAAGTTCATCAATAACACTAACATATGATATAAGTTCATCAATAACACATATATATATTATAAGTTCATCAATTACACTAACATTAAGTTCATCAATGACACATATATATTACTACTGTAACAAGGACACGTTTTACTC
>CM060634.1:33014436-33016936 GCA_030578275.1 Meda fulgida
CAGGCTCCGCCCCTCCCTCGGCCACACCCACATCAGCCCCGCCCCCATCCTCAAACTCCGCCTCCGGAGCCGCCGCGGCGTAGCCGTTGTTATTAGAAGAGGCAACGCGCTCGAGTCCGTCGTCCTCGATGTAAACGCGCTGGTGGCACATGGGACACGTGTCCTGGATGTACAGCCACTTGCGCAGGCAGAGCGCGTGGAAGTAGTGGTGGCACGGCGTGATGCGCGCGGATGTAGCAAACTCCTGGTAGCATATCGCGCAGACGTCCTCAATGTCCCGTAGCTGCGTGCCTTTGAGCTCCGGCAGCGAGTTGATCTTCTTCACGGCGGTGCGGCGGTTGATGAATGTCTTCCAGCCGTTCTTAGCCTGCAGGTATATGTTGAAGTACGCGTGGAGGCACATCATGCACGCGCGGATCTTGCTACCCGCCTCGAACATCATAGTGTACGCGCCGTTCCCGAACATGATCACGCCAAACACAAACTCGATTACGTTTCCGGTGGAGCGCACGTAGTACACGTAATCATCCAGCTTCTCCCAGAGCACGTTGTAGAAGCCGTCGATCATGAAGAGCGCGTAGACGGTTAGCGACACTAGCACTTTCAGGCAGAGCTCCACGCAGAACGCGGTGACGGCGAACAGCCACGTGTTTAGCACGAACTGATGCCAGAGCACGTAGCTGAGCAGCACGGGCAGCGCGAACAGAGCTAGCGACACTAGCAGGACGGGAACATGTCTGCGCACTGAGGAGACGTGCGACGCGCTGAGAGACATTAGCACCGGATCCGTCATTCCGTGGATGAAGTGCAGGATAGCCGTTAGCAAGAGGCACATGTTCCTGCTTAGCCGCACTAGCCGCTCCTCAGGAATCAATCCGCTTAATCCCGTTTGCAGCGCGAGGATGAAGAACAACACAGGCGCTACGAAGCCTAACCGCTTATCCTCCTCCTCGGTGGAGCCGATGAACGCTAGGATGCTAAGCCCGAGGTAGTGCGCGAGTGAGGAGATGACAGCGCTCATGCCGAGCACGGTTAGCGTGGAGTCGCAGCCGCTGATGATGAGATTGCCGAGCAGATCCCAGAACACGTCCCATCCGAGCGGAAGCCCACTTTCAGAGCGCACCACGCGCACCACGTACGCTAGGATCACAGCCTGCGCTGTCATGCGCGTTAACCAGAACACGCGCAGTATGTCTGGGAAGCGTATGCGCTTCCACGTGTCCTCGAGCAGCAGCTGCAAGCCGTAGATACGGTACATGTGGCGTAGCAGTAAGTAGACGTAGCGGCACGAGTAGTAGAACCACTTGAGCTTCAGCAGGAGGTTAACGGCGGAGTGCGCCGCTAGAACCGCACCGGACGCCAGCGCTAACGTCTTTTGCGCGTCCGCTGGCAGCTCCGCCGCCATCCCGCACAGCGGCGCCATGATGTCCGCCACCAGCAGGGCGGCGCCGAGCGACTGCACGTTCAGCAGCGCCACGTAGCCCAGTCCTAGCAGTAGCTGCAGCAGCGCTAGCGCTAGCCAGAGCGTCGGCCCGTTACGCAGTGGCAGCAGCGCCACCGCCGGAGATGTGCCGTAGTAGTTGAGCAGAACTGAGGCCGCGCCCAGCAGAACGCCCGCCAGCAGGGTGTAGAACTTGAACAGGGACTTCTGGGAAAGCACCAGAACCACACCGGAGACCAGAATACCTGCAAAACACGGAGAGCATGAAGACCGACGCCTGCGTGGCGCTACACACCAATATTCACATGCTAATAATGCCTCACGCTTAGTTTAGCGAGAGAACTATAGTCACTTCAATAGCAATCCGCATGATTTGACACAAATTTCACGGTTTGACGGACTATATTTAGGGCCCTATGGTGCAGAATTTTTTTTGTATATCATGGAATTTCACAAAATTTGTACATTTTTTGATTAATTAATAAAAATCAGGACAGTACACTTATAGCCGATATAGACTAGTGTGTGTGAATGTTAAACCGCATTTAACATTTTTTTTTTCAAATATGAATCCACAAACACACAATAAAATATGAATCCTGCATGTTCAAAACATTTTTCTACCATGTTTTAACTTTAACAGTAAATATCTGTTGTGCAGTTTGTTCAATTTTATATGATTAAAAGGAAATTAAATGAATGTTTTACGCCTTCATTTGATTGCCAGAAAAATTAAAATACAAAACATTTCACAGAAATTAAAAGAAAAATATATTAAATTGTTGTTTTTCTTAATTCAGCTAATTAGACATGTTTTTTGATTACTGAAATGTAATTTAACCATTAGAATGGAGTTGCAATTCGACTGAATCTCGGATATTTATCATGTATGTCAATTCTCTCTGAACTAAAGCTGTTACTATTATTCATGTCACAAACTCCAGTATCGTGACAACACTACAATACAGTAACCTGTAATATTACTGATTAAAATTAACAACTGATTTGCATACAAACATTTAAATTACAGTTTTAATGACATAATAATGTTGTGTCGTC
>CM060634.1:33021936-33029436 GCA_030578275.1 Meda fulgida
AGCGTGGCGTGTCTGCTGCGTGGCGTGTCTGCTGCGTGGCGTGTCTGCTGCGTGGCGTGTCTGCTGCGTGGCGTGTCTGCTGCGTGGCGTGTCTGCTGCGTGGCGTGTCTGCTGCGTGGCGTGTCTGCTGCGTGGCGTGTCTGCTGCGTGGCGTGAGCGTGGCGTGTCTGCTGCGTTGCGTGAGCGTGGCGTGAGCGTGGCGTGTCTGCTGCGTTGCGTGAGCGTGGCGTGAGCGTGGCGTGTCTGCTGCGTGGCGTGAGCGTGGCGAGAGCGAGAGCGTGGCGTGAGCGCGGCGTGTCTACTGGGTGGCGTGTCTGCTGCGTGGCGTGAGCGTGGCGTGTCTACTGGGTGGCGTGTCTGCTGCGTGGCGTGTCTGCTGCGTGGCGTGTCTGCTGCGTGGCGTGTCTGCTGCGTGGCGTGTCTGCTGCGTGGCGTGTCTGCTGCGTGGCGTGTCTGCTGCGTGGCGTGTCTGCTGCGTGGCGTGTCTGCTGCGTGGCGTGTCTGCTGCGTTGCGTGAGCGTGGCGTGAACGTGGCGTGTCTGCTGCGTTGCGTGAGCGTGGCGTGAGCGTGGCGTGTCTGCTGCGTGGCGTGAGCGTGGCGTGAGCGTGGCGTGTCTGCTGCGTGGCTTGAGCGTAGCGTGTCTGGTGCGTGGCGTGAGCGTGGCGTGTCTACTGGGTGGCGTGTCTGCTGCGTGGCGTGAGCGTGGCGTGTCTGCTGCGTGGCCTGAGCGTGTCTGGCGCTGCTGCTGGTGACGTAGAGGGAGGGCGCCGACAGACCAGTCTACATTTGGGTTAGCGGTGTTGCTCTTGCCTTTACGACAACAATTTCAAGTGTCATCACACATCTTCCAAAATCCGAAAAATGGGTTGAAAGTGTCAAGTCACGTGATTTGGATCACCCTTGTTCGACATATGGGGAGAGTTGTGGAAGGCCTACACGTCATGTCAAGCATAAATATAAAGCCTAGGCCACCTGATAAAGACACTGTCAGCAAAATAGACTACAGAATATTTCGCTCTGTATTGACAGGTGCAATATTTGATTATAATTATTTATTATTATTTTTTGTTTTAAATGACATATCTGAATTAATGTCAAAACCTAGACTTTCAAACATCAAAATGTAATTTATTAATTTGTATTCGTGTACAAAATGACATTTAAACATCTTTTCCTATTCTATTTTGCCTGGAAACACTTCCAACACGCTTGCGTCGCATGAAAAATACGCGTTGGTGTCCCCGGCCCCAGTGTCCCCCGGCCCCAGTGTCCCCCGGCCCCAGTGTCCCCCGGCCCCAGTGTCCCCGGCCTTAGGTGAGCAGAAGAGACTTTCAATAAGAGTAAACAATCTTACTGACCTCAAGTTGAATTTCCAGCAACAACAAATCAGTTATATTCATATATAGTGGTCCTGTGATATAAAAAGCCTGAACCTGTTTCGATCATTAGTCTGTCCGATGGGATCGACTTCATCACCTCCAGATTCTCTGCTGTTTTCAAAGAGCTAAAATATAGAAATAAAATAATTTTAATGGTGAATAAATGGTGAGACGCCTCAGTCAGAGACACTGAACTCACCAGCCGTTGATACCGATGTAGAGATCGAGATCTATCAGAGCCGCTGCGTCCTGCTCAGTGCCGTCAAACGAGTGAACCTGGGAAACACACGAGGAAACACTGAGGAAACAAGGAGGAAACAAGGAGGAAACAAGGAGGAAACAAGGAGGAAACAAGGAGGAAACAATGAGGAAACAATGAGGAAACAAGGAGGAAACAAGGAGGAAACTGAGGAAACAAGGAGGAAACTGAGGAAACATGGAGGAAACAAGGAGGAAACAAGGAGGAAACAAGGAGGAAACATGGAGGAAACAAGGAGGAAACATGGAGGAAACACTAAGGAAACATGGAGGAAACACTGAGGAAACACTGAGGAAACACTGAGGAAACACTGAGGAAACACTGAGGAAACACTGAGGAAACACTGAGGAAACACTGAGGAAACACTGAGGAAACACTGAGGAGCACTGAGGAAACACTGAGGAAATATGGAGGAAACACTGAGGAAACACTGAGGAAACACTGAGGAAATACTGAGGAAATATGGAAGGACTGTCATGATGCCAAAAGAAACAGGTCACACTCACCACTCCACCGACACACCGGTCTCTGTTCCTCTTCATGATATCTGTGAGCGACACACACACACACAGTTTACTCACACACACGCAACATCATACACGCATTTCCAGAAGAGACTCCGTACCAAGGAACTGTGTGTGTGAGTTCCTGCAGTGGAGGAACATGGGTAACCGAGTCTCTTCAGCCAGATCAAACTGCAGCTCGAAGTATCTGTGTGAGCCAAACACACAACAAACACACGAGATCAACGTCACACAAACACACAACAAACACATGAGATCAACACATGAGATCAACATCACACAAACACACAACAAACACACGAGATCAACATCACCACAAACACATGAGATCAACATCACCACAAACACAGGAGATCAACATCACCACAAACACACAACAAACACACAAGATCACAAACACACAACAAACACAAGTGATGAACATCACCACATCAGCAAAATAAACAGCTTTAATGTAGGAAAAACACTCACTTTAGTTGAGTTTCTTTGGGACAAAACTCCAACCGGTCAAAATCTGTGAAGCATTGGATGAGAAATGGAGTTGAACAGATTATTAACTACATCTGATAAATTGATTGTTCACTTGGATCATTCTACATATTCAGGTAAGCAGTAGATGAGATATATTTCCCTAAGGATTGGCAAGCTGGTTTACCGAGGCCACACTCTCCCACAGCGACCACCTTGTGTGTGTTACTGAGACTCAGATCCAGCAGAGACGACAGGTACTGATCCGAGCCCAACGAGTCGAACTCAGAACAGCGGGTCGGGTGACAGCCCACCGTGCTGAAGAACCCCTCTACACACACACACACACACACACACACACACACACACACACACACACACACACATTACGGTGTGCCCGCAGATCTGCAGTGATCCCGCATGGAGTGATGTTACCTCGGGTCTGAGCGAGTCTGAGCGCGTCTCTGCTGTCCTCCAGGCTTCCTCCAGTGATGATGAACTGAGGAAACATCAGGATCAGCCTCATTCCAGCTCAGATATCACTTATTAATGATACTGATGATCTTTACTGAACACACGGAGGAAACATGGAGGAGGAAACACTGAGGAAACATGGAGGAAACATGGAGAAGGAAACACTGAGGAAACATGGAGGAAACATGGAGGAAGAAGCACGGAGGAAACACGGAGGAAACACGGAGGAAACACGGAGGAAACATGGAGGAAACACGGAGGAAACACGGACGAGGAAACACGGACGAGGAAACACTGAGGAAACATGGAGGAGGAAACATGGAGGAGGAAACATGGAGGAGGAAACACTGAGGAAACATGGAGGAGGAAACACTGAGGAAACACGGAGGAAACACGGACGAGGAAACACTGAGGAAACATGGAGGAGGAAACATGGAGGAGGAAACATGGAGGAGGAAACATGGAGGAGGAAACATGGAGGAGGAAACATGGAGGAGGAAACACTGAGGAAACATGGAGGAGGAAACACTGAGGAAACACGGAGGAAACACGGAGGAAACACAGAGGAAACATAGAGGAGGAAACACTGAGGAAACACGGAGGAAACACGGAGGAAACACGGAGGAAACACGGAGGAGGAAACACTGAGGAAACATGGAGGAAGCACTGAGGAAACACTGAGGAAACATGGAGGAAACACGGAGGAAACACTGAGGAAACACTGAGGAAACACTGAGGAAACACTGAGGAAACACTGAGGAAACACTGAGGAAACACTGAGGAAACACGGAGGAAACACGGAGGAAACACGGAGGAAACACGGAGGAAACACGGAGGAAACACGGAGGAAACACTGAGGAAACACTGAGGAAACACTGAGGAAACACTGAGGAAACACTGAGGAAACACTGAGGAAACACTGAGGAAACTCGGAGGAAAGACTGAGGAAACACTGAGGAAACACTGAGGAAACACTGAGGAAACATGGAGCAATTACAGAGGAAACACTGAGAAAATGGAGGAAATATGAAGGACAAACGAAGGAAACGGAGGAAACACAGAGGAAATATTGAAAAAAGAAGGAAACATGGAGGAAATATTGAGGGGAAAAACAGGAAACACGAAGGAAAAACTGAGGAACACATTTTTACTCAAATATAATGTTTGGATGATGATGAGCCTGACCTTCTGCACGCCGACCTTCAGCGCTCTCTCGATGACCTGAGGAAAATCATCTGAGAGACACAACAGATGTCACACACTGTGATCTGCTGAAACAACATGACACGCGTATCCGTGTGTGACATATCACTGGGAAAGCAATTGTACCTAATAAAGTGGCCAGTGAGTGTATATTCTTCATTTGTAATAGCAGTGAGTTTTCATGTTGTCATTACCTTCATGCTTCTGGGTTCCTCTATAGACTCCTCTGAACATCGAGTCTGTTAGATTAATGCCAATATCTGCAGACAAGACCGATATTGTGTTCATAACTAATAGAGCTTATACAAAAACCACAGAACGTGTTTCTTTATGAGTGACAGTCATAACGTTTCAGTCCTGCTGCTGAAAGATAATTTATTAAATGATCAGACACATAATAATAATCTCTCACCTATGAATCTGAAGTTTGCCATTGTGATTTTTGCAGAAGTAGAGAAATAAAACCGGCACGCGCTTCTCAGCGCGCCCATAAACACAGCAAACACGTGGTAAAGTGGGCGGGGCTTCGCGACCGGAAGAATCTCTAGTTGGAGGATCGATGGTGTAAACAAGTAGTAATTCTATGATGAATTTGAATGGCATACTTGCATAATACTTCATATGGCACAGACAGGAAAGTATTGTGCTATTCTAAATTCAGTCATTTGTCTAAATTGCGTATAAACTGATGTCACGTGATTCAGTTACTTTCCTCAGCGCTGCTCAGGATGGACCAATCAGAGGACAGAAAGCTGCGATTTAATTCAATGTCAGAATGGAATAAATATATTTGAACAATTGTATTCTCCAATGCGTTCTTTTATGTTTTAGATCTTTTTTTTTTTTATCAAATATGATCATCCTCGTGCGATGAACCCACATCCTAAACTTTAAAAGGCTACTATATATTTATATATAAAGACCCAATTGATACTGTGAACAATTAATCTTATAAATGTGTGTGATATTACTTTTCTATATTATAAATATTATTTATTTTAGTTACTTATTTTCAAATGTATTTATGTATTTTTTTATTTTATTTTACACTGACCACAAAAACAGTCCAGTTTTATAAATGTGGATTGAGCGCCACCAGGACAAACTATCTATCTATCTATCTATCTATCTATCTATCTATCTATCTATCTATCTATCTATCTATCTATCTATCTATCTATCTATCTATCTATCTATCTATCTATCTATCTATCTATCTATCTATCTATCTATCTATCTATCTATCTGTCTGTCTGTCTATCTGTCTGTCTGTCTATCTGTCTATCTATCTATCTATCTATCTATCTATCTATCTATCTATCTATCTATCTGTCTGTCTGTCTGTCTATCTATCTATCTTTCTATCTGTCTGTCTATCTATCTATCTATCTGTCTGTCTATCAATCTATCTGTCTGTCTGTCTGTCTATCTATCTATCTATCTATCTATCTGTCTGTCTGTCTGTCTGTCTGTCTGTCTGTCTGTCTATCAATCTATCTATCTGTCTGTCTGTCTATCTATCTATCTATCTGTCTGTCTATCAATCTATCTGTCTGTCTGTCTGTCTATCTATCTATCTATCTATCTGTCTGTCTGTATGTCTGTCTGTCTGTCTGTCTGTCTATCTATCTGTCTGTCTGTCTGTCTGTCTGTCTCTCTATCTATCTATCTATCTATCTATCTGTCTGTCTGTCTATCTGTCTATCTATCATCTGTCTGTCTGTCTATCTATCTATCTGTCTGTCTGTCTATCTATCTATCTGTCTGTCTGTCTGTCTGTCTATCTATCATCTGTCTATCTATCTGTCTGTCTATCTATCTGTCTGTCTGTCTTTCTGTCTATCTATCTGTCTGTCTGTCTGTCTATCTATCTATCTATCTGTCTGTCTGTCTATCTGTCTGTCTGTCTATCTGTCCATCTATCTGTCTGTCTGTCTATCTATCTGTCTGTCTATCATCTATCTGTCTGTCTATCTATCTGTCTGTCTATCTATCTATCTGTCTGTCTATCATCTATCTGTCTGTCTATCTATCTATCTGTCTGTCTATCATCTGTCTATCTATCTATCTATCATCTATCTGTCTATCTATCTATCTGTCTATCATCTATCTGTCTGTCTATCTATCTATCTGTCTGTCTATCATCTGTCTATCTATCTATCTGTCTATCATCTATCTGTCTGTCTATCTATCTATCTGTCTGTCTGTCTATCATCTGTCTATCTATCTGTCTGTCTATCTATCTGTCTGTCTATCTATCATCTGTCTATCTATCTATCTATCTATCTATCTATCTGTCTATCTATCATCTGTCTGTCTGTCTTTCTGTCTATCTTTAAATGTGTTGAAATTATTTAATTTCTTTCAGTGGTTCAGATTAATGATACATTTTTATTATTATTATTGAGCACCACAAATCTTGCACATATATAATGATATAATGGCATCATAATACAGATGATGTAAATACAGTAAAGATATGCATTCATACACAACAGATATTACCACTAACATAACAGGAAATAAACTAAACTTACTACATAAAAGTAATACATTTAGAACTTTAGGATAATTAATTGAGAACAAATTAAATACCAGATATTTATTCATACACATCAAAAGGAATTTAGGCATAAAAGGATTACAAATCAAATTAAGTTTAACTTTCCATGCATTTCCATTTATGGATAAACATGAACAGAAGCATTAATAAAAGCTCTGTCTTGATTTCATAAGCTTGAGTTTGAGCTTTAATTACTGACACCTAAATCATTATAAGAGTAACAGTGATTTAAAAGAATAAAGAAAGAATAATAATAATATAGGTAAATGTTCCAGGTCTATTGTAGTTAAAATGTAATTGATTTACAACATGCACACAGTCACTATTATTGATAAATCTAAAACATTTCTTGTCTCATCACATAAATAATAGCACAATTTCAATTAAAAACAGTGAAATTTCAAAACAAAAGTTATAGAAGTTCACATCACTGGATATTACTGTCAGGCACTGAACATTTCTGCCATAACACGGTTTTACACACTCTTTCACTGTTAACAGTAAGCCCCGCCTTCTTTGATTTGATTGGCCGCCATTTTGAGATTGACAGCTGCGGTGACCAGACTAAAAACCACACAAACACACTCTCACACACCCGCACTTACTCACACACACTCTCACACAACCGC
>CM060634.1:33034436-33039436 GCA_030578275.1 Meda fulgida
CGCAGGAGTTACACTTTATATCTCACTCCTTCATATCTCACTCCATATCTCGGCTGCACGAGTTATACTTCATATCTCACTGCACGAGTTACACTTCATATCTCACTGCACAAGTTACACTTCATATCTCACTAGCACGAGTTACACTTCATATCTCACTCCTTCATATCTCACTCGCACGAGTTACACTTTATATCTCACTCGCACAAGTTATACTTCATATCTCACTCCATATCTCACCAGCACGAGTTACACTTTATATCTCACTCCTTCATATCTCACTCGCACGAGTTACACATTTTATATCGCACTGCACGAGTTACACTTCATATCTCACTCGCACGAGTTACGCTTCATATCTCAGTCTTTCATATCTCACTCGCAGGAGTTACACTTTATATCTCACTCCTTCATATCTCACTCGCACGAGTTACACTTCATATCTCACTCGCACGAGTTATACTTCATATCTCACTCCTTCATATCTCACTCACACGAGTTACACTTTATATCTCACTCCTTCATATCTCACTTGCACGAGTTATACTTCATATCTCACTCGCACGAGTTATACTTCATATCTCACTCGCACGAGTTATACTTCATATCTCACTCCTTCATATCTCACTCACATTAGTTACACTTCATATCTCACTCGCACAAGTTATACTTCATATCTCACTCCTTCATATCTCACTCACACAAGTTACACTTCATATCTCACTCCTTCATATCTCACTCACATTAGTTACACTTCATATCTCACTCGCACGAGTTATACTTCATATCTCACTCCTTCATATATCACTCACACGAGTTACACTTCATATCTCACTCCTTCATATCTCACTCACACGAGTTATACTTCATATCTCACTCGCACGAGTTATACTTCATATCTCACTCGCACGAGTTATACTTCATATCTCACTCGCACGAGTTATACTTCATATCTCACTCCTTCATATCTCACTCACACGAGTTAAACTTCATATCTCACTCCTTCATATCTCACTCACACGAGTTACACTTCATATCTCACTCCTTCATATCTCACTCACACGAGTTACACTTCATATCTCACTCCTTCATATCTCACTCACATTAGTTACACTTCATATCTCACTCGCACGAGTTACACTTCATATCTCACTCCTTCATATCTCACTCGCACGAGTTACACTTCATATCTCACTCCTTCATGTCTCACTGCACGAGTTATACTTCATATCTCACTCCTTCATATCTCACTCGCACAAGTTACACTTTATATCTCACTCCTTCATATCTCACTTGCCTTCATCTCAAACTTCAGCAGGAAGTTCTCCTTCAGTGCTAGGATCCTGGAGACAAACATCAACATTAATATGAAGATCATTCACTATATATTTAAATACATTATGATCCAAACCAAAATAAATCGAACTATAATTGACTTGACGATTGTATGCATCAAATAAATATACCAAATAAATCATTAAATGCTGATCTGAGTTGTAAGATGCGAGCAGAAAGAGACGTAAACGTGGTTCCCTGAGATACGGGAACGAGCATTACGTTTGGATTATTAATAATCTGATGCAATGGGGAAACTCAGGTTCTCTGTGTGTCGCGCTTCCAGACAGCGATAGCATCGGCTCGCGTATCTCAGGGAACCCAGGTCGAGGAACCGGTGCGTTCCCTTTCGATACTTCGCATTGCGTTTGAATATTAATAATCCACACGCTATGGGGAACGAACTGCAGAACGGCTGCTTAGTTCTATCCAGGGGCGTAGGAGCCATTTTAAAAGTGAGGGACCCTTAAAGGCAAACAAATAATGTATATAATGTACAAAATAAGTACATTTATGTTCTAATGACCAGTTAAAGTTTGGAACATAGAGGTAATGTATTAAAGTACTAAAATATGATAAAGTATGATAATATAAGATTATTGGGAAAGGATAATTACTCTGGAAGCAACAAAAGACTCAAGCAAAGGTAAGTAGCCAATGCCTTCCCTAAAAGTCGCTAAATGTGTTTTTGCCCAGCGTGTTTTCTCTCTAGTACTGGCAACATTTGTGAGGTTACTGAGATTTGTCCAAAAAGTCGCTAGATTTGTCGCTAGTCGCTTTTTTGAAAAAAGTCGCTAAAGGGGTCTGAAAAGTCGCTAAAATAGCGACAAAGGCGCAAGTCACTCGCCCTAGATCACTCACTCTAGACCACTCGCCCTAGATCACTCGCTCTGGATTACTAGATCACTCGCTCTAGATCGCTCGCTCTAGTCACTCGCTCTAGATCACTCGCTCAGGATTACTCGCTCAGGATTACTAGATCACTCGCCCTAGATCACTCGCTCTAGATCACTCGCTCTAGATCACTCGCTCTAGATCACTCGCTCAGGATTACTCGTTCTGGATTACTAGATCACTCGCCCTAGATCACTCGCTCTGGATTACTAGATCACTCGTTTTAGATCACTCGCTCTAGATCACTCGCTCTAGATCACTCGCCCTAGATCACTCGCCCTAGATCACTCGCTCTAGATCACTCGCTCTAGATCACTCGCCCTAGATCACTCGCCCTAGATCACTCGCCCTAGATCACTCGCTCTGGATTACTAGATCAATCGCTCTAGATCACTCGCTCTAGATCACTCGCTCTAGATCACTCGCTCTAGATCACTAGATCACTCGCTCTAGATCACTCTCTCTAGATCACTCGCTCTAGATCACTCGCCCTAGATCACTCGCCCTAGATCACTCGCCCTAGATCACTCGCCCTAGATCACTGGCTCTAGATCACTCGCTCTAGATCACTAGATCACTCGCCCTAGATCAATAGATCACTCGCCCTAGATCACTCGCCCTAGATCACTCGCCCTAGATCACTCGCCCTAGATCACTCGCCCTAGATCACTCGCCCTAGATCACTCGCCCTAGATCACTCGCCCTAGACCACTAGCCCTAGATCACTCGCCCTAGATCACTCGCCCTAGATCACTCGCCCTAGATCACTCGCCATAGATCACTCGCCATAGATCACTGGCTCTAGATCACTCGCTCTAGATCACTAGATCACTCGCCCTAGATCAATAGATCACTCGCCCTAGATCACTCGCCCTAGATCACTCGCCCTAGATCACTCGCCCTAGATCACTCGCCCTAGATCACTCGCCCTAGATCACTCGCCCTAGATCACTCGCCCTAGGTAGATTACTCGCTCTAGAATACTCGCTCTAGTCACTCGCTCTAGTCACTCGCTCTAGTCACTCGCTCTAGTCACTCGCTCTAGTCACTCGCTCTAGTCACTCGCTCTAGAGTACTCACTCTAGTCACTCGCTCTAGATTACTCGCTCTAGATCACTCGCTCTAGATCACTAGATCACTCGCCCTAGATCACTAGATCACTCGCTGTAGAGCACTCGCCAAAGATCACTCGCTCTAGATCACTCGCCCTAGATCACTCGCCCTAGATCACTCGCCCTAGATCACTCGCTCTAGACCACTCGCTCTAGACCACTCGCTCTAGATCACTCACTCTAGGTAGATTACTCGCTCTAGATCACTTGCTCACTCTAGATTTCTCGCTCTAGATTACTCGAGGGATGTTTTTTGTTTCTCGCGTCACTCGTGCCAATAAAAACATTCTGAGATTAGAAGTGTCACGCACATCATCAACAACAACAACAACAACATTTCTTTCTGCCCTTTTTTCTGTCATCAAGCATGTTGGAGATAATTACTCTTGCTACGTTACTCTGAGATGCCGAGGTGTGGGTTCACAGCACCATCCAGAGGCACACACACACACTCACACACTCACGCACACTCACACACACACACACACACACACACACACACTCACACACACATTCTCTCTCTCACACACACACACACACACACACACACACACACACACACACACACACACACACACACACACACACACACACACTCACACACTCTCTCTCTCTCACACACACACACACACACACACACACACACACACACACACACACACACACACACACACACACACTCACACACTCTCTCTCTCTCACACACACACACACACACACACACACACACACACTAGGCTAGCACCTGGCCCGGCCGGCCGCCACACAGATGTGCCCAATGGACAATACACTAGACCAGGCCCAAGAGGAGGCCATTGCCCTGCTGGGACGGGCCCTTAGCCCATAGTGCACTGAGGGGCCAAGGGCTTGTAGGCTAGTGCATCCTCTATCCAGTAGGATAATCTTTGCTTCGTGACTGGCAGTCCTTTAGAGCGGCATCGGAAACAGGTGTGTGTGAAAGTGAGTGTGTGAAAGCAGAAAGTGTGTGTGGCGCCTGCTCACCTTCGGGAGAGGGCAGAGAGGGGAATAACTATGAGGTGTTGAAAGCACACCACCTCACCCGGGCTTGAGGACTGTGCTGTCGCTAGGCCTCACTGAGAGCTGGTGACGCCAGCAAGACGGCGGTCTTAAAGGGTTAGTTCACCCAAAAATTACAATTCTGTCAGTAATTACTCACCCTCATGTTGTTCCGACCCCGTCAGACTTTCGCTCAACACAAATTAAGATATTTTTTGATGAGATCTGAGAGCTGGCTCACTCCTCCATAGGCTTCAAGGTAATTTCATCTGTAGGCCCAGAGAAGTTAGTAAAGACATTGTTAAAATAGTCCGAGTGACTACAGTGGAGACACGCCTAGTCAAGGAGAAATTCTGACTCTGAATTGTCTGAGAGCGCAACACATACAGGCACCCGTCCACAGACATGAACCAATCAGGCTTCAGTATTCTGAGAAAATTTCCCCATAGTGTGAGGGTTATTAATATCCAAACGCAATGCAAAGTGAACCGTATCGAAAGGGAACTAGAGAAACTTGACAGAGAAAACCATCAGTCATACAGCTTACAGTCCTTAGACACAAACATCTGATTGACCAATCACAATCAGTTATTCCAGAGTCATGTGACTGACGATGTGTTCGATGAGATTAGCATCACCTCG
>CM060634.1:33041936-33054436 GCA_030578275.1 Meda fulgida
CAGCGCTAGCTTCAGTCAGCGCTCAGTGTGAAACTCTCTGTCTGTTTGGGGATGTATTGTCTATCTGCGGTTCCTTCCGCCCCAGTTGAGGCACCAACACTGCAGCTATATAGTTATAGTATAGTTATAGTAGAGTATATAGTTCTGAGGAACTAGATGTTGTCAGTGTTGAAGCGGGAGATACAGAGGATTCGCCACCTCAGTCTCATGCTTTTGAGGAGCTGGTTGAGGTTGTGACGAGAGCTGTGGAGAGATTAAGTCTTTATCGGGGCCAGCAGATGAGCAGGACATTCGTACAAAATGTAAAAAAGCCGAGTTTGGCTCCCTGATCTAGTGTCTCTCCTCGACTGGAGTTAACCGTCAGGAGGGACCTTCTGACCTGTGGAACCTGTGGGCTTGGTCTCTGAGGGAGACACCATTCGACACGCCAGAGCTCCTTCCACGAGGAACCTTTATGCCCTGAAGTGGAGAGTTTTCACCTCTTGGTGTAGTGCCCGTCAGCTGGACCCAGTGAACGGCCCGGTTGGTACCGTGCTGGAGCTCCTGCAGGAGGGGTTCACTGCAGGTCTATCCCGTCCACTTTAAAGATCTATGTGGAGGGTATGGGTGGAATGTCTTTGGGTAAAGACCCGTTGGTATCTCGTTTCCCCGTGGTGCTCTGAGGCCTGCAGCTCGCACCAGGGTGCTGGGATCTGGCCACTTTCCTTCAAGGCCTTGCTCCCTTCGAGCCTATAGAGGTGGTTCCGGACAAGTTCCTGACCTTGAAAGCTTTGTTCCTCCTCGCTATCACCTCTCGTAAAAGAATCCGGTTGTTAAGTCTGATGTCACGCGTGATGTTTAGCCTCTTCCGGGTCCAAGCGCTCCGCACGTCCAGATCCAATAATAATAGCGGAACCTGTTAATTTATTAATAATTCATAATAATCTGCTTTGCCCATTCAGGGCATTAGATGCCTATGTCCACAGAGCTGCCCTGTGGTGTAAATCTGAACAGCTGTTCGTATGTTTTGGTCCCCCTAACAAAGGGTCCCCTGCATCTAAGCAGAGAGTGAGCAAGTGGGTGGTGGAGGCTCTCTCACTGGCGTATGAGTCACCGCCGTCTCCTATGGCCGTCCGGTCCCACTCCCCTGGGAGTACGGTGGCCTCCAAGGCCGTTATCTCAGGAGTTACTCTCCAAGATGTCTGTGAAGTACTCTTTGGACTTGGACCACACCAGGGTCCCAGGTGCTGTCGTCCTAGTGCTGCTCTTTCACACAGGACAGACACTTCTCGCTATGGTGGTGTTGGTATAGACGTTCCCTCAGCGTCAAACGACGCAGCGCGAGTTCGCTTCCCGTACGACTGTAGCCTCGGTTCCCTGAAGAGTTCCCTGCGTCACCTGCCATATCTCCTACGTGCCTGTCAGCGACCCACTTCAGACTTTACGAAGCTAGCGCTGTGTTCTGGGCAGCTGTATAGACGTCATCACGCGCAGCGTTCCCTCAGTGTTAATCGACGCAGCGCCTCGTTCCCTCTTCAGGGAAACAAGGTTACAGTCGTAACCCAGGCGTTTTACATTATAATAATATTTCACTGTTTTTACTGTATTTTTGATCAAATAAAAGCAGCTTTGATGACCAGAATAATGTTCAAAACATTAACAAATCTTAATTATTCAAAATTTTTTAATGAAACCTCATTTAACAGCAGAGCTGAAATCTGAATGTCATATTAGATACAAAATATCAAAACAAACATCATTGATGATAGATTAAGAAACACAAACGTGATTTTACTCACAGTCTTCTGCGTCTTCATCACGTGCCGTAAAAACTCCCCAAGGTTCTTCGCGTCGATGAACCCATCATCTGCACAGAAGCAGAGGTCAGCAGGTCAAAGGTCGTTCCTCATGCGTGAGGTGTGTGAACTCCCCGTCGGGTGTGTGTGAGGTGTGTGAACTCCCCGTCGGGTGTGTGTGAGGTGTGTGAACTCCCCGTCGGGTGTGTGTGAGGTGTGTGAACTCCCCGTCGGGTGTGTGTGAGGTGTGTGAACTCCCCGTCGGGTGTGTGTGAGGTGTGTGAACTCCCCGTAGGGTGTGTGTGAGGTGTGTGAACTCCCCGTCGGGTGTGTGTGAGGTGTGTGAACTCCCCGTAGGGTGTGTGTGAGGTGTGTGAACTCCCCGTCGGGTGTGTGTGAGGTGTGTGAACTCCCCGTAGGGTGTGTGTGAGGTGTGTGAACTCCCCGTCGGGTGTGTGTGAGGTGTGTGAACTCACCGTCGCGGTCGAACTGAGTCCAGGAGTTGAGGAAGGCAGTGGCGCTCAGACCTCTGAAGAAACTCTCCATGACTGATGATCAGTCGAGCTGCAGGTCATCATGAGCATCAGCAGCTCCTCCTCTCCTCCAGGCCACAATTACACCCACATAATGATCCGTCACTGGAGACAACACACAATCACACACAGAGCAAACCCACACACTCCACAGCTGCGCTGCACACGCAAAACTACATTCATCTCATGAACACACACACAGATGGAAGAATACAGAAGAGCATCAATAATTCATCAATCCAAACACATTTTCCTCTAGTGACTAGTCTAAAGAGACCCACACACACACACACACACACACACTCACACTCGCACACACACGCGCACACACACACACACACACACACACACACACACAATCTCACAAACACTCACACACACACACACTCACACACACAATCTCACAAACACTCACACACACTCACACACACACACACACACACACACACACATTCGCACACACACACACACACACACACACTCACACACACATACACACACATTCGCGCACACACACACACACAATCTCACAAACAATCACACACACATATTCGCACACACACACACACACACACACACACACACACACACACACACACACACACACACACACGCACACAATCTCACAAACACTCACACACACTCACACACACACACACGCACACATACACACACATATTCGCACACACACACACACACACGCACAATCTCACAAAGACTCACACACTCACACACACACACACACACACACACACTACAATGAAAAAAATGGATGTTGCTTTGAAACATTTTTCACTTCTGGTAATTTTGTTTGTACAATAATTACAAAGAAACAGCGAGTAACAACCCAGAGAACAGGGAAGGTTCTCAAAGTTATGAACAAACGCTCTTCCAGAACCATTATTAGAACGTTCGTTCAGTCATCTGGTCTTTAATAATGTTCTCTACATCATTCATAGAATGTTTCAGTTGGATGTTCGTCTGATGTTTTTTACGTTGTTACTTTGATTCAGAACGTTCAGAGAATATTCAAATGTAACGTTCCATAATGTTTGAAGAATGATAATGATTAATGTTCACATAACCAAGATTTTTTTTTAAGAACATTCAGAAATAATGTTTCTTATATATTTGTTAGCAGGGACATTAAATTAAACGTGAAAGTTCAAAGTACAAAGACTGAAATAGTATTTTCTTGTAAAATGTCCAGTAATCTTTGTAAAAACTGTTTTCACAGTTGTAGATGAGACAGTGTGTGTTAGACACTGAAGAACCTTGAGATTAGGACAGGACTGAAGAAGCAAAGACTTACAATTGTTCATAATAATCAGAATCGTTTAGATTTTATACTCATCAGAATCTCACCACTGATGAATTACGTTTATAATTCCTCATATTTATTTTCCTGTGCTGTAATTATGACGATGATGATTGATTTCAAACTTTTTTATTAACAAGCACTGGGAGCGCTAAAGTGACGAACTACAGCTGATGAGTTTGATCTTCAATGGAAAGGACAGGGTTATGATATTTACCATAACAAAACATATCGTTACATGAAATAAACAATAACTACAATAAAACTAACCATAACTTGATGTACTAATAAATCAAATAAAAATTAATATAAACTATATTGATATATTTAAAAAAAATAATAATACAATTTAAAAAACACAACAAAATAAAAAAATAAAAATGAAAACTGATTCAAATGGTTTAAAAAGACTATAACTGTCTCTCAATAATACTATAATAACACTAGATGAGAGGAAAATACAATTGGATTTTTTGTTTTTAGCATATCATTTTTAATATATATTTTCAGTTTGATAAATATTTTAAGTCATCTTGGAAGTTTTTTTAGGCCCCTTGTTGAGAAGCACTGATCTAGCTCATGTTTAACTTTAAATGATTTAATTATGCAAAAAACAGTTTTTAAAACATAAAGTACAGTAGAAGCCACTGCAGTGTCAGACATCAGCCAATCAGAAGTGATCACTCGTGATTGGCCGCAGCGGCCGAGGGGAGGGACTTGGTGCGCTGGCGCTCGGGGTCGCCCTCCTCCGGGTCGGTCCGGGACTGAACGCAGGAGATGGAGCGGCGCACGCTCAGTGTGTGTGAGGAGTGTGTGTCGAACACAGGAGACTCCGGAGCTGCGGCACAACCAACAGTCAGTGTCAGCAGAACAGTGTTCTCTTAGCAATCACACATCATGAAACTCACGGGGGTCAGGTGAGGCTCCTCCCTCTGTGCTGTGAGTGACAGGGCCCGGCTCCGCCCCCTCAGTGACTGACAGCATCGGCAGAGCAGGGGATTCTGGGACATGATCCAGATGAGGAGGAACTGACGACAGAAGACATGAGTGAGTCAGAGGTCAGATTTATCACGTGTGTGTGTGTGTGTGTGTGTGTGTGTGTGTGTGTGTGTGTGTGTGAGAGAGATTGTGTGTGTGTGTGTGTGTGTGGTGTGTGTGTGTGTGTGTGTGTGTGTGAGAGAGAGAGAGAGAGAGAGAGAGAGAAAGAGAGAGTGTGTATGTGTGTGAGAGAGAGAGAGAGAGAGAGAGAGAGAGTGTGTGTGTGTGTGTGAGAGAGATAGAGTGTGTGAGCGTGTGTGTGTGTGAGCGTGTGTGTGTGTGTGTCTGTGAGCGTGTGTGTGTCTGTGAACGCGTGTGTGTGTGAGCGTGTGTGTGTGTGTGTCTGTGAGCGTGTGTGTGTCTGTGAACGCGTCTGTGTGTGAGCGTGTGTGTGTGTGTGTGTGTGTGTTCAGATGTTCTAGTGTTGATGTGAGTGTGTGTGTGCTCTTGTTTTTGTGATTTGTGAGGACACAAATGTGTATAATAACATGGGTATTACACTGGTATTACAACTTGAACGTGATTTATGAGGACATTTCCTGAGTCCTCATATTTCAAATGGTTTTAAAAACATACTAAGCAGTGTTTTATTAAAAATGTAGAAATTCACAATGTCTCATGTTATGGGTAGGTTTAGGGATGGGGCAGTGTGTGTGTGCGTTTGTGCGTGTGTGTGTGTGTGTGTGTGTGATGGGTAGGTTTAGGGATGGGGCAGTGTGTGTGTGTGTGTGATGGGTAGGTTTAGGGATAGGGGCAGTGTGTGTGTGTGTGTGTGTGTGTGTGTGTGTTTGTGTGTGTGTGTGTGTGTGTGATGGGTAGGTTTAGGGATAGGGGCAGTGTGTGTGTGTGTGTGTGTGTGTGTGATGGGTAGGTTCAGGGATGGGGCAGTGTGTGTGTGTGTGTGTGTGTGTGATGGGTAGGTTGAGGGATAGGGGCAGTGTGTGTGTGTGTGTGTGTGTGTGTGTGTGTGTGTGATGGGTAGGTTTAGGGATGGGGCAGTGTGTGTGTGTGTGTGTGTGTGTGTGTGTGTGATGGGTAGGTTTAGGGATGGGGCAGTGTGTGTGTGTGTGTGTGTGTGTGTGTGTGTGTGTGATGGGTAGGTTTAGGGATGGGGCAGTGTGTGTGTGTGTGTGTGTGTGTGTGTGTGATGGGTAGGTTTAGGGATGGGGCAGTGTGTGTGTGTGTGTGTGTGTGTGTGTGTGATGGGTAGGTTGAGGGATAGGGGCAGTGTGTGTGTGTGTGTGATGGGTAGGTTTAGTGATGGGGCAGTGTGTGTGTGTGTGTGTGTGTGTGTGTGTGTGTGTGATGGGTAGGTTTAGGGATGGGGCAGTGTGTGTGTGTGTGTGTGTGTGTGTGTGTGTGTGATGGGTAGGTTTAGGGATGGGGCAGTGTGTGTGTGTGTGTGTGTGTGTGTGTGTGTGTGTGTGTGTGTGTGAGATGGGTAGGTTTAGGGATAGGGGCAGTGTGTGTGTGTGTGTGTGTGTGTGTCTGTGAGCGTGTGTCTGTCTGTGAGCGTGCGTGTGTGTGTGTGTGTGTGTGTGTCTGTGAGCGTGTGTGTGTCAGTGAGCGTGTGTGTGACTGTGAGCGTGTGTCTGTCTGTGAGCGTGTGTGTGTGTGTGTGTGTGTCAGTGAGCGCGTGTGTGACTGAGCGTGTGTCTGTCTGTGAGCGTGCGTGTGTGTGTGTGTGTGTCTGTGTGTGTGTCTGTGAGCGTGTGTCTGTCTGTGAGCGTGCGTGTGTGTGTGTGTGTGTGTGTGTGTGTCTGTGAGCGTGTGTGTGTGTGTGTGTGTCAGTGAGCGCGTGTGTGACTGTGAGCGTGTGTCTGTCTGTGAGCGCTTGTGTGAGCGCGTGTGTGTGTGTGTCTGTGAGCGCGTGTGTGTCTGAGCGTGTGTGTGTGTGTATGTGTGTGACTCACTGATGCAGTCAGAGGTGCTGAACGACACAGCTGGACGGTTGGAGCGGTGCTCTGATGACGGTGTGTGTACAGATGTGTGTGTGTGTTGAGGTGTATGTTTGTGTTCAGCTGTGTGTGTGTGTTCAGCTGTGTGTGTGTGTTGAGGTGTGTGTGTGTGTTCAGCTGTGTGTGTGTGTTCAGCTGTGTGTGTGTGTTCAGCTGTGTGTGTGTGTTCAGCTGTGTGTTTGAATTTTCTGGCTGCAGGTTCATCTCGAGACTCTTTCTGGACTGCTGGTGTCGTGTGTCCATGATCTCCACCTGCTCAATCACAGATTGTAACTAAATTAATAAAAACTGAGAAAGCCTGACCAGACAGTGAAGTATTTTAAAGGGTTTATATGTAGAATTCAGAAACCCTTGATATTAGTGACACCGGTGGGTGGCCATTAAGTGAACTGCAGCAGCACTTGCAATGCCGGTGCTAGGGTATTCTAGGTGGTTTCCAAGAAGTTCCTAGGGTGTTAATATGCGGTTGCTACAGCATAGTGTTCTGGGAGGTTGCTAGGGTGTTGCAATGCAGGTGCTAGGGTATTCTGGGTGGTTGCTAGGGTGTTGCTATGGGGTTGTTTTGCAGTGCTATTGTATTCTTAGTGGTTTCCAAGAAGTTCCTAGGGTGTTAATATGCGGTTGCTACAGCCTAGTGTTGTGGGAGGTTGCTAGGGTGTTGCAATGCAGGTGCTAGGGTATTCTAGGTGGTTGCTAAGGTGTTGCCATGGGGTTGATTTGCAGTGCTATGGTGTTGTTGGTGGTTTCTAAGAAGTTCCTAGGGTGTTGCTATGTGGTTGCTACAGCATGGTGTTCTGGGAGGTGCTAGGGTGTTGCAATGCGGTTGCAATGGTCTTCTGTCAGTAAATTTACGCAGACATAAGGCTCACACACAGCAACATCATCATCTTAAACACACAATGACGTCACCTTCATCAGGAGCTTCAGCTTTGGATGCTGCAGATGGAGACACGCCTGCCTGCGAGTGACATCATCATCATCATCATCAGTCAGCTCATGTTTATGTCACACGGGTTATCAGCAGTTTTTATCAAATCTATTTGTGATCAGACTGAATGTGATCACAGTGTAGCCCAGCGTGTGAAACTCGCCTTCTTGCGCTTCTCCTGTTTGGCTCGTATCTCCGCCAGCAGCAGGTCGTTGCCGAGCACCTGCGCGCCCATGTGACGCCCCGTCAGCGGACTGCCCCGCTTGACGCCCTCCTGCACGTGACCTTTGACCTCGTGCGCAACAGGCTCCGGGATCACGACCGGCTCTGGGAGCGGGGCGTCTTTTTCCACTGTTGTCACGGAGACCGTTGTCATCGTCGCCGCGGTTGCCATGGCACCGGGGCTGGTAGGCGTGGCTTTGGTGGAGGAGCGGTGCTTGATGAGGCTGAAGAAGCCGCTCAGGCGAGAGTCTCGGCTCTTCTCTGTGTCCGCGGCAGGCGCTCTGCACACAGCAACACAAGCCGTCAGGACACCGTCTAGCTTAACTACCCAGCAACCAATTCTGGGTTTAAAAGATGTCTAATAGCCGTCCACACACAGCCCAGACGTCTAGGCCAAAATCAGTGAAAATTGAATAGACGTCTAAACCAGAGCCCAGGAGTAGACTCGTCATCAACTAGACAACAAAGAGTGAAGAAATGAAACCAAACAGCTTGTCATCACTGTTGACTTTGCTCTATTCATGTTAAGATCATACATCTCGCAAGATATTTTGGCAAAAACTAAAGTAAAAGTGTGTTACTCATAGCCGGACTATACCGGGTCTATAGTTAACCGAGGCGGTGACATGACGGCTATTGCTGGCTGGGTATAGACCCCATATAGTGTACGGGTAACACACTTTTAGCCAAAACAACCTTGAATTTGGTTACATCTCGTTTCTGCCAAAATAACTTGCGAGATGTTTGATATTCCATCATGTAAGCAAAGTCAACAGTGATGACAAGCTGTTTGGTTTCATTTCTTCACTCTTTGTTGTCTCGTTGATGACGAGTCTACTCCTGGGCTCTGGTTTAGACGTCTATTACATTTTCACTGACAGACCAAACTTTGCCTGGTTTTAGCCTAGCATCTGGGCAGTGTGTGGACGGCTTTTAGACGGCTTTTAAACACAGAATTGCATGCTGGGAGACAGAACCAGCGAGTCCACCATACACACTCCGCTTCACATCTCACATCTTACTTCGCTACGATGTTGGTGACTCTTCTGGAGTAGAACTCTGGGACGCCTTCATCCACAGAACTGCTCTGATCCACTTCCTGCACAGGGCCCGTGCTGATTGGCTGGCACTGAGAACACATCCAATCAGAGGTGGTAATGACCGGTCTGTCTATGAGGATGATTCACACTGACCGTGAACTGTCCTATCTAGTCAAGTCAGTCAATTTCTACAGCACTTTATTCAGTACAGATTGTTTCAAAGTGTGTGCAAGTTCACAGTAGTAAACAGGAAAATAGCAGAATGATGACGGAAACTTCCTCGAATATGAAACAGATTCAGTGGTGAAGCAGCTCTACAGAAGATGAGAGTCATTATTCACATCAGCTTTTGTTGTCAGTCAGATTATTATTATTACTGGATATTACATGTCCTATGGACCTGAACATAATAATCATTCAATTAATAGTTCAGTAATTTTATCCTTGGCTCTGTAAAAAACTGTCCCACTTTTATTAAGTGGCTTAAACTACTATGTACTAACATTGAAATTAATTATTTGATACAATGGACTTTTGTGTACATACAAGTTTTACCTAATATATTACCTATACCTAATTACCAAGCCACCTAATATAAAGTGGGCCCCGAACTGCTGTGCGTGCCTGTGAACTCACGCGTGTTTCTCTGAGTGTGTTCTTTCGTGTTACGGCGGCTCTGCTGGGTTTGGTCTTCTTCGTCCGCCGCGGCCTGAACTTGGTGGCGTGCAGAAGAGGGGGCGTGTCTCCAGTGGGCAGGTCGCTGAAGCTCATAGGCTGAGGCTGCGGTAGCTCCGCCTCCACTGGGGGCGGGGACTCTGGCTGTGGAGGGGGCGGAGTCGGGGGCGGAGGCAGGTCGTCCACACAGAGAGACACGTCCTCTAATGCCTTGCACAGATCAAAGTCCAGCTCTGACACACACACACACCAGAAACACAATTAACCCGCAGTAATTAACAAACACTAACGAGAGCAATGGAGTCTGATTGGTGTCTGTGACGCGTACCGAAGGCGGAGGACATGGGTCTGAACATCCTGCTGTGAATACTCTTCCTCTTGGCTTTATGTGTTCGCTGGAGATCCACACACACACACACACACAGACATCAGCACTCACCTGATATTAACACTCGCATCTCATTAACACTCACTCGCATCTCATTAACACTCACTCGCATCTCATTAACACTCGCATCTCATTAACACTCGCATATCATTAACACTCGCATATCATTAACATCTCAAACACTCGCATCTCATTTACACTCGCATCTCATTAACATCTCATTAACATCTCATTAACATCTCAAACACTCGCATCTCATTAACACTCGCATCTCATTAACACTCGCATCTCATTAGCACTCGCATCTCATTAACATCTCAAACACTCGCATCTCATTAACACTCGTAGCATCAACATGGTGTGATTGCTCTTTATAAAGCTCATGATCACAGTATTATTTCATAGAAGAGAAGAGAGCAACACGTTCTGCTCAACATCGGTGTGTGTGTGAGTGTGTGTGTGTGTAAGTGAGTGAGTGTTTACCTGTGGTTCTGGTTCTGACGGTATGAGGTTGTTTGTCTGTATTTCTTTATCATCTAGGACTTCTGTCTCCTGTGAGTCCTGATGCAGCAGCTGACCTCTCCTGCTCAGATGACCCGCCTGACACACACACACACACACACACGTGAATGAGGCACACACACATGTACACTGTGATAATGTGTAGTTTTATGTGTGTAAATCTCACCAGTGTGTGTTGAGAGCGAGAAAGTGAATGCAAGATCTCATCAGTGATGTATTCAGAGAGACACGACGCCATACTGAGCTTCACCTCACTAAAAACACACACACACACGCACACACACACACACACACACAACAGTCTGTTAACATGTGACTGTGTGTTAAATGATTGACACGTTGCCCCAGTAGAGATGTCTGTGTGACCTGATCTTGTTGATGATGTCGAAGGCCGACTGCTCCAGCAGGGTGGAGGTGATGAAGGCCTTCGACACACTCGTCCTCCCAGCGCTGACGTGGAGAAGATTCTCATGCAAACACGCCTGCTGCATGACGTGAGGACACACACTCTGAGCCGTGTCCAGCATCGACACCAGCAAACCCTGAACACACACACACACACACACACACACACACACACACACACACACACAGAGAGAGTTTCTCAGCCTTCTGTGATGATGTTGGGTGTGTGTGAGTGAGAGTGAGTGTGTGTGAGAGTGAGTGTGAGAGTGTGTGTGTGTGTGTGTGTGTGTGAGAGAGAGTGAGTGAGTGTGTGTGAGTGAGTGTGTGTGTGACAGTGTGTGTGTGTGTGTGTGTGTGTGTGAGAGAGAGTGAGTCTGTGTGACAGTGTGTGTGTGACAGTGTGTGTGAGAGTGAGTCTGTGTGTGTGTGTGTGTGTGTGTGTGTGAGAGTGTGTGAGAGAGTGTGTGTGTGTGTGTCTGAGAGAGTGAGTGTGTGTGAGTGAATGTGTGTGTTTGTGAGAGTGAGTCTGTGTGACAGTGTGTGTGTGAGAGAGTGTGTGTGTGTGCTCTTGTTTTTGTGATATATGAGGACACAAATGTGTATAATGACATGCATATTACACTGGTATTACAACTTACACGTGATATATGAGGACATTGCAAGAGTCCTCATATTTCAAATAGCTTAAAAAACATAAAAAACAATGTTTGTTTAAAAATGTAAAAATGCAGAATGTCTCCTGTGATGGGCAGGTTTAGGGATAGGGGCAGTGTAAGGGGATAGAATATACAGTTTGTCCAGTATAAAAGTCATTACGCCTATGGAATGTCCTCATATATCACAAAAACACAGCTGTGTGTGTGTGTGTGTACCTGCAGCTGCTGGTCTATGAGTGCGCTGATCTCTCCTGCCACTGAACACAGTTTCTCCTGCACCTGCTGCACACACACTCCCGCTGACCCGCCACTGACGCCCGCCGATGAGCGCTGGCCATACAGACTGCGCAGAAGCTACACACACACACACACACACACACACACACACACACACACACACGCTTATCTTCAGCTCTGGATCTGGTGGGTCCAGCTACTTAGAGTAACCGTTTTATAAAAGCAATTAGCCCCTTGAAGCCGTGTTTTACAGTGGATTTAGAGCTAAGGGGGTTTTAACAACGGCTTCTTCCGGGAGCACGTCACAATATCCCTCATTTAAATAATTAATGCGCAGAATAAAGGGGCGGGGCCTGCTTGAGTGAGTTAGTAGTGTGTTAAACTGGCGGTTATGGTAAGGTGGCGGGACATTTCCCAAACACACTTGAAGCGCTCGACCAATCACAACACACTGCTCCAGCCGACCAATCAGAGCACAGTGTGCTTTTCAGGAGGAGGGGCTTCATAGAGACAGGAAGTAAACAGAGCGTTACTGACAGACTGGGAAGAGAGGAGCCGCAACAATGGAGGATATGAGGAAATAATCAACATTCAAGCAAAATCGTTATACATCGTTCATGGAACATTTTTAGAACATTCAAATGTAACGTTCCTGTGTGTGTGTGTGTGTGTGTCTCACTGTTGTGGAGTTCTTGGCGTCTGTCATCAGGCTCTCGGCCGTCTTCATGTCCTGCTGAACTCTCTCACTCTTACTAAAGCGAAGAGAGTTCAAATGATCCTGGACCTGCACACACACCTGCGCCAT